>JANPWX010000055.1:255866-364867 GCA_024734555.1 Trochalopteron elliotii
TGCCTGCCCGGGAGCCGAGCGCGGCCGCTCCGCGCTGCGGGCGCTGCAGATGCTGCCCGGCCCTGCCCGGGGCTGCTCCCGCTGTGCCGAGCTCCCCGCTCCCGTGCAGAGGCGGAGGCTCCCGCGGAACACCCGCGGCCCTTCGGGAGGGAGCTGCTTTTTCGGGAGCCGCGGCTGGAAACGTGGCACTGCGGCGGGCTGCCACTTGCTGTGCTGCCCCCAGGACCGGCTATTTCTGTAGCTGAGCAATCACGGAATCAGACCGGAGGGGCCCTAATGATCCCTGCAGAAGGGAGCTGATTAGTGGCTTGCTCCAGGAGAAGGGTAAACTGTTCCATCTCCGAGCACTCCCTGGATTTTAATGGAAATTTCATTAGCTGCTTGTATTATTACCTGTGCAAAAAGCAACAATACTCTGAGAATAATAGCTCCTGCTGCAATTAGGGCAAGCCGTGGTCAGCAGTTGTGATGCATGAATCACACTTTTGTTAGCTCTGCTGGCAAAGGAATTGATCTTTTGGATCCGTTTCTTGGTGAAAAATGGAGTCTCCAAAGATGCCTTTCTCAAATCTCCCTTTCTCCTCTGTACAGGCACGCTCTCACCGTTGTTTTCCGTGCTCCTCTGGATAGCAGTGGCGTTCTGCACAGCAATGCTGTTTTTCATCTCCAAGCCTGTTGGCATTCGACCCTTTTTGGTGTCTGTTATTCTCAGGTCTATATATACTATAGGGCTCGGTCCTACCTTGATACTCCTTGGTGCTGCTAATGTAAGTACTTCAAAAGCAACTAGAACTTCCCTTTCAGCAGAAGGAAAGATATTAAGGGTCTCCTATTAAAAAACTCCTTTGATTAGAGCTGTGCAAAAACTTCTTTTTCTGGTTCACTGGTTAAGCCAAAAAAATAAATCATTTCAAGTCATTCTGAAACAGCAGTGTCAGCGAAGTGGGAAGCTAAGAAAAAAGCTGGTTTAGTTTTGTGCATATGCAAATATTTTAAAAACAAAAACAATATGAAATTTAAAGAAATATTGCTGCATAAGGGCAATCAAATCTACAGTTTCTCATGTTAAAAGAATAATTTTCTCTACCAGTACTCTCAGCACTATTGACACAAATTTGTGAAATGTTTCTGAGACCTTAAATATATTTTCAGGAAGAAAAGAGTTTTCAAAATTAAAAATTCTCTCAGCCCTTTGCCAGATCTCTTAACTTAGACATGAATAAGTTTGCATGCTTACTGAGCTTGGTAAGATACACAGTCGTGCTCACAAGTCATCTGTTTAAATTTCTGCCTGACTGCTACAGCTCTAATTCACCCCAGCACGAAGTATTGGGCTGTTTGCCACCAGTTCTGTATGTGAGAATTTCACATACTGAAAAATACCCAGACAGATAGTCAAAGGTAAAGGCAAGTAAGCAGCACTTGCCCACGTCAAATTTGTGAACAAAGGAGTCGTGTCGAGTCCTCATTCCTTGTCCTGGATTGCCAGAGAGATGAGATGAGACCCTTTCCTGTTCACTTCTGCACTGCTGCTTGTGTGCAGGCAAAGCTTGGGAGCCATGGAGAACCTGATGCTGTTGTTTAAATGCTGTACTTCAAAAACGTCCTCAGTTCTGAGGGCTCTTTTTAGGGATTTTAAAGTGAGGAACACAATCCAAAGGAAATAGATCTCACACACCCCCCCACACACTTTCTGTTGTGTTACTATTGTTCTCGTGGTAGTAGCATGCCTAGCTGCTCTTACATAGTCTCCAGTCTAAACTCAAAACTGTTGGGAGTTCACTCCCCAGCTGGATTTTAACACCTCATGACATTAACCCTGCCCACCTATTCACTAATGTTATAGGAATAAATCACAATGTAATGAGGCACAGTGCAATGTTGGAGAGGAGATGTACTTCCACTCACCCTCATGGGCTCATTCCCAGTGTGCTCTCAGAGCTGGATTTCTTTCACCTCACTCCTGCTATCTAAAGCTTATGCATTTAGTCAAACCACCCTATCTAGACAGCAACCTAAACAACAAATACCAGGATTTTTCTGATGGCATAAACCTAGCCTTTGTTACCCCCCACAGCTCTGTAACAAAATCGTGTTCCTGGTGAGCTTTGTTGGGAACCGTGGGACTTTCACCCGTGGCTACAGAGCAGTCATCATGGACATGGCTTTTCTCTACCACGTGGCCTATGTCCTGGTCTGCATGCTGGGCCTCTGTGTGCACGAGTTCTTCTACAGCTTCCTGGTAAGTACGTGCTGCTGTGGAGGGGAAAACTTTGCAAAAATAGAAAATACCGTTACCCGTGCAGCTGTCTTCAATTTCTTCCTGACAATCAAGCCAAATCATGTATTTTTAGCATGCCGTTGTGTTGCTGCCCCTTAGGAGCTGCTGTTTTTATTAGAACCTGTTTCTGTTAGGACTTATTTTATCTGTTTTAGAGCTGGAAGTTTGCTCCTTTCTTCTCAGACAATCATCACCCAGCTCAGTCCTTCCCAGCTTCCTCCATATTCTGTGTCCACCGTTCCTGTATCTTCTGTCAGTCCTAACGTTTCAGGGGCAGTTGTCCAGGGTGTGTGTATCATACCTGTACCAAAGGATCCCATTCCTCATCCCCAATACCCTTTAAACAAATTACTTGGGAAATGGGAATAACATGCCTCTGGTGCAGCAGGAAGATTCATCACTTGAAATGTATCCCACTTCATTTTCTTTTGTTGCCATTACCCAGATGGAATGCCTTTTAATAACGTGGTACAGGTGCAGTGAAAATGAATCACACAAAATTATGCTAAACTCCACTAACTGTTCCCTTCACGCTGAGTTGCAGTGAAAGGTGTTTCACTGCTCTTGTTTGCTAATCCTTTTGCTCTATAGTGGAACATAGGAAACTTGTAGGGAGACTGACCAAATTGTGGTCATTTACATGGGCTCATTTTCCTGTTGTATTTTTTCTCAGCTTCCTGAATAGTGGTGAACTCCCAGCATTTCAAAGATGTGTTAAGCACACTAAAATTTTCAGAGGTTCAGTACTAACTCAGGTAGAGCTCCTGTTGAAGTCAGACTTTCCAGATTTTGACATTAAAGTCTGCTTCAAAGTTTGGGCAGATTTCAAAGGAGCCAAGATTGTGGCTGTAGCTGCAGGACCCTCTTCAAATGGATGTAACTCTCCTGCTTAAAAAATGCACAAATTATCTGCTGTTCCTTCAATGAGTTAGGTGATCTCTATCTTAAAATACTTTGCAAAGTGTCAAGCAGCTTAAGGAACATTTTATGTGCTTACTTCTTTTCAGTGACTGCTATTGACCAATGTCCATGATTCATGGACTTTATCCACGTACCTGGGTTGTTTCCAGGTGTTCAGTTAGTAGTGGATGTAGTCTAAACTCTAATACTTGTTCATAACTGTCTCCCCTCTTTCTTCCTTTATTATTAATCCTTTCACAAGGCTGTGGATTTCAGATCTTATAAATTGTGGCTAATACCTTCTTCTGTGGAGCATTTTGATAAATCATAGTGTGTCGCTTTATATCTGTAATCTGAGTGTTTTAAAGTAGGAATACATGCATTATAGATAAGGTCCAAAGCACTACAGAACATCAAGAAAATTGTAAGAGAAAAAAAAGTTACAAGTTCTTGTAAAGCTCCTGTCACATTTAATTGCTGGTTTAGGCTTTTGACATTTAAAGCAATATTATCTTAATATATACTTTTCTTTAAAGTTAAATACCAGGAAAGCATATAGTGCAGGGTGGAGAAGAATAGAAGTTTCTAGTCTTATGCAAACAGTGCTGTGAATATAACTTAGTCCTAAAAAGAGGTGGCCCCAGTCCTTGTCCATGTGACATTTACATGATGCCATGAGCTCAAGGAAGTTTACAAATATGTAATTACATATTTGTTATGTGTGAGTGCATTTTTGAGTTGCAGCATGTGCATGTTTGTCAGATGAGGGATAACATGAAAAATTACTTTGTAGATATAGATCCATAGTACGAAGACACTTCATAAATTTTAATCTAGCCTGGTTTTAAACACGGGGAAACAATGGATCTTGATGGTAAGAGTTGTCCATCTCTGAGTCAAGCTCAAATATACTTTGTGGCTTTGGATTTCGCTATAATTAATTTTAAAATTTAAATTTCTGTGCTGGATTTCCTCCTCCATAAGCATGCCCAGCTCCCACTGAAAGCAATGTGAGTTTATGAAGCTGAGAATGTAGAACATGGCTCGATGCATGTTTCAATAGTTCAGATTGTTTTTGTATGTAGCATCTATATATTGCCTCATTTGTATTCATTTTTTCTCTACTCTCTGCCTTTCCCAGCTGTTTGATCTGGTGTACAGGGAGGAGACATTGCTAAATGTGATAAAAAGTGTTACCCGGAATGGCCGTTCAATTATCCTCACTGCAGTGCTAGCACTCATCTTGGTTTATCTCTTCTCCATCATTGGCTTCCTCTTCCTGAAAGATGACTTTATCATGGAGGTTGACAGGCTGAAAATCAGGACCCCTGCTGCAGGTATTGTTTTTTATATTAAAATTTGCTTCTGACTTATCCCTTTTTCTGTCTGCCTAACCTAACTTTTCATTTAAGAACATCAAATTTCTTTATTTGTGCCTGCATGAGAGCAGAACTAATTCCATATACCTTAGAACTCAATTAAGTCTCTGTGTAAAATTTAATGTGTATAGGATTGTTTTAATCTGGGTTTATTTGTTGAAATGCTAAAATTTAACACATTTGATTTATTATGTTTGCTTCACAAACTCGTGATAATGTTAAAAAATAATCTGTACTTCCTAAGTATTTTCCTAAGTGAAAAGCAGCTCCAAGTGGATTGTATTGGTTCTCTCCCACCTTAAAAGCAGCTCATAGTAATTTCTGTATACTGTATGAGGCATGTGATCTTAACATGTTCATTAGCTGTATTAACTTCATTGCTCTTTAAGCTTCATCCAGCAGAAATTTATTACAGAATTCACGTTTCTACTGATAGGGGCATCTTTTAAATTCATGGTCATCATTGTTAATGTATAATCCTGTCTTCAGTAAAGTCATTGGGAGGTTTGGAACCAGTTTTAAAAAGGCCAAGATTTCAGCTTTCTGGACTGAGAGACTTTAACAAAGTGAGGAGAGAGTTACAAACTTGCTTTGCTAGAAAAGAGCCAGGTCTGGTCTCTTGAGAGCTTTGTATGTGCTGCCAACCAGCCTGCTGGGAGCAGGGCAGGGGAGTAACTGGCTGCAGAGAAATACTTGAGAATAGCTGGTGATTAAATTCCTCGAGGCATGATTTTCCCAGATGCTGAGCTCTTCAGACCTGTACACAAGCACAGAACTGGCAGAACCCAAGTGGGGCTGTGTGCTCTCAGTGTTTGCCAGTCTTTTCCTGAAGTTGTTTTTTCAGGATTTAAAGCTCACAAATAAGGCAAAGGTCATTCAAGACTCATGGGCCTGGTGTACTTCTGCAGCTGGTTCAAAACCATATTAAAAAAAAAAAAAGAGCCTGCAGATTTCTTTACCCTCCTGTGATTTGGGTTTGGGGATTTTTTGTTTGGTTTTTTGGTTCTGTATTGTTTTGTTGGTTTTTTAAAATTTTTGTTTGTTTGTTTGTTTTGGTGGTTTTTTGTTTTGGTTTGGTTTTTGGGTTTGTTGTTTGTTTGTTTCTTTTGGTTTTTCTTTAAATTTTATTTTTTGGCCACTGATCATCCCTTGGGGGCTAAATTGGCTTATATTTGATTTACCATTCATTTTTAGGACAGAACTTAGGGTGTGAAGTTTCACTTTGAAAGGCAGTTGTGACTATCTTAATAAAACAGGCTACACACAGCTCTGGTCTGATTCAGGGCAGCAGCTCCTGTGTGTTTGTGTTGCTTCTGTTGAGTTCTTGGCAGATTTTTGTAGTGTGGGTATGTTCTTGCTGGCTTCATACATTGCCATTTCTGATCAAAAACTCATCAAGAAAATATGCTGACTGCATGTTGATGGAACATTATGCTTCCCAGGACAAGTGCTTTAAATTTTTTCTTTATAAAGTAGCAGAAAGAGTAAGTCAGAGTGCATGTTTTCTGCATTACACATACTGTCTTAGCCTGTTATTTTGTTGTATAGTTTTGCCTTCATTTTTTTCTCCTTAAACCTTTTTGTATCTCTAATTTGAAATGCAGAAAATTGTTGAAGGTGCACAAGAGAAAATTGGTTTGATAAAATCAAGCTGATGTACACATTTACCACTTTGGGAATGTTAAATTAGTGTTTTACACAAACCCATACATATTTACAAATGAGTACCAAACTGTGTTATAATCCTTGAAAACCCTTAAATATTCTACATTCAGGATAACTGAACGTCAGCTTGGTGTCCTTCTTGTCAGCCTTTGTGAATAATTTATCTAATGGTTTTAAAAACTGACATTATTTTCATATCTGACAGTTGTTTCTTGCTTTGAATATATTTTGTTCTCACCAGAAGCAGCTGCATTTGATGTAGATTCATTAATTTCAGGAGATGAAATGGGAATAGCTGTGATATACAGTAAATATAAAACTGTGTTTTTGTTCATTGTGATTGCTTTGAGCTGTTGAGGCAGACTCTTTTGAGGAGGGAGGAATTGCTGGTGTAATTTGTTCTGTTTTTTCTTTTTAACTCTCCAACCCGGTGATTCGCTCCTAGAGAATAATGATTTAAAAGTTAACATCAATGTTATACCTGTCTTTTTGTCAACATCCCTCTTTTTCCACAGGTATTGGTGAAGTTCCCACTACAACCCTGACATCAATGATGGGAGCCTGTGCAAAAGAGAACTGTTCCACGAGCATCCCAGCTCTCAACCCAGGTCAGTACAGGAGTTCCCTCAGACCGATGATCACTCAGAACTGAGGGATCCCTGGAAATGTCCAGGGCCAGGTTGGATGGGGCTTGGAGCAGCCTGGTCTAGTGGAAGTTGTCCCTGCCCATGGCAGAGGGCTGGAATGAGATGATCTTTAAGGTCCCTTCCAACCCAAACCACTCTGTGATTCTCTGATCTCTGTGTGGCTGTTGCAGAGACTTCTGCTGGTGTGAGAAGTGAAATGACTGTTGTGAGTCAGAAGTGCTCAACTTCTGCAGGGCTTGGAGCTTAGTTGGCAGCTTTGCTGTTAATGGGAGTGCTTCCCACACCTGATTTCCAAATGCACTGACATTAATTTTGTTATTAAAAGAGCTTGCTGAATCATTATGCTTGAACGTTCAGGTTGCTTCTTGCCAAGTGACTCAGCTGAGAGGAGCTGCTTGCTGCTTGTCTGCAGCATCCTCACCTGCACACACTGAGCCACTGTTAGAGCCAGTTGGGCCACAGAAATCCATTTTCATGGCATAGCATATCTATCAGCAAGCTTTTGTGTGTTTTTTCTACATGTATATGGGCCAAGGCTGTATTGTAGGCAGAAGACCTAAGAACCCAGATCCAGGCCCACGTGTCTGTCTCCCACTCTTTCCATGGGAAAGACACAAAGTCTAATTAAGGTGGCTGGTCTTCCACTGCAGGTATTAACTTTGGTTTGATGTGTTGTGGCCTTTGCAGTGGAGGTGTCTGCATAGTGGATGGTCTGCAGGCTCAAAATATTTATTGCCACAGTTGCCTGTGGTTGCTGGGGGCTGAAAGTGAGGACATAAATGGTCCCTTCCTGTGTGCCAGTATAATGTTGTTTCATAAGCTTTATTCTTCCACTACTAATTTTTGAGTTTTTAGGATCAAAGCCTTCAGGGAGAGGGCTATAAAAGTAGGCTTTTTCTCCCCAGCTGGTGTGTAAACAGGCTTCATAAACAACACGGGAAGCTGTCTGCCTAGACAGAGAAAACAGTCTAAGAGCTATTGGCAAAGCTGCTGCATTCAAAGAGTAATCAATCAGTCAAAGAGATGCAATGTGGCTTTTGCCAAGCTCTTTAAATGATAGAAATCTCACATTTCTCATTGGGTACTGCTCCTTTAAAATCAAACCATAATGAAACAGGGCTGTACAAAGCATCTAAGTGCACTCTTACTTGATCTTGAAGAAATTTTATTTATCCAGTACCATTAAAACCCACCAAAATTCAAGCAAAAACAGGTTTGCTCACCTTAGCCACCTGCTCAAAAGAATTATTCTACTTTCTGTCTTTTTCTGGGACATATTTCCCCTCTGGCAAAAGTGTGGTGGAATGCAAAGGCATGGGATCACCATCCCTGGAAGTGTTCAAAAGGCGTGAGGATGGGGAACTTGGGATGTGGTTTAGTGGAGGACATGGCATGGTTAGGTGAATGGTTGGACTTGGTCTCAGAGGTCTTTTCCAACTTTAGTGGTGCTGTGATTCTATGAGATTTGGGGAGTTTCACATTGCAGCACCAGAGAAGTCCACAGCTGTGTGTGGGAAAGAGAAAGTGTTCTCAGTGGCATCTCAGGTCCCGAGTGAGACATGAATTATGTTGCTTTTCAAATCAGATCACTGCTGATCATTTCTTCTGATGGGACTCTGCTTCTTCCTGGGATTTCACTGGTGAAGCCTGTGCTCAGTCATTGCTCTTACTGGTGAGGGAGTTCCCTGGGAGCCAGTGTGCTGTGCCCAGAGAGCCTCCCCTCTCTGCAGCCTGGTGCTCACTGCTGCTCTGGGCTGTGAGCATCAAAATACTTCATCCCATCTGCCTTGGAGTCTCCCCCTCTCCACTCCAAAGGCATTTCCATATCACTTCAGTTTGTGCCTTGTGAAGTGCCCTAATCACTTAAAGGAACTTCACATCCTACAGTACATATCTCCTCATCCTCTGTAGCCCGTAAAGACCTGTGCTAGAAAGGTGCACAGACACCTGTTTGTAAAAGGGGACATTTCCAAAGACTCATTCCACTGCCAGGCCTGGTCCTGCTCTGTGCAAATTCTGCTGGATCCACGTGGGCACAGGCATGTCTCACCTGATGTGCTTGTGTGGTCCAGGAGCTGTGGGCCATCAGATGAGGATTTTTGAAGTAAATCTTCCTATTATCCCGCCCTCTGCCCTGTGATTAACATTGTGGAATGGTCTTAGGGCTTAACCTGTTTTGCCTGTGAGTTAAATTTAATCAGAAGATGGCCCAATGCTGTCCAGACCCTCACAAAGCCACTTTCCAGCGTGGAACTGCTTGCAAAAAATCCCCCCTGAACCACAATTAGTGTCAATATTGGGTCCTTAACAGCAGTGCATTCTACAGATCCACTCCTTTCTTTTAAGTACAGGCATAGTTGGTGCCTAGAGGGGCTGAGCCTGTGCTGTGAATGCTGTTGAGCATTGAAAACAGACAGCTGAGGCAGAACATGTGCCGGTAGGGTTGCCTGGCCCCCAGGCTGCAGGCAGCTCTTGCTCCACATCTGGAAGTGGATGTCTGTAGACTCCCCACAGCCTACATTGCTGCACTAGAGGTTTCTGCCAACTTTGGGCTGTCTGGTTCTTTGGCAAAGATCTTGCAACCTGAGTTTGCATTTCTGGGAGCTTTTCTGGGATGCTGATGCTCTGTGTTGCAAGATGTGCAAGGTGATGTATCTTGTTTCTCTGAAGCCTGGCTTCCTCTGAATTAGCATCTCAGTGGACAGGGAGAGTTGGGTGTTAGGGCAGCTGGTAGGTAATTCCCTCTTCAGTTCTCAGTCCTGGATTATCCTCTCTGTTCACCAGAATCTGATCATCTGCTGCTTCCAGCACCTGAGTTCGGTCTTGTGAACAGTGAAAATATTGTAGTTACCCAAAGGAAATAGAAGCTGTGGCTTTTTTAAGGCTTTTAATTTATTTTGGGGATGATCTCCGTCTCATGCACAGCTCAAAAAAAAAAAAAAAACAAAAAGGAGTATTGTTTGAAAGGAGGGAATAATGGCAGGATACAACAGCAATGATTAGTTGGTATGCATAACATCAGTGTGCTAGTAAAAAAATCTAGTTATGACAGGATAAAAAAGGTTTCTTGTTTCAATCCTTTCAGTTTCAATATTCAAGCAGTTATTTTTAATTCCAGGATTATTTGTGGGAGTAGTGTATGTAATGACCATATAGTTTAACAGGGAAGTCTGTCCTGATGTCTGCTTTTGCTTTTCTTTTTGCTCAAGGTTCCTGCAGTAGGGAGTTGTTTCTCATTTAATTTGCCTATGGAGCAGAAGAAGTGGTGGTAAAAGCAGCAGACACCAGTACTGTTCTGCCCATCCCAGCCAGGAGGCATGCACCACAATATGGGAACCCACATCCAAAATTAAATTTAAATCCAAATTACTTGTCTGCAATGTGAGTGCTTGCAGTCAATTCAATTTATCAGAGTCTATCTCAGTGCCCCAGATGTGGTGGTTTGGGGCTGTTAAATATGTGTTTCAGTCAACTCTCACAGCGGGATGTTGTTATTTATTAAACCATGTTACAATGAGTGCAGGGAGCAAGCCCAGTGTGAATGGCTGCCTTCCCTGCCTAAGCAAGCGTGTCCCTCAAGAGAAAGGAAGGCAGCAGGAATGGAGGAATGG
Source organism: Trochalopteron elliotii (assembly GCA_024734555.1). NCBI lineage: Eukaryota > Metazoa > Chordata > Aves > Passeriformes > Leiothrichidae > Trochalopteron > Trochalopteron elliotii. The sequence continues at coordinate 266,350 of JANPWX010000055.1, forward strand.
CAATCACAGCCCTGACCCTTCAGCCCAGGCCAGCAGGACACAGAACAGCTCAAGCAGGGCTCTTCAAGGGAGGCTGTGGATGCAGTGAGTGTGTGGTGGGAGGGCCTCAGGCCAAGGTGGACAAAGTCCCCCTGGGGTTGGTGTTCCAGCCCAGCCCCTCTGCACGTTCAAACATCTCCTGTACAATAGTACCCTCTGTGGCTCGGCCAAAACCACACAGCAGCTCTGCAGCACAGATAAGAACAGAATCCAAGTTTTCAGGCTGAGGTCAGTGAGAGCTTTTTCTTTAATGTCTGTCAGGCCTGTGCTTGGGCACTTGTGCTGGTGGAAAGATCATGGACAGACTGACTCGAGAAAAAGCCAGCCCCTCCTTAATGGTTTCAAATGCTAACATGACTTGGCTTGTACATGAGTAGGTGGAGGAATGATTTCACAGGAAGACAATCCTTTCATAAATGTGCTTCTAATTCTCTGTTTATATTGCTTCTTGTCTATGCTGCGTTTTTAAGGGGCCCACTGGAAAAGCAGTGGGAGGACTGCAAGGAGAAGGGGTGCTCCCATGAACAGAGATGGTGGCTCTGGGTCATTAACAGCTCTGATGGGAGCCCTGCTTGTGATTTTCTATATCTCTCTTCAGGCTAAGTGTGCCTGATGTGCCTAAGTATGTCACCAGCAGCGATGTGCACATGGCTGGGGATGATCAATGAGGTTCTGGATGAGAAATATGAGAGGCAGATGTGTCTTGCAGTTGCTTTCTCTAACAGAATTGTGGCTTTGTTTGGTGAGTGATTGCTTGATGCTGTGGTTCCTGTTTGCAGGTGAAGAAGAGGAGGATGGAATAGAAAGGACCTGTGACACCCTGCTCATGTGCATTGTGACCGTGTTAAACCAGGGCCTGAGGAATGGTGGTGGTGTGGGAGACGTGCTCAGAAAGCCTTCCAAAGATGTGAGTGTTTTGGCTCAGGAAATGCATTACTCCCTCTGCATCTCATGAATGCCAAAGTCAATTTTTGGAGGTTATAGACAGTGTTTGTATCTAGTCTGATCTCATGTCACACGGTTGATTTATCCATGTAATTTTTAGATCCCAGATGGGATATTTAATGGGAAGAACTAAGCTTGGTGTGATGATGATACTTGAAGAAAGGATCTCTAGGTAGTTGTTTACCACTTCTGGAAAAATGCAGAATATCATAACCTTCAAAGCACTGCTAAGAAGTCAGCCCTGGGAGGCACATGTGGAGGGCTCTGTCCAGTCCTGGGCTCCTCAGCACAGCTCCTCAGGGACAGGGAGCTCCTGGAGCAGGGCCAGCAGAGGCTGCAGAGATGATTTAGGGCCTGGAGCATCTCTGACAGGGAAAGGCTGAGGAAGCTGTGGCTGTCCAGCCTCGAGAGGAGCCCCAGCTGAGAGGGGCCCTCAGCCCTGGGTGTCCCTGTGTGCAGGGAGGGCTCCGAGCAGGGCCCAGGCTCTGCTCCGGGGGGCCCAGCAACGGCACTGGAGGAACGGGCAGGGACTGATCCCAGCAAGTTCCACCTGGATATTTCAGCTTCTATTCAGCATGGCATCTGCCCTGCAATAGCTCCTGTTGTTTACTTGTACTCAACCAGCATGAAGATCAAACCAGAATTCCATGTATTGTGGCATACTTTCTCTTACAGAAATTTCTTCAAAAATGCAGTGCATTTCAGGACCTCCCTTAATAGTTGGATGGTTTCATGCATTTTTATTTAGGTTCAAAAAGAACATCACAAATGAAGGCAATCTACTTTGCTTGATGAGCCACACCGTATGTGTTATAAATAAACTCAGGATAAAGTAGGATCTCAGCAGGGCTTGCAAGAGTCCAGAGACAACTCAAATCTGGATGGAAGAGCTCCCTGTGCTGGTAGTAGGAGTCTATATCCTGTCTCACAGACTGGGAAGTTCTGGAGGAGCCAAAATTTATCCCCAGTGGAGTCTGTAAGCACTTACAGACTTTGAAAGTGACCCTTTGAAATTGATCCTTGCCACTTAGCAGCTCTTTAATGCTAATTATATTGAAACACTCCACAAAGGGTAGTGCTATTATTCCCATGAATGTGTGGGAAACTGAGCAATTGGGTGACTTCAGGTCTCTATCATGGTGAAGAAAAGGACTTGGGTAGTCCCTCCCTAGTCCTGTGAGTAAGGCTAGCAGAATTTGGCATATGAAAAGAAAAATCTGTAGCTTTGCTTCCGCTAATGTGAAAATGTTATTATTTTAGATTTGTGCTATTTTTATACCTTATTGGAAACTTGTTATTGCAGGAGCCCTTGTTTGCTGCACGAGTTGTTTATGATCTTCTGTTTTACTTCATTGTCATAATTATTGTTCTCAACCTGATCTTTGGAGTCATTATTGATACATTTGCTGATCTCAGGAGTGAAAAGCAGAAAAAGGAGGAGATACTAAAGACCACGTGTTTCATCTGTGGTAGGTGTTACTGATCTCTTGAGATACTTGAGGGTGAGAGGAGTGAAAATGAACTTTCCCTCAATAAATAAAGCTTGGAGCCCAGTCGTGGTTATCTTCTACAGAGAAAGTCTGTAGAAATTCCAGAGGTTGATTCCAAATTTATTCCCTCTCAGTAGGAGACAGATTTGGTTTATGAATCAAAAGCTAGCTTTGCTGAGAGGTGGCTTCACAGTCTCCACCCAGAATCTGAGGCAAAAGAGCCATGTCTCACGCTTGCATCATCACCACTAATGGAGATGGGGCAGCTGCTGACTCTGTTTCACAGAGCGTACTGCAGATGAAAGTGCAGCTTCTATTTCACAGCACAGGGCATTCCAGAGGGGGAGCATCAGCAAAAGCTGCCGATTTCAGAAGGGGATGTGAAGCAGGGAACAAAAGAATTCGGTGGAAATCATCCCCACAAAGCCCACGGAAAATCATGCTTATTTTGAAGTGCACTCACAAAGAGGGACAGAGCTTCCTTCACTCCCTGGGAGACTTCACAAATACCTGCTTTTTTGTAGGCTGGGTGCTGTTTCCATGGTTGTACTGACAGGGATGAATGCTGTGCGGAGCACAACATGTCTTTAGTGTCTGTGGACAGGAAATCTAGGGAGGAGAGCTCAAACATGGGGGCAAACATCTCCTTCCTCACTTCTGGTATTCTTCTTCAGAGATCTGGACCATTACAGGGAAAAATCAAAAAAAATTTCTTATGACTACAGCTCTGTAAAGACTGTGTGACAACAGAGCTGCAGGGACTCACCCTCTCTGCTAGGTTTAAGCCCACAAACAATCTCACTGAAGCTTAAGTGGAACTCTATATATGCTTGATGGTAAAAGTGTGCATAAATCTTTGGAAGATCAGGGCCTGGACTGCACACTATGTGCTTCCCAATATACATCTAGAAAGAGTCAGAGCCAACACTTGTAAAACACTTTATGGCCCTCAGCATGGAAGGAACTGTGAAACTGTAACCTATTTATTATATTGTTATTGTTATTAAGAGGAAATATCACAAAAGATAATAAATGCTGCATTGAAAGACTTTTGTCAGGAAAGCCTTCTGGCCTGGTATTTCTTGCCTGGCAGTTATGGCTTTTAAATTAAGATCTTTCAAATTTATGATCCTTTAAATTAAGTTAGGTTCCTTTCTCTAACATATTTAACAGATTTGCGTATTTTTATGTTGAAGTTTATTTTCTGGCTTTATGTTGTTCTCTTTTTGCAGGACTGGAGAGAGACAAATTTGATAACAAGACCGTTTCGTTTGAGGAGCATATAAAGGCAGAACACAACATGTGGCATTATTTGTACTTTATAGTTCTTGTCAAAGTTAAAGATCCAACTGAATACACTGGCCCGGAGAGCTACGTGGCGCAAATGATTGTGGTAAGTCAATTTGGGCATGTGCTTTATGCAACTGAGAGATGCTCCTTGCAGCTAGGGCAGAGAATATCTTTCTTTCCCCCTCTGTCTCTGAACAATAGGAGGCATCGATCTGTATTTTTTGAGATCTTTTCACGTGTCTTAGTCTGCAGCAAAACCCAGTCTTAAACATAATGAAAAGATGAAGGTGCAGGCCGCAGTCTCCAGTTTGGCGTCGATGCTGTCATGCTCTGTGGGTTCTGCTGCCTCATTAGCCAGAGCTGGGGCAGGAGAGCATGCATCATAACATCTGCTGCTGCTCCAGCTTTGTCCAGTGTCTCCGGGCTGCTGTCCAGAAAAATAACATCTCTTGCTGCACACTGAAACGTGGGGTCAGTGCTCAGGGCTGGTGCTTTTCTCCTATGGCTGCTCTGAACAAGCTGGTGAAAAGACCAGGCAGAGCAGCCACAGGGATTTGAAGAGCCACAGAAACTGCCTTGTGAAGCAGGGAGAGTACTTGGACTCAGAGAGAGAAATGTGATGACGCTGGGCCAGAGAGGTGTTCGATTACATTTTGTTTCCAGCCTGCTGCCGAAGAGGGTTCGTTCTGCTGAGTGAGACGAGTGGATTATCAAGGCTGCCTGGCTTGGGGCTCCATTTTTGAGGAATTCTGCCTGCCTGCTGGGATATTCTGGTGCAGCATTTTCTTCCTGTGGACTTGCTGGCAGGTATTGCACTGCTCAGGGCCTGTGCCAGGCTCTGTGGTTACCGAGCTGGCATATGTCTGTATCCTGGAGGAGGCTGTAACCAAATGCGCATCAGGCTTCGCTGTTTATGCATTTCTGGAGCCACATTTTGTATCAAGACTCCCTCTCCGTTATTCCTCATCAAGCCTTTGGCTGGACATGCTACCCAGCCTCATTACTGAGGTGCTGGGTGGCCTTTTACTCCCCAATTTAGCCAAGGGGAAGATTCTTCGCCTTTCACTTCAGCTCTTGTCAGGTCAGGTGCCAGGTTTCAATCGATCCCATCTCCTTTCTGCCTTGTCAGTGCAGAAAGCTGGGTTATTTATCCTGCCTTCAGATGGGTGTCCAGGATAGCTGGGCTGACTCACCTCTCTCACTAAAATGGTTAGTTTAGAGAAGATGCCTAATTGGGAGCAGGCTAAAATTAGAGCTGACTCCCAAGCACTGTGCAGGCTTAAGCGGAGCTTACCTTGAAGACCTCACATTAGTGGAAATGGTGGTGTTTAGACAGGAGTGTGTGTTTGACTGCTGCAGTTAAATGGAGCTTTTGTTAGTGCTACTGCTGCTAGAAGGGAAGGTGCTGTGGCAGGTGATGGGAATTGAGTGCTCAGGTGCAGAGGAACAGCCTATTTCCTTCAATTTTGAGCCATCAGCCTCATTGCCCAGCCCAGGGTGTTTATACTGTAGGCAGTGGTGGATCTACATTTCTGCAGTTTGGTGGGCGAGGTAGAAAACCTAAAACAAATCCTTGTAGACTCTGTTGCATTACGAGAAATTATTCACAGTGGCAAGTTGTCCTGTTACACATGGAAATATTTTAGCTTATGTCAGAAATACATTTTAATTTGTGGAATCAGACTCTGGGGCCTGTCTCATTTGTTCATTCCTCCTCTTCCTCTCCCTGCAATGTTTGTAGGATTTTAAACTTTGTGATATGTATGTTAAGTATTAATGTTTAATTCCAAGAGATGCATTAATATTCATACTAAGTATATTCATCCTGTGGCAGCAGTGGTTTGACTTTTCTGATGTGTAATTCACTAATGTATTTTACTTCTGCATTAATGGCTGGAACTCCTCTTTGAATATCTAAAATACTAAAAGAAAAGCACCAAAACCTCACGTGACCTCAAGCACTGAACTGATTTCTCAAAGCCCCTGTTCCTCTGTGGCAGAATACCGGTGGTTTAAGTGGTTAGCAGTAACCCAGATTTTGGGATTATTAAACTGTCTTTTTTCCATGAATATATATAAAGTTCAAGGTTATTTTGGATGATGGAGAGGTATCTATGGACCTAGAAATGTAAAGCTTACATGGAATGAAAGTATAAATGGTAGAGTAGGAGAAAAAAAGAGAAATAAATGTTTGAACAAACTAAAAGTATCTGGTATGGGATCAGTAGTTGTGTCTTTGTGTAGTTTAAATTCCTAGTATGAAATCCAGGGGAGATGTGCTGCATAGCACAAGCAATTGGAACTTCTTAAGTGAACAAAAAAAGGACACTTTCTCTTGGAGCCAGAGAATTTACTGTATACCACATGCTACAAGGAATACTAAGAAATTAAAGAAAATAATGTGATTGGAGGAGTGGAATATGATATTTGGCTGGAAGAAGAGATTTAGAGATACAACTTTGCTTAGGACCAAAAGAAGAGCCAAAAGGAAAACTCTCAGAGGCAGTTTTGCAGCTGTCAAACGTATGAGCTGCTGTAGCAAATGTGTTTGGTGTGTCCCAAACACAGTCTGATAGTAATGAGTTACACCACAGGCATGTGAGATGTGCTAAGTTCCTTGCACTAATTAAGCCTGACTATGGCTTGTGCCATGAAGACGGAGAGAGAAGCTGATTCAGACTCTGTGACAGCCTGAAAGCTGTGTGACCATCCTTGTGATGCTGGGAGAGGTGACCAAGTCCCTGGTAGGACAGCACATCCTAGGATATGGCAGAAAAGAGACTTGAAATTAACCTTTCACAAGGGACTTGCCAATGGAATTGACTCATTGCTGAAAAAGGCTTGTTGGGTGTGTATGGGATTGCAGGAAATATTTATAAATATGGGTGGTTGGGATGTCTTGGGAAGTCTTGGGACCTCTTTGAAAAGGACATGGTGGAATGAGATTTTATATTTCATACTATACAGAATACGGCTGAAAAAACTCTGTGAGTGATACTCCTGGAAGAACTCTCTTTTATTAGTTTTTGTTATGATCAGGAATGCTTTCTATGGCTACTTCTGTAGCTTTAATGGATTCTGTGTAATTTAATGGAATTCTGTGTTTTCTCCTACCTCCAGTCTTCCAAGTCCTTCAATACACATATGTCAAAATTTTGGAGTATGCTGCAGTATCTTTAATAGAAAGTAGAGTTTATTCCAATAATCATCCTCACTATCCTTACAACTGCAGTGAGGAACCAATTATTATTTGCATTTGCCTATTCCTGTCTTTTGCAAAGTATTGCAAAAAAGTAACATTGGAATAATGATCAGCATTAACTAAGCACCAGGAAAAGCATCTACAATTTCTGTTAGTCCTTTTCTCTATTGCCCAGCCTCATCAGAGCCCAAAAGTATGACAGTCTACTTTGTGACTCTCAGTCTTTCCTACATATCATTTGTCCACCAAACAGTGAAGCATCTAGTTTGAAGGCTTGCTGATAGCACAACAGATAAAAACCCAGGAATACTGTGGTTTCCTTGTTTTGGAATGTTGTTTGAAAGGCTGGGTGCCAAAACAGATGGGAGTTATTTACACATCATAGTTCACCTCTCCAGTTTTCCAGCTTGAGAAGGGGAAAGAAACACATGGGTGATGTTGTACACACCCCTCACTCAAATGCAAGATTCTTGCAAGTTTCCAAGTTCACTTGTATTTCTGTTCCAGGGGTGGTTTGCTTCAAGCATTGCTGTTACCTTGCATGTCTCTGGCCTCAGAAGACCTTGGGGTAGAGCACTTCTTTTGCTTTCTTGCTCTGGACTGTGGACATTGTCCTTGCAAACTCCTGATATTCCCTGTGATTTTGATTTTCCCAGCAGCTCTGTGTTTGCTTCAGTGCTTAGCATACTGCTCTGAGCAGTGATTGAAGTAGTCAGGAGCTATCCAGCTTTCATAAAGAAAGGTATTAATTTTTCTAGGCTTTATTCTTTTTAGAAAAAAGCATCCAGCATAAAATGTATTCTAAAGCAACACACAGTTTATACACCCCAAACTTTATGGAGATGTTGGTGGGAATAAAGCACTTCAGCTCTTCCAGTGTTGCCCTTTCTTCTTGCACACTATCTTTTATCAGTTATTGGGTGAAATATTAATGAATATTAAAGCAGGGCAGTAGGCTTTATTTGTTTGCTGTCCAGGCCTCTTTTATGAAGTCAGACAGGTATTATACAATATCTGAAGAGACAAACTTTGAAAAGCTGGCTGCATGCCTTGTGTTTGCACTGAGAACTTGCATGAATGATTCCCCTATTGAATTTTCATTCCTGTAGAAAAAACTGTGTTTATCTGACCCATTTGACTGGAAACACCACCCCTAGCCAACCCAGAGATGCACATAACTTGTGTTACATCAATACAGCAATCTTTGAATGTTCCTTGTGTCCATTTGTCAGAGGAGACAGTTTTATGTGATAACTGGAACAATGAAAGTTAATGTCCAAACTTTTATATTTCACTTTTCAGAGCTGTAATTTGTACACACATATTTCACCCAAGCCTTGGTTGCTGTAAATAGATATATGGAGGTTAAAAAAAAAGGACATGATTAGTTACTGAATTTTTTGCAGTTCAACAGAGATATGAATTAGCCTATGATTTGTATCTCCATTCATTTGCAAAAGTAAAAGGCTATTGGCTTAGGAATTAAATTAATTATTTTGTCCATTGGAAGAATTAAATACTTTAGCAAACGAAGCCCTGAAAGTTTCATTCTTGCATGCTCTGTCCACAGTTCTTAGCAAGTTTTGTAATGGCTTTTATCAGCATTAGTGCTACCTGTCATAACTACATAATTACAGCACCTAATTATATTATTACTTATTTACCCTAGTTATGTAATTGGATGTAATTGTGCAATTATGTAACTCCTCAGTCAGCTGAAAAATGCTCTAAAACCAGCCTATGCTCCTAAGAGTAAAGGATACTGCCATGAATTGGACCATCTCTCTAAAACAAGGCAATCTTTGCTGGGAAATTACAGGTTCTTTTCTCCATTACGGTCACTGGGACCATGAACCTTTTATTCCCATCAATGTGGCAGGGAGGAAGCAGTAGAGACAGGTTGAGCAACACCAGCCTGAAATTCTGAACAACTGTCTTCTGATTCAGTTCTTTTAAAAGCACTTTTGTGGCACAGCAATGACCTGGCATTGGCCGTGTGACAAAATATTTTGGCCGTTTTATTTTAAATATTTTGAAGGTGTCAGCTTTTTTTCATTATTATTTTTTAAAAAATTACTAAATAAAAGAAATATTTAGCCATGTCAAGAGGAAAAATGTATTCCCCTTTTGAAATATTCTTATTGTTTTGTTTGTTGTTTTTAAATACCGAAGTTTTGAAAATTCAGCTGAATTTAGTGCTCCTTTGAGCTGGTGCTGTTGTTTCTGTTCTTCCTACCTTCAGCCTCATGGTTTTGCCTTCTTTTTCTATTAGATACCCAGAAGTGGGTGTCAGATTGAAAAGCAGTGCTGGGAACAATGCCAAATGAGCCATTGAGAAGCCTCACAATAGCTGTCATTCTGCCCATGCTGTGTGCTGGGCAGCACCAGCCCTTTTCCCTTGGCACCCTCCTCTCTCCTGCCTCACTGCTCTGCCTTTTGCCATGTTCCCACCTCGGGAGGGGAGGTGTGATGTGAGCCATGGCAGCTCCTGGCTGCTCCCAGGGGTCAGGTCAGGGCCAGAGCTGCTCTATGAGGCTGTGACCCCCCAGTTCAGGAGCGGGGTGAGGGGACAAGCTTCTTTCTGGAGCCAGAGCTGCTTAGGTACAGCCCCTGGCACACCTTGCAAAGGGGCTTTTTTTCATCTTAGCCAACCCCAGCAGACATAGCCAAGTGGCAAAACAGCCAAGGTGTGAGCCAAGGGTGCCTACAGAGCCTGACAGCTGTGGGTCAGGAGGCTAGCTACCATCCCCTCACACCCTAGGAGAGGTTGCTCCAGGGTTACCCAGTGAGCAAAAGGCATTTCACCGATGCCAGACCCTGGTGTGCTCCCCTGGTGTCTGACAGAGTCAGTGGCCATCCCCGAGCTGACCACAAGGAGCTTCTAAGGGATGCAGCTCCAAGGGAAATTCAGGCAGGAGAGGTGAAAAAGTACTGTACAGTGTACAGTGTTTTTTCACTGTACAGTGAAGAAGTGCTGTACCGAAAGGGGAAGGGCATGCTGACAGCATGGGGGTTTGTGGAACAAGCTGTTCTTTACTGCTGTCAATTTTTGTCAAAGAATGTAATAAAATTATATGGACTAAGAGGGCTGTTGACCTCTGCTCTTAAAATAAAGCTTCTTTGGAGAAGGAAAAAAAAAGTTCTGACATCCAAAATTCTTCTATTCTGTTATCCATCACCCTTTTGAATTTTGGAGGTAAAAGTTTTCTCTGCTAGTTCTGTAGATATTCTTATTACATCCAGGGATCACAAAACACTGTATGGTACAGAGAATGACCTAAAGCAGAGAAATGTCAATCCAAGGTAGCACAAACGCTGCAGAACGGGCACTTGGGATCTCAGGAAGACACTCTGTGTGCTTTTCACATGCACTCTGATGATTCATCCCAGACAGTTCGAGGAGTTTCCTCCCCCAGATGTCCACCAGACCCTTCTGCCACAGCAAGAGCAGAGGCGGGAGGACCAGGGACGTGTTTGTTCACTCCTGAGCTGCTGCAGTTCACAGCCCAGAGTACTAATGTGAGAACTGATGGCCACTGAAGTCACGCCAGTCTCAACTGCACTGCTTGAGGAGAGGACATGGCACTGGTTCTGCTGCCTCTGTATGGGTGGGATAATATCAGCAGGGAGAAGGGGCACCAGCTGATCAGAGTGACCCCTTCAGCTGCTGCAGCTGAATCTGCCAGGGACAGTGAGCTGCAGCTCCTAAACTGGCTCACTATAAATAAACTGTATTTTAGAGGCTTCTTCATGATCATAAATTCTAGTTCAGCATGAACTTTCTAATCTGGCAACTCACAGGACTGAAAATCCTTAAAGGACTCATGCACACAAATATTGTGCTGGAGTGGGGCATGGAGTTTATAGCTTTTGGGAAGATAATAATGCTCCCATTGTTAGGGCTGGGTTATTTTACTTCTTAAGACTGGCTTTGCTCCAAAAACTAGCAGATGTTATCAAAGCCAAACCTGCAAGGATGAGATGTATGTACATATCATTAAGCAATGCAACTTTTTCTTAATTACTTTTAAAAGGCTGATACGATGCATGTCACATTATGAGTAATTACTTACCATGGCAGTAACACCAAGAGCACAAAAGCCGGCTGCTAAATAAGATCTGAGGTCTCTGAGAAAGGCTCATTTCCTAGGAAATGCAGTGTTGGTTTTCGCTGCAGTTGGGTTTTCATAAAATAAGCAGTTAAAGAAATACGCCTAAATAGATGATTTACAGCTCCCATTTTTTTGTTGTGCTCAAAATAGGAGGGTGAGTGAGAACACAGCTCTCTGTGTCCTTCCACGTGGGCATGGGCCCTGTGGGGAGTGGAGGGCTTTGGATTAGGTGCACCAGATCCCAGAGAAAGTCCTTTTTCTGCACCAAGGCCTGCCCCAAATCCACAGAGGAGCTCAGAGCTGATCACTATTGAGTGATACAAACACTAAAATAGAGCTGAAACTGGGCTTTACACAGATCCAGCCACTGCTTGGGTGTATGAGGGGAGGTTCCTCAGATATCTGAGTGTTATCCAGGTTCTATATGTACAGAATAAGTTGAGGCACTGCTCTTTCTGCTGCTAGGTATTGAGTTATTTTTCTATTGTTGCTTTTCTTGTTGCTCAAAAATAATTTTCATTTCTGTGGGAAGACCATTGCTATTTTTGCTTCTCTGTACAATTTTGCCTCTACGCTATTATCTCATTAAAGTGCTGAACACCTCCCTCTCCACTTCATAAAATAAGCAATCACAGTAATGTGCCTAATTAGCTGCTTTCTTGCTCATTTGTGTTTCTCAAAGCATGAAAAGTTAGCATCACGTGAGGACTTTGCATCTTTGCACAAAGCTCCTATTCTTCAAGAGAGCTGAGCATCTTCTTTTCTACTTGAAGCGTTCTGCATCTTCCAGCAATGGGCTCTTTGGTCTGCCATAAATAATTTTGTTGGCCTGCTTGGCTCAGTGATGCATGAGATGTGGGTAAATAAAGGGAAAGGTGGGCTTCAATTGGTACCTCCTTGGAAAAGCTTGAGGTTTCAGTGGACTTATCTTTATACACATCCTTTTCAGACAGGCAAAATTAATTATCCTGCTGCTGCTTGAACAGGAAGACATGGATCTGATCCTGCCTCCTTAGAAATGATGTCATTAGCTGAAGCAGGAGAAAGCTTGGTATCCAGGGCAGATGCTGCAGCACAGGCAGGTTTGCTGTGTGCAGTGAGGGCATGGTGATGACCTTCATCGCCCAACTGACTTAGGGGGGGAATGGCCATGGCACAGAACCCTTGTCTCCGCTCAGCCCCTCACATGCTTGTTAACTTCTAAAGCATAATCCTGTTCATTTCCCTCTTTTCTTTGAAATCACTTCTGTGTACACAGCTGTGATATAATTTCAAGTTATAGAGCAGAGCCTAAAACTCCTCAAAAGCATATTTATTGATATTTGGGGTTTTTTTCCCCCCTGAGATCCAGAATCAGCAGTTTGATGCTACCCAGACCTAGTCTTTTTGGCCCCTGTGATATTGTGGCTTAGCTTGATTTCCTCTGTATTTTCAAGAGTTGGCCACCTGTCTGTTTAGGCTTCAAAGATTTTGCTACAAAGATGGGTTCTGCCTTGATAATACAGTGTAGTCACAGCCTCCTTGTCCTCCTTCCAACTTCTACTCGTTCAATTTGCAAATTAAAACAAATGAGCCAAGTTGGGTTCCTGTTTGTTTGCTTGCTGCTGGCCTTAAAAACTCGAGGAGGGGTCTGGACACGAGGCTGTGTTCCTTGAAACTTGCAGATCCCCATGAACAGGGGGTGGAGGTGTTCCAGCTGGAGCGCCCTCGAGCCGAGCCGTGCAGCTGGCAGGACAAGGGCTGCAGTTCCCTGCTGGAATCCACTCTCCCCTCGACCTGCCAGAGACTGGAGCTGCTAACTTTCCAGGCAGCCTGCAAAAGTCATCTTTTATCCCTTTGTTAAAGAAGCCTTGTGGCTTGAGATGGATCTGTGTGTGGGCAGACCTTTAGTCTGGGATTCCAAGTGATAGAAAGGCTCTCCAGGGTACTGGATAGGCACTGACTGTTGCACTTAAAACCCTGGCAGTGACAGAGCCCTGATTCTCCTGGGACTGGCTGCACAGGACTTTGCCAGTGAAAGCTGGACCTTAACTGGGATCACAGCTAGTGATAAGAAGCTGAACCCCAGAGGAACAATGTGATGAGCAGATCCTGAAACGTGTCAACTGAATTAATTTGATTTTGCTCGATGGGAGAAGCAACAGACACAAAACACTTCAGTGCTGTTTGAGAATATTATTGCAACATTTGAAAACAATTATTGCTCTTTGTATTACAGTGGTACTAAGCCTCTGGCTACTTGAATGGGAAAGAGACTGAAAAATTGTCTACAGCCAAGGCAGATAACTGCAGATGCTGAGGAAGGGAAGGACTGTGGGGTTCCCCAAAAACATGAGGGCAGTCAGTGAAAGAACAGAGAGATGAATTTGTTGCCTTACCAGGAACTCCATTTAAAAGTAAATAGGCCTGAAGCTGTTGGGACTCAAAATATAGCAGTGAGATTCTGCAAGATGCAAATCAGGGAAAAGGTACAAAGAAATGCAGTTCTGTTTCTGACCTCTCACAGTGCAGAAGCAGCAAGATTTGGGGGGATTTTGTGTGACATTGGTGTGAGCTTGATTTACAAGGTGCTACAGATATGATGAAGTTACTTGTTTGCTGAATCTATCACGGGAGGAAAAATCCACTGGCCCATATTACTCTGCATGAATAAGTTTCTGAATTTGTGTAACTTCTGTCTCATTGTGCCATTTATCTTTTGGAATCACCATTATGAGATTTGTGTCAGGCTTTTCTATTTGGTTGCAAGACTGCTTTGCAGAATCTTCTCTCTTGTTTGTGTGGTGGATGTGTGTATGATAAAAAGCTAAGATTGCATCATCTTTAATAAAAGCTAAGATGTATAGCCTAAAGAAATCAGATTAGTTGTAGAGAAAGAAATCAATCAGGTTGGCAAATTGCATCTGTGGGACAAAGTGCAAAATGTTTGTTTCATATAGTATTTATTGAACAAATTTGTTGAGAAGATGGTTAAAAATGCTCTACAAGAAAAAAAATGGGAACCATTTTGTTCAATTTAAATGGCATTGATGTATTCTTTATATGATGAATTCTTGCAATATTACCAACAACAGTTCCTGATAAAGTACTTTACACAATTGCCTCACAGGGCATTTTGAGATAAAAGTATATATCGGAGATTGTAAAGTGGCTGCATCCAATTTATATATAATGGAACCCACTACAGCCATCCTCCAAAATTCAATAGATCAGGAATCACATTACACTTCCGTGAGTTTGGGGTAGTAGGAGCTTTAAAGAGCATCCAAAAGAAAAAGGCAACTTTAAATCATATTTAATGAACCCCATGTATTTTATACACGTGATTAAAATGTTTTGTTTCTGTTTTTCATTTTGCTGGGTGATGCTGAAGAAAAATCCAAAGTTCAAGCCTGTGAAACTGATCATCTGCTTGTTCTCAAGTGAAAATTCAGTTTAACTGAACACAGCAAACCATTTAAAGTGCTGGACTGAAAAAAAAAAAAAAAGAAAAAGCAGATCTGTACAGAGGATCCATTTTAATATTTCCTAGCAAAACCACTAAATTAAAATGTAGTATAGACAGATAAAGGGTCATGGAGTACAATGGTGTTTTTTTCTTTTATTCCTCTATGCCTACAGCCTTGAAAACAACCCACAATAGACACAAACCTGGACGAGTAGAAGGCCCATTTTTGCTGGTTCCTACCTATTTCCTGAAGGGAATAAAAGTGCTTTATGCTTCCATCCAAGTGGATAGGTGGCACCTTGTGTGCTGCAGCCAGACCTGCAATGCGGCCAATCCTTGGCCATCGTGCCTGCATGGGCAAGGAGTTGTTCTTGTGCAGAGGAGTTGTTCAAGGAGTGCAGAGGAAGCCACAGGCAAGCCTTTGAGCAGAGCAAGGGGTCAGAGAGCAGGTTGATGGTGTTCAAGCCCATAGGGCTGGAAGGTGGCCATTGGTTGGTGTTGTTTTGTCAAGAGATGCTTTGTAGAGAAACTTAGATCTTAATCCCCTCTCCTCTGAGTGGTACTTGAGTATGTGCATTTGTGATCTTCCAGGTCTTTTCCAACCTTAATGATTCCATGATTTTGTGCATGTGTAAGGTACATGCATGATTGCACCATTGCTTAAAAATCTGTTCTGTGTGGTGACAGTCAATAATTCTTACTAATTTTCAAAGAAAGTGTTGTTCTTTCAGTTGTCCTTTCATACTGCCCCATGTACAAAATACATCAGAGTGAAAATGGGCCCAGAGCAGGAACATTCAGATCAGCACTCAAAATGCCTCTGCTCTGGCAGTATCCTAAACCAGAACAATTGCACTGCAATCAGCAGAGCTCTGCCTGTGTAAAGCTGAGAACAAGGTCAAGTCCTGAGCCTCTGAAAAACGAGTCTCCAGCTGAGTCTTTGTATTTCCCAGAGATTCTGTTACACCAAATTGAAGCTAAAGCCAGGAAATGGACAGTACTTGCAAAATACAAGGTGACAGGACCAGAGAATTAAAGCTAAATGTGAAAAAAAACCCCAAAACATAAATTTCAACAGATATGCTCCTGAATCCTGTGCTTCAAAAGCTAGGAAGCAGAGGTCATGACTTGGAGTTTACCACGGAGTTAGACCCTGATCCATTGGATCAAACCAGCAGGCACATTGACAAAAGCAGGTCAAAATTTGTGGTGTCCTCACCAGCTGGATGGTGCATATGTGTCTGAGGAGAAGACATCATCTCTGGCTTGATGCTGCAGGGGTCATTTACATTGCAGTGGGATTCGTGCCTCTGGCTTTTGTCTGGAGTTCAGCATCTGGAGTGTGCTGCTGGTGTGTTTTGTGAAGGAAAATCAATATTAAAAGAGGAATGGGAGAAGCAGGGGCTTCAGCTTGCTGGTGCAAGCAGTGTGTGGGAGTGGGAAAGGCAAGGAGAGGCATCGGAATTCTGGTCACTCTAAACAAAGCCAACGGGAAGCAGCGACGCCGCTGCCGGGCTCGGCGGGGTCCTGGCTCACAAACCAGTGGTGAGCTCACTGAGATGCTGTGGGGAGCAGCAGGGGAAGCAGAGGGAGGAACAGGTTAGAGTTGGCAGAGCTGGGGCTACATGGGCAGCTCAGCCCCTCTGCTGTGCCAAGGCTGCCCTGGCTGGTGCTGGGGGAGCTGAGCCTCTGGGGCTCCACAGCAGCATCCTGGGCATGCCCCAGGTGGGAGGGCACAGACAGAGACCTGCACATTCCCCTGCACACAGGCTGCCCTGGCATTATGCTGAGCTTCCCACACCAAGACAGCTGGAACTGAACCAGAGCCTCCCAGGCTGCCACTACAAGGTCCTTTCTTTAAGGACATGTGCACTTAATGTCAGAATATTGAAACCATACCCACGTGAACAAAGTTAGTAAGCCAGTGATTCACTGCTGTTTCAAACCTCTATCTAACCACAGTAAATTTCTACTCAGTAGTGACAGTCTGTGTCCACATGCAGGCTATGATTTACAGTTCTGTGTTTTGTATCAACAACATCTGGTTAACAAAAGAAGAAGAAAAAAAAAAGCCAAGAACATTTATTTTCTAACCTCTGTACCAGATGTTTTGTTATGCACAAGATCCAGGGATTATATCAGAAATAATTTAATTATTTTAAATGAATAATCTGAAGTGTTTTTCCTAAAGTATGTCTCGTAACCACTAACAACATGAAAACATAGGAATGTGGAAAAATAAACTCATGTTTTACACAAATCTATAATTGTATCTATTTTAAGGGCTCAAATATTATGGACCAAATCCTACCTTTTGATGCTAGTGTTGGGATTCTTGAAGATTTGCAGAGGACAGTATTAATTATCAGGATTATGAGAGAGATAAGGTGGCAGAGAGCAACTGATACAGCAGAAGAAAGCAACAGCTCAGAAATGTGCCATGGGGAAGGGATGACACCAGAAGCAAACACGTCATCAAGGAGAGCAGCACTGGGCTGGGACACAAGCTGAGGCTCTCCAAGCACACAGGAGCTGTGCCCTGGCTCTCCCATGAGTCCCCTGTGGTCCCTGCACACCTGGGTTCCACCTGGACAGTGGCTGGAATGTGCCATCTCAGAGACAAAGCTACTTAGTTTGGTTTCTACTTTCCATCTTCCAGGGCAGAGTTGCTGAAGTGGGATCCCTCCCCGTTTGGCTGCTCTCTGGCTGCTGCAGCCCAGGTCAGGGTGGCCTTTTCCTCTCTAGGGACCCACTGTGACTCACAGACCTGCTGTTGGCATGTGGCTTGCCCACAGCAGCAGTGTGAGAGCACATTCAAAGTTATGGAAAAAATTACTGTCATGATAGTTTCCATCTTTTGGAGGTAGATGCAAAATCCCTTAGATGTGTTTGATAAACAGAAATATTGTGGTGCTTGTCCTTTACAGAGCTTCAATTTTGAGTGTCAAAACTGCCCCATAGAACACCAGAGAAAATTCTTTGCAATTTGGGGGTTATTATCATTCCTCACCATAATTTTTGCAGGGGTATCATAAGCTGATACAGAAACAGAGACATTTATAACTGCCTGGCCTGGATATCAGTCTTGAAGAACTAACAGTTAGTCAGAATTACGGTGATAGATTCTGTTGCAGCCTTCAAAAACATTCAGCCAAGTTAAAATGAAAGTAAATGCATCAATGGTAAAGCAGACAGTGGCTCTGTGTTGTGGTTTCAACCTTCTTTCAGGGGGTAACAGGTTTTTCTATTTTTCTGTGAGCTGTGGGAGCTGTAGCATGTATCAATCCCGTGTAGACCCAGCCAAAACTATTAGTTTTCTTGTTGCATAAAGATTTATCTGTAATTGCCAAGGTTTATTTTTATTTTCTTTGAATTACTGTTCTGGATGCATATAGATGCATAACAATTCCTAGTTTCCCTCCCTATATTCTTGTACAGCACAGATTGCTTATCAAATACAGTCTTAACATTAAAGTGTCAAACAGGATTTGCAGAAAGCTATTTGGGTTTGTAGTTTAGGATGAACATTTATCAAATTGTGGATTAGCTGAATCATGCACTGAACCAAATTATTATTGTCTGTGATTAAATCACAAAGTGGTTATTGCCCTGTGTCATCTAAAGCACACGATAGCTTAAATCTTGAAAATCCCTTTTTAAGGTGGCTATAGGAGCTACATAACTCTGGGGTTTTAGGACCAGACTCTGTCCCTAGACAAAAAAAAATAATAGCTTTCAAAAGGTCATTTGGACTGATCCCTGTCTGCTTATATGGGCAGCACATTTGGGAAGGGAATGGATGGGTTTATTTGCATTTCAGACATACAGAATAGTTCTCAGTAAACAGATCTCTTTGTACCCAGCACTGAAGTATTTATTCAAGGTACTGGCCAGAAAAGAGGAGTGAACTGTTCCTTCTCGTGCCTGAAAGGGCAGGGGCTGCCTGCTGGAGAGCATTGAGGCCCAGTTTGTTTGCCCTCATGCTGAGGGCACAGAGGACTGGCAGTGCCACTCCTCAGCCCTGGAGACCACAGGGTGACCAGCAGGGTCTCTCCTCAGCACCAGTGCAGCAGAATTTTACCACCCCAAAGGGGCACTTGAGGGGCTGCAGTCTCTCTAAAGAGGCTCAGTCTTCCTAAAGCTGCAGGAGCCTTTTTTGAGGGGCTGCTCCTGTGGTTGCTGCCTGCCCAAAAGGTGTGTTCCAGGCCAGCCCAGCACAGCACATGAAGGTGCTGGTAGCAAACCTTCCTGGTGACTGATGTCCATGCTCCTCTTGTGCACCCTTCTGCAACCATCTAGCTGAGGAGCAAGACAGCTTCCAGCATCCCTATTTTCTCAGCCTTGCTGCTAGGGCACTACCCTCCTGATGACAGCCTCGCTGAGTCACCAAGGAGAGAAGGATCTTTCCCAGAACTGTGGGCTGGAGGACACAGAGGCCGCTCCCCTGTCCTGGTGCATGCAGCAGGGCAGGTCACAGAGCTCAGGAGGAGTCATGAGCAGTAATCACCACTTTTCTTGGTGAACAGAGAGGAGGGAAGTCCTGGAAGGGCTTGTTTTCATGTTGCAACAAGGGGTCACGGGGTGGAAAGGGCTGAGAGTCACTGCATTAGAGCGTGCTGGAGAAATGAGTCTGGCACAGCTGACAGCGGCGTGGCACTCGCAGCCCGTGGCAGTAGCACTGGCTGAAAGTATGCATTAGGCTGCCTTTGCTCCTCTACTTCACCCCCCTTGTCCTACTCTTTGACCTATTTTCTCTCACTGTTATCTAGTAATCTATTTTTTAAAGGCTCAGCCCAGTCTTTCCCGCTGGTTGCAGCTGATCCATCTCACTGCTAGCCTGTGAAACCAGCACCTCCTAAAGAAACATCCCTCTGCCAATTACTCCAAAGGCATGGATTCAGCTCAGCATGAGAGCTTGATTGAAACCAGTTGGCTGTGCCAACGGGACAGGGATGGCTCAAGAGAGGCTTCGTACAAAGTATAGAAACTCTAAACAGATTCCTTCAGTCTTTCCTCCATCTATGCTCCACTAGAGCCAGCAAAGTCAGAAAAATGGCAATATTTTACCGAAGGCAGGACTTATCCCACAGCTCTGCCATCCCCCTGGAAAGCCCACAGAAGGGAAGGAGAGAGTTGCAAAGAAAACTGCAGGAGGCAGACACAGACTTTCGCTCTGAGCCTGCTTCTCCGAGACAGAGGGTTTGAGGTTTTCCAGCTAGCACAAGGAGCAAATCCTCTAAGCCCTGTGATTTCTCAGGCATGTGCCCTCGCCGTGGGCACCTTGAGTACGTGCACCCAGAGCACTTGCACAGAGGTCTGGCCCTGGGGGAGCTGTGCTGTGGCTGCAGCCCCGCCAGCTGAGGGGGAGGATGGAGGGAGCTGGATCACCACACCAAATGTCTGCTCTGCTCTGCTCTGCTCGTGTGCAGTCTCTCTGGCCCGCAGCCTTTTGGCTCACCCCACCTGCCTTTTTTCCCTTTTTTTCCTTTCCCCCAGCTGAACTGGCGGAGAGGAGGCTGCAGCTCCTTTCTGTCCCTGCAGCTTTCCTGTCTGGCTGACGCTGTGCCCTGGACACAGATGTCTGCTTAAATATGGATCCTGCGAGGCACAAGTTATGCTTGCAGGAAGAGTGTGGAGCAGGAAGATGCTGTGATCTGTAGGTGGGCTGTGAATTGCTGCCGTCCTGTGCAAGAATGAAATAACAATAACAACTAACAACATTCTGCCTTAAACTGTGGTTGTTTAGAGAGAAGATTCCGGTACATTTTCACAATTAATTATTTGTCCAGGCAGCTACTTCATTTAAAAGCGTCCCGTCCACATAGCTCACCCTCTGTGAGCTCATTAATGCTCAGGCTGTGTCACCTCAGGCTAACCTGGTGGCTGTTGATTGAGTCCCGTGACAGCTGTTTGCAGAGGTTTGCCCTGCTCCCTGCCAGCAGCCTGCCTTCCTCCTCCAAATTGCCTCTTGGTTCCAGGCAGGGTTCAAATTTCCGAGTGAACGCTATCCTGGGCAAAATGGTTGGATTTCTAAGAGTAATAGGTAAGGTGTGACAGGTAACATCCTGCACACCCCCAGGAGTGCTCCTGCATGTTACAGCTTGGAGGTGTTGGTCAAGGTGAACCCTGGACCAAGCCCATAAACATTTAAGTCCCAGAACAAATGTTTGGGGTTGTACAAACATGTTAATGACCTCCAGTTAATTGGCAAGCAATTACCTTGAAGTAAAAATAGCTTTCCCATTGCTGAGCAGTCACAAGAGAGTGTGTACCCCTATGAGCACTGAAATTTTTGGCCAAGGAGCCTTGTCCAGCTTGCCTTCTGGATCCTGGCAGGTTTGTGATCAAAAGTTTGTTGTCCCCAGCACCAACTGCTGTTTGTTTGTGGTAGAGACTCAGCAAACAGAGCTGTCTGCCAAAGCTAATTTTCATGCTGCCCTTTAATAAAGTTCTGCAGTTCATAATGCAATGAAAAAGTAAGATCATATTGACTGGAAAAAGCGTGCAGTTCAGCAAGGGAAAGTACCTGCTGTGTGCACTATAAAGGAACTATCAGTGAAAGCTAGGTAAGTATTTTTAACCTAAAGATAGCCTGGCAGGCTATAATGCGTCTCCTACTGAATTTTGAATCTTTCTGATCCTTTGCATGACAAAAATACACAGCTGGACTGACTTCATTAGATGTGTATTGCAGCTGAGAACCAAGAGGCCTGCACCTTACACAGCTCTTGGGAATCCAAGTGGGACCTGTGGGCAGGTGTTTGACCTGTTGGCCTCTCAGAGGTGGCCTCTCTGCCACCTACCAAAGCCAGCAGCATCTTTTCATGAAGTTTCCTGTCCATGCAAACCATCAACTTATCTTAGAACTTGGATCAAATCCTTGCTTGATCCTCCACAATACCGTGGGGGAAAAAAGGTCCAGATTTTCCTGATCTGTAACTAAATCACGCCTGGGTTTCATTCCTGGAAGAGATTATCACAGCATTTCTAGGAAGGCAAAAACTGGGCACACGTGAATGAGCAGAGTCTGTCACTGAAGTCCCGTGACTCTGGGGCTCGTGGTGGCTGAGATGAGCTAGCATGTGGTGCAGGGTGGTTCCAGCTGCAGAGCTGCATCTGCTCCGTGTGCCCCAGAGTGTTGTGTGGCAGCGGGTGAGGTGCCTGCTGCCTGTTCCATCCCTGTCTCCAGCTGCTCCTGGCCATCCCTCTCTCCAGGCAGTGCATTGTCATACTGAGGAGGAGGGAAGCAGGTGACACTGGGAGCCTCAGGAGAGCCAGGGTGTCTGGCATCTGCACAGATTCCTCTGGATGCTGCAGTGTGGTGCAGGGTCAGTCCACAAAAATCTTTCCAAAGCAGCCGGAGGTCTCTGCCTTGTGTCCTGGAGGAGTGAGGGAGTGGCAGATGGAAAAAACAAAACTAGCAAAATGCATTTCACAATCCTGGCAGCAGTACTCAGCAAACAGAGGAACCACAATGATGGAGTCTCAGATTGCTCTCCCTGTGCAGCCTGGCTTTAGGAACTTTGGCCTTGTTGTGAGGCTTGAAAGGGCTCCTGTTCCCTCCGCTGGCTCCTATGGCCTTGCATTTGGTATCTTCAGGTGCTTCTAGCAGGAGGAGCTGTAATGAGTGCAGATACCAGAGCTTTCCAGGAAACATTCAGGTACAAGTGCAGCTCTGTTCACTGTAGCTGCCTTGAATTAAAGTTCTGTGCCTGTAGTGGCAGACAAAATTTCTGGCAAACATTTGGAAAAAAAAAAAAAGCAGCATCAATCCAGAAAGGCACTGTGCACAAACTAAGCTTAGTATAAATGAGTACACCTGTGCTTGACACCAGGCACGTGATGAATGCTCTGCTACACCCTGGCCAAAATAAATTTGAAATAAATATCGGTGTGTACTGGTGGAAGATGAATGCTGGTCTTGTAAGCAGGACCGCATGTGGCAGAAACAGGAGCCTCCTGCTCCGCGTGTCAGCTGGGGATATCCACAGGGAGGGTCACGTGCGCTCCACTCGAGCTCACCAGCAGAGCTGGTGAAAACAGGTTTTGATTTGAATGAGTTATGACCCATTGAAAATGGCATCATGCGTAACCACAGTAAATTGTCATAATGAGATCACGAGGCTCGGGAAGTGAGCGGCGAGCAAAGAGGCCTCGTTCCGCCGGCGCCCACGGCTGCCAGCCCGGGGCTGCAAAATGCAACCCGGGGACACGCTCCTGCTCCCTGGGCATCTCTGTTGATTTAGTGACAGGAACGGGGGTTGCACAGCCAGGCAAAAACTCCTTGGAAGTTTTGAGTTAAAAAAAAATTTAAAAAGCTAAAATACGTACAGCTTCGCATTTAGTCTTATCCAGAGTAACAGAGGGGACCGGGCTAACACAAAGAGTGTACAAAATGAATACTGTTAGTGCTGCCATGCTCACCCAGGCTTAGCTTGGTTGTTTCTAAATCATGCTGCTGTAGGAGGGGAGGGTTTGGTGATCAGGGCAGAGCACTACAGAGGTGAAAGGAAATCCTCCTGGAAGCATGATAAAGTCTTGGTGTATGCCAGGTTCACAGCTCTGCTGGACCAGCCCTCCTGGACCCTGCTCAGGCATGGCTGCCCTGGGCTGCCCAGCTGTAAATGCTGCAGAATCATCACTGCCTTCTCTATTTTCATAGGAGAAATAGAGGCAAACTCTAAGATAATTATCAGTTTGATGGACTTAAAACTTTACCAAATACCTGGACAACTTAAGTAGCAGAGCTTCCACCTTCCAGGTGTCCAGGATGTGTCCCAGCCACATCCTCCTGCTCCCTGCAAGGTGTGCATGTAATGCACTGCCCGCTGCAGGATCTGCAACTTCCCTTTGTCTCAGGGCAAAGCAGGTTGCTCTCCATGTGGCTGCCACTCCTCCTTGTCTTGCACCCTTCCATCTCCTCCATCTGTAAGCTCTGCACACAAATATCTGTGCCCCTGAGCCATGGAGACAATTCAGGCTCGTGCGGATAGGCAGCACCTTCCTGACTCATATTGTCTGTTCACAGCAGTTTTGTCATGGCTGAATTCATAGCCTGAGTCCATAGATACAGAAACACCAGCTCAGAGCTGTTCCATGCAGTGCAGGTTAGCCCTTGGCTGTGGGGTTGTGCTTGCATTTATCCAAGATGCACAGCCTGAACAGCACACTGAAGCCTAAGCTGTTCCCAGGACCCCACATCTCCTGTTGTGGGCAGCTGGATCCAGGTCCTTCTGCTCTTCCAGCAGAAGTACTTGAGGCTGGTCTGGAAGGCTCTTGTCTTGTTTTCCTGGTGTTGGCTTGCTGACATTGCTGCAAGGACAGCCAAAATAGATGGAGACCAGCCAAGCTGAAGAGACAGAGGGGAAATGTGTCCCTGCATACATTTAAGAGCAAAGCACACTTAAGAGCAAAGCAAAGGGAGCACTGAGGCTCTCCAGGTGTAGCAGAGGAGTGTTCCCAGTGGGGGCATTTCTGCCTGCCAGAGCCACAGGTGAATGTGCCAACACTGCCCACACTGCAGTACAGGTGCAGATATGGGGAACTCAGATTTTCCAGTTGGTACCTTCTCTGTAGCTAAGGAGAACCAAGAATAAAACTGCTCATTTGAAATACTTTCTGAATTGTCTGCTTAAACTCACTTGCTGTGAGTCATCCACTGAGCAGAAGTCCTTCTGAGCTCTTATTCTCAAGTCTCAGCTTAGTAGCCCTGCATAAACCCCTACTAACACACCTTATTTTTCTTATACCCGTGTAGGAGAAGAATTTGGACTGGTTCCCTCGGATGAGAGCCATGTCTCTGGTTAGCAATGAAGGCGACAGTGAGCAAAATGAAATCAGGAACTTGCAGGAGAGGCTGGAGTCAACCATGAGCCTTGTAAAACAACTTTCCAGTCAGCTGGCTGAGCTCAAGGAACAGGTAAGTGCCCTGTGTGAGCAAAAGTGAGCACGTGTGGCTGAAGGCACTGCCTTTCATCAAGCTGCAGTCAGGACAGCGCTACAAAAGAGACTTTTGTCTCAGGAAGGTTTTATCTTTCCCTCCAGCAAGCTTTCTGGGTAGATACTCTGATAAGGGTTTGGAGTGAAATTGTACTCTGTTAGCAACAGCAGAGATCAGGTAAGGAGAAAACTCTTGAGGGAGAATTAGTCATGAAATGCTTCTGGTGAGTGTGCAAGGACAGAGGGGAAACTGCAGAAGGGATGAGGGGCTGCATGACCCAGCAGTGAAAGCAATGTGTCAGGAATAGCTGCATACTGATGGGAGCCTGGAGGAAAAAAAGCATTCTGTGTCCAGCCCTTGGGTTTCTCCCCCACCAAGAACATCAACAGTGCCCTTGTGAAAACAATTTGCAGAGCCTGTTGCTTTGCTTGTGTCACCCTTGTGCTGGTGCCCCTCCCGTGGCTCCCTCTTCTCTCCTGTATGGAGCACAGGCTGATGGCCTCCCTTAAAGCCTCCGTTAAAGCCCTGCTCCTGCCCACATCGCCTGCCTGGTGTGTTTGCTCTCCCTTCAGGATCAAAAGGCCAGCTCCTTTTATGCTACAGGTGCTGGTCACCTCTGCTTTGCTCATTACAGTTTCAGAAAAGCATCTGTGTGTTTTCTTTATGGGAAGCACTTCAGTGGCATCGACAGAGTTATCTAATTATTCCCCTTCAAATCCCTCCTTAAAACTTTTCCCTGTGAGAAAGCCAACAAAGGTTTAGCCTGGATGTGCTGAGACCATTGCTCATCGTGCTTACCCACAACATCCTGGTGGGATTTTTCTCATCCCCCTCTGGCTGAATCTGTTCTCTCCTGGCTTAAATTTAAACTCTGTGTGGCTGGGGCCATCTTTTAGTTCTGTGATTCTGCAGCACCAAGTGCAAATGCTGACCCTCTGCAGGGCTACACAACACAATAGCAGCACAAATAATACTCTGTAAGACCTGCCGGGGAATAAGAATAATGTATAAATGAGAATAAAATGTCCATACTTTGCAGGAAGCCGATCTCCCACTTCAAAGACATCCCTTACTTGTAATTTTCTATGCTGAAGAAAAGAATTCCACTCCCTGTTGTTTTGCTTATATGTATCTTGCTCTGTGACTGCTAAATAATAGTAAAAAAGGAAAAAAAATCTCAACTCGTCTCTTTCTGCCTTTCCACCTTAGATGACAGAACAAAGGAAGAATAAGCAGAGGCTGGGCTTTCTTGGATCAAACACACCCCATGTGAATCATCACATGCCACCACCCTGATACCACGGGGAGAAGCCGTGACTAGCCTTTCATCAGTATTCCTGCTTTATTATAGAATAAAAAACTGAGATTGAGAGGAGTGAACAGTGCCTATTGTTACAAAGTTAAAAACAACCAAGTGCCAAGATGTTAAGTGGTTTAGCTCTGGGAACAATTTGTAGCTGTTTTTCATGGTTGAGAGGGACCACAACCTAGAATGTGAGTGATACAAGGCAGCTCGTTTATATTCCCTGCCTGGCCCGGCTCGGCTGCGCTCTGCTCTGTGGCTCCACAGCTCCAGGGCTGGCTGGGACAGAGCCTGGGACAGAGCCTGGGACAGAGCCTGGGACACAGCCTGGGACAGAGCCTGGGACACAGCCTGGGACACAGGCTGAGACACAGCCTGGGACAGCGCTTGGCCACATCCTGGGAGCCCCTTTCTCCCCAGAGCGCCAGGAGAACGGAGCTGAGCAGAAGAAGGAGAGGTGTTTATTGAGGCAGACATGACAGCCTGGCTCAGAATCAATAGGTCGTCTCTGGCTCACTTGCCAAAACAGCAACATTAGTCATATTTGCTTGGCATTTACTATTTTTTAATTACCGTAAATATGTCAGTCTGTAAGTGGTGATGTTGCTTCAAGTAACTTCCACTAGGAGGAAAAGGGGAGAAACCTCAAAAGACTGGGGGAAGGAAAAAAAATGGAAAAAATAGAAAAAGAGTTGCGAAGAGAAACATTAACGCTTTTGAATTTTAGCTGTCACCATGCAATTTCTTATTTATAACATGGAGCACAATGGATCTACAGCTGTGGGAATGTTATGCACATAACACTGACAACATAACTGGAAGTGATTTCTTTCTTCTGGCTTCAGATGTTCTCGATTAATGTGGCCGTGAAGGTTTCACATACTGAGGAGTTAAACTGTGTTTTAAATTCGAGTTCCAATGGAGGATTCACGGGGGAAAAAAATTATACCTGTAGTTTGAAGCGTGTATGGGATTTTAATTTTTAAAAAAAGCTTTGAAATGTTTTTCTGTACAGAACTGTAATGGTGTCATTACCTTCCATAAACTCATCTTCAGCAAGAGTTGACTTGAGTAAATAAACACCATATTCTGCCAGCTTTCCTCTGAGCTAAAGATCATGGGTTGATGGTTTTGCTGCCCTTCCTGCTTCCAGGGGTTTGCAGGGAAGCCTGGTGAGGAACAGGGGGGCAATATCAGAGAAGCTCCTTCCAGCTCTCAGTCCTACAAAAGGCAGCAGCTGAGTCACCAGCGCAGGTTTCTGCTCTATCCTGTATTTTTTGGGATGGCTTGAAAGAAAAGTTACAGGGTTTCCACAGAGCCCTAGGGGACTCTTTCGTCTTTTAGGAAAAAAATTGAGGGGCACAAATGGGAGTTGTGTTCTCAGTTCACTTTCATTTTCAGTGGGTTTGGTTACCAGATTGTCTCACATTTGAAAATGCACTTCTCATTACATGGAGTCACTTTTTAAACCAAAATATTCTTGCAATGATTTGCCCCTGGAAAATTTTCATTTTATTATGAAAACCATTTTGATCAAAGGAAAAAATATTATTGGTGTAGATATTTTCCAGTTTCTTCCTGGAGAAATGCTGTTGTCCTGGTTAAGGCACAATTCAAACCAACAGACCTAGAGTAAAGGGAAGGAAGGGGTATTTCACTCTTTATCCCAAATTCAAACCAGTTCTTTAAGCTATTTTTTTTCTATTTTTTGTGGCAGTGATATGGCTGAGATAAAAGTAATATATTTTAGCAATATATTTATATCTTCTACCACTAAAGTATTTCCTGTTGGCTTCAATTGTGTCCTTCAAAAGTGGTGTAGAAATCAGAGGTTTGTGTATTTTACTGGAAGAAAAACTCTTTCTGTTGGCCTTAGTCCAGAGAGCACCCTGATTGTGAGACATGATGGCCAAAGGAGTTGCCCACAAACATAAAGGCAGCAGTAAGTTGGTAGAGAGTTAGACCCTGTAGCTGTATTAATTCATATTAATTCATACAGTTAATCTACTGTATGATCTACTCACAGCTTCTGTTGCAACAGCAATTTCCTCTTCCTCACATGTGTGGTTCTAAAACACAAAGCACAGTTCAATTATAAGATAAGTTAAACTCTCATTATTTATGGGGGGGTGAATGGTTGGCTAATACTGGAATTGGTTGGCACTTTTCTTGTTTACACTGAGAAAAAGCAGCTGCACCTCTGCACATCAGGAGAGGCTTCTGCTGCTGGAGCTGGAAGAACTTGAGGCTGGATGGGTTTGTGCCCTGAGCTCAGGGCTGCAGTTGGGTGCTGCTGGTGCTCCCTCTGTCTCACACCCCAGATCACATCCCCTCAGGCTTGGGAGCCCAGCTCCTGCTCTTCAGAAGGGAGAGTTACAGCATCAAATCATAGAACAGATGCTGGTTTGCCTTGGCCACGGTGCCTTTCTGCTGTTCATAGCTTCCCAGAGAGATCTCCATAATCAGTAACAGTAGGTGATGCTACTTGCACAGACTGTAAATATATTTCACTGAGAATTTCGACATCTTTGCTGTTTCTGTCAAAACTTAGGCCTTGCCCTGCCCTCATCCATGTGAGCAATCTGTACAGTCACAAAGGAGGCAAACAGGAGGTTCCTTGCATGGGTAATGGTTGCAGGGCCAGGCCCCAAGACTTAAAGATTGTGAAATTTCCCCATGAATGAGTTTATAACAAAATTCATTGTTTTATACATATATTTATGTGTATATCTTTGTTTAATGCAGCTGAGATAACCTCTTCCTAGGCAAGTATCATTCACCTTACCTATTTATATGAAATTATTGCAAAGAAGTTAAAACATCTAAGAGCTTTTAATGCCTTAGAGAGATTTATAATGATAAGCTCCTTGACAGTTAAAATCTACTTAAGTAAATGTGTCCATTGCTGCTGAATGTAACTTTTAATAAAGTGTGTCATTTTATATATGTCTGTCTCATTCTTGGTGCTAAGGCTGGGGGGAAGGGTGTGTTCTGGTTTGGGAAGAGCAGGCTAGGGGTTGTGGATGGGGGACCAGGCTGTGGATGTGCACCCATTCCTTCAGCCCTGGGTGAATGGAGGCTGAATGCAGCAAGGAAAGCAAGAATTTGTTTTGTTTCAGGCAGAGATTGCTCCGTCCAGGATGATGGATCCAGGAATGCTTTTCCCAGAGGTTGGGTGGCAGCTGGGTGTAGGATTTGCTTGAGTGCCCTTGGTTTAGTCCAGGGGAGCCCTGGGTGAAGGTGGGCAGTGATGGGTCAAATATTGCAGGTGGGAATGAGAGGCTCAAGCCAAACAGCCTCAGGGTTTCTGCTGCTGCCTGATCTTTTCCAACCTTTTTGATTCCACAATACTATGATGCAGGCTTTTCTCTGTGAGATTTTTTTGCACTTTTTTTAAATGTTTTTAGTGTAACTCTTCCAGGTAGCACATTGAAAGAGAGGCCAAGGGCTTTCCCCACTCGTCTGGGTGAAAGCATTGAGACAGACAAATTGTGTCTCTCAGCTGAGACAACTTGCACTGACAAAATCTGTGGTCTTGTGAAAAAAGGAAGACCCCTTCCTACAAGCCTGTGGCAGGTAAACTACACCATACAAAGGCTTTTTTTCTTTTTTTCCCAGCTGTTTTTTTTTACAGGTAGTCAATATTAATGAGGAAAAGAATAAGACATCTTCTTAGCAAGAAAAAACCTGCTAATTAATTAGTAAGAAAAATCCTATTAAATAGAGCATGCTGTTTCTCCTGTGCACTTGTTCCACCAACTTAGTGAGGTTTTGAGTGGAATTAACTATTTTTTCTATTCTCTGGTATGATTTTAAGGCTAAATAGAAAGGAGTTAGTTTACTACTAGGTTTGTTATACGGTTTTGCAAAAAGGGTATTCTAAGAGAAAACGGGGTTCCATGCAGCAAGCTTTCAACCTAAGATTAGTCATACTTAAAAAGCCCCCAAACCAGCATTAAGCTTCTAAGCCCAAAGGGAAGCAGTTTCGAATGCAGGACCGAGAACCTAATGCCAGGGCTTTTCTTTCTCAAAATGTTTGCCCCCAAGGCCCATTTTAATTCAAGAGGTGTTTCAGGGAGCAAACCTCTCTCTCCGCACTGGCTCATGCCATTCTGGCCTGCAAGTGAATTCTGCTCCTCCACCCCCATTGCTGCTGCTGCTGTGACAAAAGCATCTGCAGGTGAGGATGTTTTCTTTGGAAAGCACATGTTTCTTTTCTGGGGAAGGCTGCCAAGTTTATTTTTGAGGGGAGAAAGCTGAGATTTAAGGCTGCTAACCTCTCCGCTGCCCCGGGATGCCTGCAGGAGCACAACTCCTGCTTGCAGGTGCCTGTGCTGAACATCCTGAATTTGCACAAAATCATTCAAAACTCCTCAAAAGGAACTGAGGCTATGGGGGTTTTTAATGTGCAGTGGTATACTGCTATCATAAGCTCACACTTGCCCACTCTCTTTCTATGCTGCACTTTTTTAGGCTGGAGCAGGAAGCTGCAAGGCAGAAGACAAGCAGCCTTTCTAACTTTGCTATGTCAATGTGTTCCTCTTGCTGCAAACACCCAAGAGTTAACTTTCTTTTAGTACTGGAAGTTTCTGTCTCCATGCCTCCACCTTTGTCTGCTGCCACTCAGATAAGGTGAAACCTGGGCATGTCCTGGACCACGGGGTTTACTGAAAAACCAAAGCAATAAGCTAAAATGTGTAGGAGCATGGTGTTCTTATGACTTAATAATTCTGTTCAAATGTTGTAGGTTGTCAATTTCCAATATCTGGCTCAGTGTAAGCAGAAGGTTTTCCTAGCAGCCCTTCTTGTGGTAAATTATTGCACAGTCTTTATCCCCTGATGGAGCAGCCATGTGGCCTTTGCCAAGGCAATGCACACCCGTGTGCAAGGCTGTGGGTTCAACCCAGACACTGCTTTGTGTGGGCCCTGTCACCATTCAGATTTCACCCAGATGGCTAGAGCAGTGTGGGGATCCAGTTACAGCCCAAAGGCTCCAATTCCCTTTATGTTACCCCCTTCTGGCCCCCCAAATCTGCAACATTTATAGGCTTTGTTCCCAATAACACTGAGCTGTCACAAAAACTGTGGATTTTGGGCACATCCTCAGTGTTTTCTGTAATGGCCTTCAACTGGGGTATGTCAATCTGAATTTCACAATCCTCTCCTAGGAGCACTTGCTCCCTTACGAAAGATATAAGGATATTTTTCCTTGCTTCTTCTTCATTGCCCTACCAGCAGTACAGGATGGAACACCAGGGGCCTGTGTTAACTCAGTCCCTGCTGTAGAGACCCACAGTTGTGTTCAGCAGAGCACAGGACAGCCTTGAAATAGGCTTTAAAAAAAATCCATTTTTAGTGAGTCGGTGTTGGATGATAGAAGTTGGCTCAGAGTTTGTATTATTTTTTTCAAGTCAACTTTTGCTGGCTTTGAGGTTGGTTCTGGCCCATTTGCAGCCCACTGGGGAGCTGCAATGGTGGCTTTTTCTGGCATGAGCACTTCCACTTGAATTTGATAAAGCCAGCAGAATTCCTGGTGCTTCCAAAATCCCCTCCCAGCTTCCAAAAACCCCTCCCAGCCTTTCATCTTTCTGTCCTAGGAGCTGAGGGTGTTCGTGCTGTGTGTGACAGTGTGTGGTGTGCGCACACAGCCCTCACTGAGGGTATTTGGGAACACTGGGATGGGAATGAGGATGGGTTGGCTGTGGCCCTAAACAAGCAAAGCTGGTGTGAGCGCTGTCCTCCCAAGAGAAATGCAAATCCTGCTGCCTGTGGCAGGGCTTTGCTGCCCAAGAGGGAGTCAGGAGAGGAGATTTTGGTCCCTGGAGCTGTCATGGCTCTTCCTATGCAGGTGTAAACATCTGTCCAGGTTCCTGGTTGTCAGCTGGGATGTGGGAAGATGCTAGCAGGGTATTGTGCACCTGGCCCCAGAGTGTGAGAGTTGTAAACATGACGTGTTACAGTGCAGGGAAAGAACAAGAAGGAAGAAAGTTCAAGGGAAGGTCTCAAGGGTACAAGAAAATGTTGTCAGGGATGGTGATTTTACTGGTGGGATTTACTAAAAGTTTGCTTTTGAGTTACTGTGAAGAATTAGTGTTACCAGAAGCTGGCTGTTCATGTCTTTGTCGATCTTGAGTGTCTTTTCAGAAGAGAAGATTCACTGTTCCACTGAAATCTCAGAATCCTCCATCTATGAAATCTGGGGAATCTTTTTGGAAGTTTGTCCGCAGCACCTCTCTTGGCATGAGTGTTCTCTTACATGGCTAGCACAAATCTAAATAAATAAAGAAATATAAACCGAGCTGGAAATTTACTGAGTACACGCTGTCTTGCAAAATTGCCTGTGTTTCCTGGCTCTGGATGGGATGGAAATACCACAAAACTCTCTTCTCTCATAGTAACGTGATACTTCTGCTTCCGGGCTCAGCGCAAAGCGGGAGGTGGAAACGTGTTCAAGAGAGGAAAAAGAAAAGCAAATGCAAATTATAATCAAGCTTGTATCTAACATGGCAAAATTAAACTCTTAATTAGAATGCTCAAAGTGGCCACTGTGATCATCTACTCAAACATCTCGTGTAGTGCAGGGCATAGAGTTTTATCCATCTGCTCCTCTGTGGCACAGAGCAGGAAAAGGGAGCTAACCTGGCCTGGAAGTCTCCACGGGAAGAAGACATGGGATGTGTCTGCCAGCTGGTTCTCATCTGACTCCTCCTCAGCCCAAGTGCTGCATCCTGGCCAAGCAAAACTGGTTCCCTATGGGCCATGCTGGCTCCCATTTACCCAGGAGAGGCAAATCCAGTCTAATGCAATCTTGGGATGCAAAGCTTGTTCTGCAGCACAGGAATTGCAATAATAGCCCACATGTCTCAGCACGTGGCCTTGAGTGGTGGCTGAGGCATTTGGCCACCGAGCCTGTGGAGGCAGAGCTGTGCCCACCCTGCTCCAAGTCATCACCTCCAAGGCAAGGAGCACATATGTGAAGTTGTCTCGTGGGTGAATGTGGTCCTTCTGCACTCACACCAAATCTAGGCAGGTATGGTGCTGCCAGATTACCTCTTTTTTTCCTGCAGATGCCTTTTATTTTGCCTTGTTTAAGTGGTGAGGGCTCCTTTCCTGTTGGCCTTCCCTCAGCCAGAGGTTCACAGACACAGTTTCTCCAGGCAAGTGACAAGTTATCTTATGGGGTCTCTGTAATTTTCCCCATCTGGCCAAATATTTGGAGGCAGCAGTTATGTCAGCTAAGGTGGAAGGGAAGGAAACAAAGCTGTGTCACTGGTGGGATAGTGTGATGTGGCTGTGATATTGCTGTGGCAGATAATGCCCATTGTGTGAGCAGCCAGGAGAAGATGGCTGGGAATTTAGGGCACTGCACAGCTCCTCTCCCCTGTTCCAACCTCCAGCACAGCACCTTCCTCAGGGTGAAACGGGGACATTGATCCAACCTGCCTTTGTCACTGCTTCCCCCTCAAAATAGAGAAGTGAAGGTCTGTGTCCTCAGCACTGCCTGTGTCCTAAGTGTCCCCTCCTGCCTTTGCCAGAAAATGTCCTATTAACAGCATCTTCTGAGAACTGGTGGACACCACACATGTCCTTTCAGCCAGGCCAGCAAATAACCTTCAGCGAAATCTGCCCAGGGCTGTTTTGGATCTGATGATCTGCATTTAGAAATAGTCTCAGTATTTTTAAATGTTGCCTGAAGCCATCTGCTCCCCTCTTCATTTTATGTTTTAATTGTCATTTATAACATATTATATGAGCTATTCAAAATCCAGACAGGCACTGGAGGGAAGTGAGTGAGTCCCGAGCTGCAACACACAGAAATCTCTGAAAGTCTTCCCTCGGTTTCAAAGGGCTTGGGGCTGGCACCCCCATCAAGGGAGCCCGAGTGGCTGCAGCTCTGTGGGATCCTGGCTCTGGGACACACCCCATGCATTCCACAGTTGCTGCCAGGGCCAGGGACTTGCTCTTGGCTGGGGCCAGGCAAGCCCCTGACGTCTGCAGGGCTCCTGGTGGCCGCTCTCACAGCCGGGGCACAAGGAGGTCAACTGATTTTCTCAGGTCACCAGTGCGTGAGCAAATCATTCAGCCCAGATTTTCCTGGCTCCTAAACCTTTGCTCAGACCACAAGGCTGCTTAGTGACTTAGCAGGGCTCTGAGGAAGTCAGCTATAAATTGCAAACACGCTATGGCCAAATGACTGGCTGCGGTGTTTTCCACGTGCCATTTCTGAGTCTAGAGGGGCAGGCTGGTAGCTGGGAATTACTGCCAGGGTGAGGAATGCAAGTTGTTTGAAGAAGCAATGGCTTCAGACAAAAAAAATTGTTGGCCTTGCCTGCTACTTCATGGCAAAATTTTTCCACCTCTGTGTTTTCTGCCTGACTCTGTGCAGCGTCCAGTGCTGTGACCCTGCTGGGAGTTGCTACTTGGAACTGGGGCTGGTTTGTAGGGCCTGAGCTCAAACCACCCCAGGTGACAAAGCCACGGCCTGAGTCCTGCAGCCTCAGCAGGGCAGCATGGCCAAAGGGTACCCTGATGCCCCTCAGGGCTGAGTGACACCTCCCAGGAGCACAGATATCCCAGGTCAGGCTGGAACTGCACACCAGTGTGCCAGTGGTGAGAGGATGGGCATGGATTAACACAGCCCTGTGGGATGGCTTGAAGTCCAGCTAAGATCCTCAGCTTTTGGGAATGACGGCTAAATGAGCTACCTTGTGCTGGGAAACGTGCTGCTGCTCTTTGGTGACATCTCAGCTTACTCTGGTGGCACCATGGTGCTGATGACCATCTGAAACCCAGAAATATTTCCCTTTAGGAGATGCCTCTTGATTTCCTCTTGCTGGTGGTGCTAGACTCAGCAGCAGCCAAGGACCAGTAAGTGCAGATGGGCAAGAGGGCTGCAAATGCCCCAGGTCAGGCTGCTCTGCCTTCTGAGCATCCTCACAGTATGGGGAGTTATTGCCACATTAGTCTATTTTAATAATAATCTATTACACTTCAAACATATGAAATAAAGCAGGGCACTGAACATCAATCTGCCTGAATAAGGACTTTATGTTTGGGGGTTTTTTTAAGAAATCCCTGGACATCAATGGGCAAAGTGAGGGAGTCAGATGCTACAAAGAGAAGACAAGAGAGGGGGCCCAGCTCCAGACCCCCTCTCAGCCCTGCAAGGGGCAGTCCAGGACAGCTGGCACTAATTGGCACTTTCCTTGGCGGCAGATGAAGTGTGGAGGAGACAATGGGGCCTGGGCTGGCTCCTCGTGCCTGGAGGTGATCCCCAGCACTGAGACCAAAGCTCACTGAGGGCACAGCGAGGAGAAGCTGCAGTGCCTACTCTGCTCAGGGAAGAAAAAACTAAATTTGGAGTGTCAATCCATGTGCACAGGAGGTGTGCCCACCACCAGGACACATCATGGAAAGCCCACAGGCACACGTGAAGAGACAGCAGGGCTCACTGCTGACCACTGAGCACTGGTGTGGCAAAGCCTGTGGTCACCTTGGCTGGCCATGAGCAGCTGGTCAAGCCTGTGACTCCCAGTGAAACACTCAGCAATCAGGCTTCCTGCAGGATCCCATGCTGGGAACTCACAGCAGGAGGGGAAAGGCTTATGAAAAGCTCTGTGCTCTGGTGGTGTTGCTTCATCCAGAGCTGGGAAGAAATGTAAAGCCATGATACCTGGAACATGAACAGGCGGCTAGAAAGGACAGGCAAGAGCAGGAAGCTTCTTCATAACAGGACATCACTTGGCAAGGAGGGATAAAGGAAAAATAACTTTTTTTTAAGAAATGAAATTATCATGTAACTTCTGGATTGAGTTATAATGGGGATTTTTGTGTGTATGAGCAGTAATTCCATCAGCACCATGCGTTTTTTTGGTGAAAAGTATATTCATTATCTTAGACATCTATTGGCAGCTCAGGGGCACTGTTTCCTTTTGAACTTTGTGAACAAATTCAAACGGGGAGGGGGAGAAAAACCATCCCCACTTTCCAAAAAGTTCTCCATGGCCAAAAGGACCCTGAGCTTGAGCTGCACTGAGGCTCTGAGCCAGTTGCAGCAGCATCCCAGCAGTGTGACATCTGAACTCCTGTGTTTAGGATTACTACTCAGGTTCTCCAAAACGAAAGATACTTTTTAAATTATTTCATGAAATTCAAGCCAAGTAAACGCGATGATGATCTCCTTGTTTGTCCCCTGGAGTGGGAACACACAGTTTAGGCTTCAGTGCCTTCCCTCGTCCCTCAGCACAAACAGGAGAAGCAGCTGAAGGACTTGGAAGCTGCAAGGGTGAAGCGGAGCTCTCAGGCAGTAACCAGAGCTGAGCTGAGGGAAAACAGCTGCGAGCTGGACACCAGCAGCATCCAGTGCTGTCCTCAGGGAGTGGTGGGAGGGGTGGTCTTTCACCTCAGGAGGTCCTGGGCCCTGCCGGAGCCGGGATTTGCCCCCCTCCAGCACCGCCCGGTGTGGCTGTGCAGTTCTGCTGCGGCTGGAGAGAACAGCCTCGAGGGGAAGAGGAGGTGGGGAAGGAAGGAGAGGAGCTCGGCAGCCCAGCAGGATAACGAGCTCACAGAATGCAAATGCACGCTTGAGCTGGAGCTGCCACAGCCGCGGCCGCCTGGCAGCGCCCAGACACAGACATGTGGAGTCATAGAATCATCGAATAATTCGGGGTGGGAGGCAGCTTTAAAGGTCATCCAGCCCAACCTCCCTGCAATGAGCAGAGACATCTTCAACCAGATCAGGTTGCTCAGGGCCCCGTCCAACCTGACCTTGAATGTTTCTGAGGGTGGGGCATCCACCGCCTCTTCGGGTACCTTATTCCTACGTAAAACACCCTCATTGTGAAATACTTCTTTATATCTCATCTAAATTGACCCTCTTTTAGTTTAAAACCATTACCCCTTGTCCTATTGCTACAGGTCCTGCTAAAAGTCTGCCCCTATCTTTCTTATTAAGCCCGCTTTAAATGCTGAAAAAGCAGGAATGAGGTTTCCCCAAAGCCTTCTCCTCTCCAGGCTGAACAATCCCAATTCCCTCAGCCTTTCCTCCCAGCAGAGCTGCTCCATCCCTCTGATGCCCCTGGTGTCCCTGCTCTGGCCTGGCTCCAGCAGCTCCCTGTCCTTCCTGTGCTGGGCCCAGGGCTGGATGCAGAACTCCCTGCAGGGGGGTCTCAGCAGAGGGGGCAGAGGGGCAGAATCCCCCCTCCCCTGCTGCCCTGGGGCTCTGGGTGCAGCCCAGCACAGGGGGGGTTTGGGGGCCAGTGCACACTGCTGGCCCATCCAGACCCAGAAGCTGATGTCCAGCTGGCACTCACACATCTTTGCACCTCCCTTTGCAGGCTGGAGAAAGGATTTTTGGCAATTTCATGACTGATGTGTGTCTGCAGGGTACAGCCCAGACCAGCCCAGCAGCAGGATCTGGCCTGGGCTACACTCAGCTTTGCATTGAACTCTTGTTTCCACCCCTCTGTACCGATTTTGGCATCTCTGGGGATTTTCCTGTAATAATCCTGTCTGTGCCATTGATTTAGACAATAGTAATTGAGCTTCAAACTTAATTACAGTATGGGAACAAGGTGTCACTTGATTGAAGACACTTCTTGATTATTTATTGAAATAAATAATCTTACCTGACTTTGCAACTTGACGTGAAGGGACTAGACATTGGGATATCTTTTATGGCTGTGTTTATATCCTTTCTGTCAGGTGCAGCACTTCAATATAATACCAAGCCCTGGCTTCCAAAATGCTCCCAGAGATTCTCCTTTCTCTCAACTTCCATTAGTGGTAAGTTTAGAGAAAGAAGAGATCAGAGAGGGATTCTCTGTGATCCCTCATTTCAAGTCCTTCCTAAATCCCACCCAGCTGATCCTGCTGCCAGGCTGCCCTCTTCCACTGAGACCAGGGGACCCTGACCACGCAGGATTTGCTGTGGCTGCAGAGTCATGCCCTGGGCAAGAAATGTCTCAAATTAAAGGACTGATAGCATGAGACAAGGGGTTTGAGCCATTGCTTTTACATGGATGTTTGGGCCTTCCAAACAGGCATTGTGTCCACAAGCTCATCCTGGGAAACTGAAGATGCTCTGAGGCTCAGCCTGTAGTTAAAGGAACTCATTTGCTTCTCCAAAAAAGTATTGAGCAGCATCACTTATTCCAGAGCTCTTTGCCTGGAATTCCTCTGTGGGACCATATCACCTCTAAGAAGCAATTCATTCCCTCCAGCCTTTACAGTTACCCTCTGTAATGATCAATGTCTTGGGCATTTGATTTGAGAATAATTGTTTTTAGAGAGCAGCTCTTCCCTGATGTGACTTCACAATCTGAAATCTATCCTTTGCCAGCTGTTCCAAGCCCCAAAAAATGCATCTGGACCCACAGAAAGTTGAGCTCCAGGTTCAAAACACAAACCTGGTTCTCACCTGCCAGTAGGCTGAGACCACCTCAGACTTCAGAAAAACTTGAATTTCTGCCAAAATTCATAATCAATGCCCATTTATATTTTGCTGGAGATGCTTTCTACCAGAAATCCTGGGTTTATGAATAGAGACATAAATTTTATTTTATAATCCCAACCTGGTGATTTTTTTTTGTACCCACTTAGTTATGGGTGAATCACACACCTTTGCTGATGCACTCACACCACTTTCCTCACAGATATATCAGCTGTAGGTGTGTCAAAGAGAGAAAACCTTCTCTTGCTGCTACCTGAGCCTGAAGCACAGTACATTTCAGTTCTCCTGCTTATGTTCCAGTGAATTCTACTCTCAAAATGGAAATGTGGGAGTCCTGGTTCCTGCCTGCCATGTTACAATGTGCAGAAAAGTTACAAGAGTGGGATGGACAACCTGGGAGTGTCTCAGTGACCCTCATCCTGCTCCTGTCCACCAAGGCAAGGGCTGTGTGAGCAAAGCTGTGTCCATCCATGGTTATACCATCTCCTCTTCCTACAAACTCAAACATGACCTCAGATCCCAGCTTTCCTCCTGCTGTCCTCTTTGTTATTGCCTTTTGGGTCTGGGTGAGTGTTCAAAGAACATCCTCTCTTGTTCTTCCAAGGGGCCAAACATTTTAAAGTTTTATGCAGGCAAAGTTTTCCTGTCACATTCATGAACTGAGGCAAACAGACAAGCCTTATGAAGAAGGACCAGGATGGTTTCTGTCCCATTAAGGGAATTTATGAGAAACTCAGTACGGTTTTAGGGAAAAAAAAAGATATTTGCTGAGATGATGGACGTCTGTTGAATATTAATCTTTTCTGGGTATATCGCATGCTTTCTTAAAGAAAGCCTAAATTATTCAGGAGTATTTGCATGCTGAGATATGGCAAATTTACAGGCAGTACAAATCAGACTTTTGCATCTTAATATGAAGGGAAAGCAAGTCCCAAATTTGGCTTCTAAATACTTTATTGGCCATCTCCTGCTAAGTAAAATAATTACCTGCTCATTAAGACGCAGCATATATCATTCTGGAACAATGGCCACTTTAACCCTTATACACAGCATCGGCAGAAAAACTGTGAGATGCCACAAATCCATGTTTTAGGTTATTCTTTTCATCCATTTGCTCTTTTACAGGATGGCAGTGGCAGGAATGTCACCGGTGACAAACAGCAGGCACGCAGCAGCCTCTGTCTCAGGGAGGTGACAATCCCTTGGGGTTGGGGAGGTTAGTGGTGACCAGGGATGCCCTGGGGGGTGTCCCCCACTTTGTCTCCCTCTGTCCAGGACAGTGATGTCATCCCCTAGGCTGTGCTGGCCCCTGTCCCCAGTGCCACCGTGGTGCTCACGGGGAAGCGCCAGCCTTATTTATGTAACAGCTGCTGTTTTTAGGTGCTGTCACTCACACGTTCACTGGAAAACATGGTACTTGAAGAGCTGCTACACTAGTACAGCATATGCCGGAGGCACAACTATATATATATTAAAAAAAAAAAAAAATCCTTGTAAAAAAAGAATTAGAGCAGGATTATCACAGTGTGTCAGCCTCCCATCCGCAGCTCAGCCAGTGCAGCGCCTCACCCAGGGTCACATTTTGGAAATGCTGTGCTGCCTGGGTTTAAAGCCTTTGTGGATGGAATTGATTTTATTTTATTCCTTTGGTCAGGATCACAGGCGATGCTCTTAGGTGATCCAAATTCCTGTTTTTGTTGGCAGCTCTAGGCTGGTGCCGGTGGTCTCGTGTGGAGGAAGGAGCTGGGACTCAGCAGTCAGGCAAAATCAGCCCCTGTCAGGCTGGGGCTGAGGGCAATCTGCCCTCCTCTGCTGCCCTCCACCTGCCTCAGGGTCACAGGTTTCTCCCCACATCAGTGCAGGGAAGAAATACTCTCAGGTGTACATGCACAGGTTTGAAATGCATGTGATGCATTCTGACTGAAATCCAGCAGTGCCGATTCTGAATGGAGATATCCACAATTATTTCCATCAAAAGTTCTGCTCATGCAGTTGTAAACTGTGATGCAAAAACAGAGCTGCTGCTGGAAAATGTCCCCTCAGACCAGGACAGTGCATGACCTCCATGGATCTGAAGTCTTTCATTGACAGTGGCTTATCATCAGAGCTTATCCTTCAGATTCCCATTGCTCGTTGCTAAAAGCAGATCTCTGCTATAATTTAAGGTTATTTTAAAGGAGATACACCAATTTTCCTCTGTCTCCCGGTTTGTAGAGGTGAATGTGTGTAGGCACCCTGTGCTTCCTGGATGCCTGGAAACCTCCCTGCTGGCTCCAGGGGACTCTGGATTTGGCTCTCCCAGTAAACTGTCCTCCATGTCCTAACCAGCATCTCATGTTCCCCACCATTTCTTTTCCATCACGCCCACATTTAATACACACCCATGAGCAGCTGAGTGTGAAAGAAGGGAGAAGCCTGAAAGAAATTAAGGAAATCAATTGAATAGAGTAGAATAGAACAGAACACAATATTTTACTTGGAAGGGACCTACCATGGTCATCCAGCCCAACAGCCTGAGCACTTCAGGGCTGACCAAAGGTTGAGGAATGTTGTAAAGGGCATTGTCCAAATGCCTCTCAAACACACCCGGGGCACTGACCACCCCTTTAGGAAGTCTACTCCAATGTTTCCCCACCCTCTTGGTAAAGAAATACTTCCTAATGTCCAGTCTAAACCTCTTCTGCACAGCTTTGAACCATTCCCATGCATCCTGTCCTTGGATAACAGGGAGAAGAAATAATCAAGCCCTCTTGCATGGGAGGAGATGACAGATGGATGCTTGGTGGTCTCTGTGTACCTGTGTGATGGCCATATCTTCTCCCAGCTTTGCCAGCTGCAGGTCTCTGTGTTCACAGATGTGGGAGGAGGATGCAAAGGGTGTGATGGATGGTACAAAATATCAAGGATCTGCCATGTGTCCTGCTTCCTGCCTGGACCAGAGCAGCCAGGAGGGAATCCACCTAATGAGACACTTCAGCTATTGCATGGAGCAACCAAGAAGCCTCAGCCCCACACCTCTTCTGCATGCTTCAGTCCCTCCTCAGTGTGTCTGGCCGGGCTGGTGTCAGTCAGAATGTCTCCCCTGAAACCTGCAGTGACCTGCAGCCCCTGTGAATTTGACGCGGCGCGCCGGCTCGCAGCTCACCCAGCTGTGTTTGATTTACATCTGGAGCCACTTGGAAGCTCACGTCAGAGGAAGGAAGGGGCAGAAGCGGCGCGGGAGGGACGCCGTGAAAAATGCCCTCTGCTGGAAGGAGCCAAGCCCCACGGAAGGCAATCGCCTGGGAGAGGAGTCAGGCACTGATTTTCTCTTCCCCTTGCCCTGACGATGCCAGGCCTCCTGCAAGTACTGATTATGATGATTACAGTGTTTCTGGTGTGTGTGTGTGTGTTTGTGCACACGTGTGCAGCGGTTTCTTGCTAAACCCCACTCGGTTGGACGCTGCCAGATGGTACAAAAGCTTACCGGAATTTCATTTTCAAATAAACCACAGACTTGGATGAGCTAATGTTGTTCCACATAGAAAGCCACGAAATTCAACAAAGTGATGTTGTTTCAAGACGAGGACATGTCAAGTGAGGGAACCATCCGGTCGGCTCTGAAAGAGCTACACACTTCCCCCCATGATTTTGGAGTCTGTTTATGTACAGATGCCAGGCATGGGCACTGCAGCTCAGCTTAAACCTCTCCCCACAGCTGATGCCTGTGGAGCAGAGCCTTGGCAGGAGTGGTGCAGCAACCACATCTGCTCATAAGCCTTCCTGTTTTGTTTTAACCACTGCTGGAAGGCTGGCGGCCCCGAGGAATCTCTTTTTCCACAAGGACAGGTACACCAGGACTGCTGGGGGATTGGCTCCACACAGATACTCTCACTGTCACCAGGTGACCTCCCATGATACTCAGCTCCTCCAAGCCCAGAGGCTTGGGGGTGTCCTGGGAACCAACCTGGGACCAGTTGTTCAATGGATATGTAGCTCTGTGCTTGCACAGCTTTGCCAGGAATGCTGGCTCTGGGTGCGCTGAGGATGAGTGACTTGGACACCGAGGGATAAAG
Organism: Trochalopteron elliotii; assembly: GCA_024734555.1. NCBI lineage: Eukaryota > Metazoa > Chordata > Aves > Passeriformes > Leiothrichidae > Trochalopteron > Trochalopteron elliotii. Next base: position 308,625 of record JANPWX010000055.1, read on the forward strand.
CAGCAAAAGAACTTCAGCACTGCAGCAATTCCTACATCCAAAAGCTCATCTCCAGAGGTCCTCTCTCCCTCCTGTACCTCCAGGGTGAGAGTCACGAATCTGGCAGCAACAGAGGCTGATCAGGGCAAGGATTCAAGTCAGCCAGAGGAAGAGAGCCCTGCTCAAAGACCCACCTCTGCCTGCAGTACTGCCCTGAGCTGTCTGGCAGAACCCAGGTACGTAGTTTCTGTGCATTTAGTCCCAGACAGCCTAATGCTGGCATGAATAGTGCTGTGATTTAATAACAAATTGGCAAAAGCCTTCCCTCCCCAGCGAGAGCCACCTCCAGCCTGTGGCCAGCGAATTAGGTCTTGGCCTGGCTTGAGGATGTGTGGCTGGGGAAAGTGAGCCTGGTGCTGGGGGCCAGCAGCCACAGCACAGCCTCCCACGGGATTCTGGCACAGGGCAAGCCTGCAAAAAGGCTTCAGTGTTGTGACAGTGAGAGTTTGCAGCTCCCAGGCTGGAGGACCCAAAAGCACAGCGCTAAGAGGGGCAGGTCCCCAGCTCAGGAGAGGCAAATAGAGTCGCCACCACTGCCCTGAGGAGACTCACTAATGGTGGTGGCATTTTTCCAAGTCCCAGCACTGCAAGAAGCACCTACAGCCACATTTGCCACAGTTAAGATTTAGTTTCCATTTTAAAATGCATTTACTATTGATGTCCTGCTGTGGAGACTTGAGCGAGCACCGGCTGAGCTGATGGATGCTGCACCTCTGCCTTGGGCTGAGGGTCCCTCTCTGGCTGCTTCTCCTGCCTGTTTTCAGCTGTTGCCATGCTACCTGTTTATTTCAGCCTGTTGTTTCCAGGGATGTGGCCTTCCTGCTCCTGAGGAAGGATCCAAACTTCAGCAGAGAGAGCAAAGACATATAGTAAAGGCATTTTTTTCCTTCTTAAACTCTCAGACCTGCAGGATGAATTTTGTTTCAATTGCATCTTTATAAATAACTTTCTATTTCACACTCACCTGTTCATTTTCTGTCCTAGTTAGAATCAATATCACTGATAATTGTCTGTCAGAGCATTTATACATCACTGGAAGGTGACTAACAAGGGAAAGTCTTTTTCTTTATCTGTATTTTTTTCAGACCACTTTCAGTGAATTAACCAGCAAGAGATGGCAGATTGTTGTAGACTAGGTCCTAGTTTTTACCCACAAATAAATGAATTCTCAGAAGGAGAAGCAATCAGAGCCTTCCTGGTAGCTGACAGCCCCAGCAGGAGGGTCATCCCGTGGAGATGTGACCTCTCTTCCTGAACCCTCCTGCCTGATGGACATCTGTGTTGCATCCCTGGCTGCCCTCGGACTCCTGCTTGTGCCTCCACCACCAGCCCTGCTCTCAGCAACTGGCCTCCCCACGGATGTTCTTCTTCCCTCCTCATCCTCCACCTAGCATGAGTATTTTTGTGGTGAGTTTCTTATTTGACCCCTAATCTATGTTTGGAAAGTTTTCTTAATCAGTCAAAGTGACTTTGGCTGGACCTGCTGTTAAAAGGATGAATGAATACCTCAGGACAAAATGTGCATTTTACTGGTGAGCTGTTCCTATATCTCCTTTTATTTCTTCCACCTTCCTCTTGCACTGGTGCAAAACAACCTTGTGAGCTCCTTCTTAGCTAGAAGCAGCCAATTTATTCCTCATTTGTACAGCACCAAGTGCTCTGGAGCCACCATCCACTGTGGCACATTGTTTTTTATAGCACGTGAGCTGCACACACCTCAGATATTAACACAAACCTCTTTAATATTAACACACACAAACCTTCACCAATAAATCCTTTTGGTGAAGCTTCTCTGAGCAGCTCCATGGGGTTGCTCAAGGGAGAGAATGAGCCAAGCTTGCTCTGGAGGCTGAAGAGCAGCAGCTGATGTTCAGCACCACACAGGTGAGATGAGGGTGAGCCCTCCCCTGCTCACCTGGAGGACAGAGCAGTGCTGGTGGCCCCTGTGGCCTCTCCCCAGGATACTCAGGACAAGCCCTTTGCCCAGCCCTGTCCTGCTGGTGCCAGCCTGCCAGGACCCTGGGGCAGGAGGTTGGCCTCCATTTGCTCCATTCCTGGTTCTCTGCGTGGCCCTGGTGGCAGCTGGTGATGACAGATGAGCTGCAGGTCCCTCGTGTCCCCTGTCACCCTTCGTGGGGAGCACAGCCTTGCGCAAGGCCAGCGGTTGCGTGATGCTGGGCAGCAAATAAATCATAAGAAATTCATCTATGGGGAATTTATTCCTCTATGAGGAATTTCTCCCTCTCCCTTCTTTGCAGAGCTACCGGGACCCTGTCCAACAAAACAGCAACATCTTTGGAAGCAGAGGCAGTGATTTACGGTGGTGTAAATCAGAAATGCTGCCCCAAGCCCAGCGGGTTTGCCCCGCATGATTCACACTCTTGTTTGCAAACATGAAAACCACCGTGCCTGGCCAAAAGGTTTGCAGCCTGGGGAGGGAAAAGGCTGAGAGCAGGAGCACAGAGATGCCATGGCTCTCTGGGGCCATGCTGGAGGTCAGTAGCAGAGCTGGGTTTGTGCCTCCCATATTTGTGCTCTGCTGTTAGCACACATGGAATTGTGCTGCCAGCTTCCAAACGACCCAAAGGACAGCTGGTGGTACCAAGCTGTGACAGCCTGCTTGGGGGGGTGACAGCCCCCAGCAGGGGCATTTGTCAAGTCTGAGAGCTTGGTTCATGATGGGAAAATCATTACCCCTCTTTCCTCTCCTCTCTCCAAGTGTTTTGGGGCTGGTTTTCCCACAAGAGCTTTGCCTCCTGTGGTGCACAGAGCCACATAGGCCATTTACTCTGTGTGTGGAAGGGAATAATCACCATGGAAATGAGTAGCTATCAGCAGTGAATCTTCTAATCCCACTGGATGAACTTCAGGCTCAATCCCAGAGAAGGTGGTCCTCCTGTCAGCATCTGGTGGCACTGCTGAGTGCCAGCCTCTCCCAGCCACGGTGCTGCTTGTGAGGGTACAGCAAGGGCATCTTGGATAGAGGCTGTAGGAGGAGGGTATCTTAGAGGAGAAGGAAGAACAACATTTCTACTTTTTTCCTCCTTTTCCTTGCAGAATTTTTTCTTTTTTGCTTGCCCTAGTTGCTACAATTATCATAACACACATGGCCCACTAAATAGGGAAAAGCCCCACCAGTTTCAAGAAGAAAGTCTGGAAGATTGGGGCCATCCTGCTCCTTGCAGTTGACACAACCACGCTCAGGCTTTCACTGGAGCAGAAGGTGGGTTTGGGTGGTGTCTGTAGAGGCAGGGAGTGACATTTGGAGGAGGGCTGGATTCCATATGCTGGGCTGTGAGTCTTGGGGTTGTGCTGCCACAGCTTGCTCAGAGGATCCTGTGGGATGCACTGCGCTGCTGCCAGAGCCAGTGTGCCCAGAAGCCACACATTCTCACTGCTTGCACAATGTCTTGGGGGGGTTTGCTTGGGCTCCTCAGCCCCCAGGGTGCTGTTTTGCACAAACACTCATACCCTTGTACTTGAGGGAGGTGGCCCCAGCCCCATGGTGCCCCAGGGATGAGGAATGGCCACTCCCAAGTACCACACACACAGAAGTTCACTCTGGTCACCCAGAGGCTGATTCCATGATTCAAGGCAGGAGGGGATGATTCATTGCTCTCAGCACCCAGCACAGTGTGGGTGGTTTGGTTTGTTTCTTAACTCCCCTCTGGGACACTTCCAGTGAGGGCATCCCTGGAAGGACAAGGTGCAGCTGATGGTGACAGGGCTTGCAGGAGGATGACACTCCTGGGAAGGTGAGCAGGGGCCCTCCAGCCAGCCAGGATGCCCAGGTGCATGGGGAACTGCTGGGATGCAGCCCTGCCATGGTGCAGGGGAAAAACCTCTGCCAGCTGCCCCCACCACCTTCCACAGCCTTTGGCTGTCCCTGATAAAAATAGCCACTTGCCTCTGTACTGTGCATGCAGCAGGCAGCTGGGCACTGGGACTTTCTTTTTCAGCTGATTGCGTGGCATCTATTTTAGCAAGTAGCTGCTCTCGAGAGGTTTTGCTGATGGAAACACCTGCCCACTGCTGTGCTTGCCCCAGCCAGCCCCTGGGCTCTGCAGGCAGCTGGTGCTCCCACTGTGTCCCTGTCCTGCAGGGCTTCTGCCTCCCCACAAAGCTCATGGCCCGCAGTTGGTCACTAAATTTGTCATACCTCAAAACTGGGTCTCCATCACTGCAGGAGATCAGCTGAGCCCTCTGCCTTCTTGGTGAGCATTTCAACCAAAACTTATAAAAGTAGCTTTGGGAAAAGGGACCCACATTCTCCCACTGTCCTATGAAATGAATATGTTCAAACTAAAGTCCCAGGGCAGGCTTATGCCTTGCTTCAACTGTGTTGGTGCATTTAAAAGGAAGGTCCAGGAACTCCACAAAGGGGTCTCCAAGAAGGAGGTGTGTTGTGAAGGGACATAACACACCTTCTCAGGCCACTTCTTGTCTCTGGAAGCAGCAAAGGTGGTGGGGGAAAAATGATTCTGCCTTGGGAATGGCTCATGTCCAGCCTCCTTTCTCCACTGTGCCTTTGAGCTGCAGCCTGTGGTCCCACACAGCATTGCTTTTTCAGGAACAAGTGCTGATCATGGGAATGATGGAGCAGACACTTCAGTGGGGGTTCTGTGCTGCAGCACACAAGGCAAGCCCCTGATCAGCCCTTAGCACAGGTAGGGAAGGAGATATGGGAGTTAAAGGTCTCTGATGCTTTTATTTTCAGAGGCAATCAGCAATTCTGTCTGCCTTCATTGTGGGTTCATCTTAGGGCAGCTTCAGCTGAGCTGGCTTGCAGGGGCTGTAGCTACCTCCTATTCTGGAAGTCAAGGCCTTTGGAGGCCTTTCAGGTGGGAAAAAAGGGAGTGGGTTGCTCTGCCGTTGCTGAAAACTGCAGCCCAGGAATGCAGCCATGTGTGGTCCCCAGAGGCTCCCCAGGCTGCAGCCAGCCTCATCCTGCACTGCTGGCTCAGCAGCATCCCCCTGAAACCGAGGGCTGCCTAGGTCCAAGAGCAGTGATGGGACACAGTTCTTGCATTGCAGCTCTCCCTGTGTCCCCTGTGGATGCATTCGGGGTTGGGATGGGCTGGAATGGGTGGCTGCAAGGTGGAACCCAGTGTAGGGAGGGCAGGCAAGGAGCTGAACAGCTGCTGCCTCCTTTTCCTCCTGCTGTGTGCTGCAGGAACCACCCTGAGAGGAGTCAAGGTCCTCCTGCTCCCACTCTCTTCAGGCCTGGAGTCTGGTGGAAAGAGTGAAAGAGGAGAGCAGATGAGTGCCTGTGGTACTTTCCATGGTCAGTAATTTTCTCATTCTTCTTTCACAAGCTCTCCCAAACCCTCTCTCACAGGATCTTCAGACAGAGGCTGGAGGACATCAAGCCATCCCTTTCATGGAGCCAGCAGCCTCCCTGTGGACACAGGTCCTGCCTCTCACATAGCTGCATGAACATTGCTCTCTCCCTGGCAGCCTGCCCAGGCACTGCCACGGCTCAGGGGTGGCTCTGAGTCCTGAGGGCCTCAGCAGCAGACACCCACTGCACCCTCAGGTTTTTGGCATCCACCACAGCCCCCTGCACCCCGTGTCACCCACCCATTGCCAGCTGACATGCCACTCGCCCGAGACATGCCTGCCATAGCTGGTCTGCACCTTTTGCCTCTGAAAACAGAGCTGTGGGTGATGCTGGAAAGCAGTGAGGTGGAGGGAAGGGGTGCAGGACTCCAGTTTGCCTCTGGCTGTGTGTCCCTCTGGCCGTGTGTCCTGTGGCCAGGCGAGCTGTTTGCTTGTGCTGCTGCAGCCAGCCCTGGGATGGTGCAAACCAGCGGCTGCCAATTGACGTCAGAGGAGCGCCGGTGGTTTGTGTGAGCTGAGGGACTGCTTCTACTCCAGGTGGGTTTCCAACACCACACAGAAATGCTTAAATCTCCCTGCTTCCCCTCCCTCTGCTCCAGGAAACAAGTGCCTTATTTCATTCATTGGCCGGTTTGGTTATGGCGTGAATCCTGCCCATATTTTGGCTACTCGGTTGTTTGCTGAGGACCAACCAGCCCAGATAATGCTAGCAAAAAGCAGAGGATTGAAAGAAGAAGGGGGAAATAGGGCAAAGCCAAGTTTAATCTCCTCTGCCTCAGTTTGTGCCACACATTTCCAGACAGGACTAAAGCCATGTATTTTTTTTTCTTCTCGCATCGCCTGCGATGTTTTTGAGGCTTGTGAAAAAGTGGGATGCTGAGTTCCTGCCATCCTTCTTCTCTTCCCCTTCAAATCACTGCGTGTTCTGTGCAATCTGTCTGGGCCAAGGCAGTTTGTTTGAACTTGCTGCATTTCCCCTTGACTGCTCAACTTTTCCTTCAGCCACTTTATTTTTATTTTGTGTTGCACTTATTAGCTACAATCCCTCTCTTTTTCACTTGTCTCTGGCTGGATTTGACAGGGACAACGTCAGTACATTTTCACTAAGCCCAGACCAATGTCTTTAACTGCAGCATATTTTTCCAAACGCAGAGTGATTCCCACAGGGAGTGCTTGAGGAGTCACTGCCTTGACTTCCATGGACTTTGGGTCAGGCCTGTGCTCTCAGATCACTCCATACGTGTTGCTGCCAATCCGTGGGGTTGGACCCTTTAAGACTGTCCAAAACAAACACTCTCCGGGTGAGATCAGTGCACAGACCATCACGTGAAAAGCTCTGTGATAACAACTGACTGCGTGTTTGCTTTCATATGGCATTGATTCTTATTTCCCTGACTATTTTTAGTCTTCAAGGTTGTCCCTTAATCAACCCGCTTTCTCTAATAGCTGGTGTTGCCCCTAGTGTGCTGCAGCAGGGCTAATGGTGCTTTGTATTAGGTGTGGGAAATATGAATTAGTTTCTCATCCATATCAGTGGCATGGGAAATATGAGTTAGCTTTTCGTCCATTTCAGTGCCTTGAATCAGATCCCCACACAGCCACTGAAAGAAAAACCCCATCAAACTCCATGCCAGCCCCAATCAACATGTTCCTGTTACTGGGAAAAGCCTTACAGCAAAATGTGCCATGCTCAGACAAAGATAAATCAAACAAATCTTTATTCCTCTTCTCCTCTACCAGCTTTTTCCCTCCAGGGATGAGGATTTGTGGCCCCAAAACTCTCTGGGGATGAGGAGTGGAGCAAGCCTGGCGCTGAGCCCCAGCTGGAGTGAATCTTTCAGATGGGGTCAGCTTCCCTCAGGGATGAGGATGAGCCTTCACACCCTGTGATCCTGCATGCCCTGCAAGCCTCTCTTGCTCAGTGCAACACCTGAGCACAGAGGGGTCCCTGGTTGTTGTCTGCAGGTCCTGAATTTTCCCTTTCAGGTGTAATTTAGTGGCATTAAGACCAGGGCCTGCTCTTCTTACCACGCAGTAGCCACACTTGCCTCCTGGGCTCATGAAATGCCCCTGTCTATTAGCAGACAATTATCCTGTGGGATTTTCAAGCACTGGATCTCTGTCATTTTTTGATAGTTTGCTGTAAGCAACAGCATAATCAGTGGCTGGAGAACTCAGGAGAAGTCTCAGGAGCCAGTTGGCAAATCGTGCCACCCCTGCCTTGGCTAAGCAGGGGCAGCTCACATGGAGCCCACAGAGCTGGTGCCTTTTGTGGGGTCAGGGGAGGATGTGCCAGGAAAATCCTGCCTCACTGGAAAATGGAGAAGCAAGAGAAGCACTGAAATCTGGGTGGGGTGACTGAGAAGAATTCTATTAGAAATAAAGTGGAGATGCCACTTATGTTAATTCAGAGGCACAGAATTTTGCAAGCTGAGATCCTACAAATTTCTTTTGTACACAAGAAAAAAATAAAAATAAAAAAGCTGAATCTATGCAAAAAGTAACCTTACCAGAATATATATATAGATATATGAGTACATCCCATAAACTGCCCTTTCCCATCCCTCCCCTCTCCCAGTCAGGTTACAAAATTTCCTTCCTTTGGTGACACCAAAGAAGCCTGGCTGCCTGGGTCCCCACCCGAGGCAGTTTGGAAGAACTGGACAAGCCATAAAAATACACTAATTTTCACATTCCCAACCTAACAACGCTTTGGATTTTGAAAACCCGAAGTGCCTGATTTCTGGGGGTTTATTTTCTGCACATTTTCACTGTTTCTCAGTGTGTTGGCAGGTTTGGGCAGCAAAACGAGGTGGGAGGATTTTGTATTTCCTCTTGGGTCCCTTCATGCGCGTGCTGCTCTCCTGCCTGGTTTCACAAGGTAGAAAGGAAAGTGTAAATGTCTATTTTCTTCCCTTTTCAGTGTGATTGTTCCCTAAACTATCCCACCAAATCCCTGGTGACCAGTAGTGTCACTATAAATGGGGATCGCTGCAGGGCTTGCTTGACTTGGGCACATTATGGATCTGGGACACCAGCTTCCCCTGCCCTCCCCGTGTCTGCTCTGGCAGCTGTGGAACTGGAAGAAAATATCCCAAAAAAGATATGAGGGTGGTTTCCACACACCTCTGCATGCATGCAGCTCTGGCCCCAGCAGTGATGCTCCCAGCCAGCCTCATGGAGGACAGATCAGGGAAAGGATTCCTCTCATCATAGTTTTCAGTGAAAGAGAAATCCTACACTGAAGTGAGGAGAAATCCCTCTTCAGTTAGCTTTGGGCTAATTAAAAATAGTTCTCCTTACACAGCTGTGAGAGTGAAACGGGGTTAAAACCCTATCTCACTGAAATATCTCATTTCCAGGAGAATCAAGGCTGGTAAAGCTGAGGGCTGCCTTAATCGGTGTCACTCTCTATATCTCCTGTAACTTGAGGTCAGCCCAGCACTCATCAGTCATAATCCATCTGACTGAAGGAGAGGCAGGCGCTCAAATCACCCTCTGCAGGTTATTCTCTCCTCTCAGACCGGGCTGCTGCTCACATTTGGTGGCTGACAGATGTCTGTGCCAGGCAGGGATACCTGTGTGCACCTGGGTGACTTTGGGTGGCCTCAGCTCCACGGTCTCCCTGCAGGCAGTCACTGTAAGCCTTAGGTATTGCTACACCTTTACTCCAGTGTAAAGATGGCTTTGTGGAGCACTGAAGTAACAAATTAAATAGCTATTGCCTATATCTTTTTAAAAAGAAAGGGGAAAGAAATCACCAGCTCCCCCACAACAAGTCTGAAGTTTAGATGAGGCTTTCAACCATTTGCTTGGACAAAGGCATGGAAACCAGGTACCAAAACCAAAAGAAAAATGTACCCCAGTCTTTGTAGATGCAATCACTGTTTATGATGTGTGGCTACAGAGGCAATTTAGCAGAGGATAAATGCTACTGAGCAGCGATTACTAGAGGCAGCCATTTAGCAGAAAGCAAAAATCCCTGGGGAGGAGGAACAGCAGGTGAGCTACCCCAAAAATTCACCTTGTGGGAGCCCTTGCTACAGGTGCTGCAGTCTGTGCATGGCCACTCAGAAATGAGCTGGCAAAGGTGTTGCTGGCTGAGGGCCCATCACTGCCTGACGTGACACAGGATAGGGCTTCCCTGTGCCTCAGAACAGCTCGGCCCTGCCCTGGGGTTTATGTTACAGCCCGAGAAGGAGCAGAGATCCTGTCCTGCAGCCACGGGAGCGGCGGGTCCCCGTGCCTGCCGTGCCCGCTGCCTTAAGGAGGCCTCGAGTTTCGCGCCTGGGACTGAGCTGCTGTTGTTCCTCTGCACCTCCCTCGAATCCCCCTAAGCCAACACCCTTTGCTAAGACCGAAAAACATTTTCCAGACGCAAGCATGTGTACGTGTGTGGGTGGGTGGGGTGCAGGGGACTATGAAAATTTCAAGGCGAGGTATGACATCCTGGCTTTCTAAATATAGAGGACCTGAACTGCGGCTCCTCTCACACGCTAGCAGCGTGCTTTCTCTTTCGAAAGGCCCCCAGAGCAAATATTGCACTGGCTGGGAGCGTGAAAAAAAGAGGGGAAAAAAAATTAGAAAAAAATTAGTCCTGCGAGTTGATTGCAGCTCCCGGCGTTCTTGCGCAGAGTTGTTTTTCAGGCAAGGCTCCAAGCGGTGCCCACGCAGAGCGGCGGGGCCAGCGAGGCACAGATGGCCGTCACATGAAGGCTGGTGGCAGCCCCAGCGTGGGGTCTGCGCCTGGCTGGGGCTTCCCCTTCGCCCACCAGCCCCCGGCCTTCCAGGGGCAGCAGGGGAGGGAGAGGGGCACAAACCCTGGCGGGGCTGAGAGTGTGACATTTTGGCTCCCTGCGAGGCGCCGCGTCTCGGTTCCCTTTTCGCTGTCGTTATTGTTGCTTTGGTATTTGCATAGCACGACATGAAAATGCCTCAGAGCCAGAGGAAAGTGGTAGCTGCTGCTTCTCCTTTTAAAAAGCCAAGCAGTTATATCCATGCAACACCATCACTCTGTGTGTGTTCGGGGTGGAGGAGCAGGCATGACACCAGAGGGTTATGGCCTTTGGAAAAGTTCTGCAGAACTGAATTTAATCGAGACTGATGATCTCTAAGCCAAGCTATAAAATCCAAAGGAGAGTTATATCCCAGTAATAGACCCTATTAGAGGGTCTAGCACAGTCTATAGAAAGGATCTCCTCTCTATTAAATTCTCTAGGGCTTGAGTTCTCATTTACACAAAGGGCCCTTTTAGCCGTGTAAAATGGCCATAAAGTAGGTGTAAAGATGATTGATGCCGTCTTTACAACCCCTTTACACTGGGAAAACAGTGTAAAGTGGCCAGGTTGCAAATGAGAATCACACCTGGGTTTGTGAGAGTAAATTACATCAAGCCCTTCACAAATTCTGTGTGTCCATAGAGGTTTAATCCTACCCCTTTCTGCGGAATTCACCTAAAAGATAAATTTCCCAGGCTTATAAAAAATTGGTTTTTTCTTCAACACCTTTGTCCGTTCCAGACCTTTTAGTCCCAGTCTTTTTCCTGGTGCAGTCCATGTGGACTCTGACACTGGGAAAAAGCTGGGAGGTGTCTGGACATGCTGTGGTAGGTGAAAATCCTTTAATTAGTACTTTCCAAAATTCTTAATCCAAGCAAAATACACATTGTAAAAGTATACCCAGGGGGAAACTAGTTCCTAAACCTTCTGTGTCTGTTTCTCCATCTCTCCTGTTCTGGTTTTATGCTCTTGAGATACATGAAAAGGAAATAGATCAAAATGCCCCGTATTTATTCATTAAGTATATAAATCACCAACAGAATACATGATGCATATTGCTTTCTTCCAGAGCAAAGGGTTAAGCTGCATCGTGCTGATTAGAAAACCGAATTTGTGCCTGGAAGTGGAGGGTGAGCTGATACGGAGGTGCACAGCTTGTTAAGTGGAGCAGGCTCTGTTATCCAGATCTCCCTTCTCCTCCCTGCCGACACGCCGAAGGCATTTACAGCAGCTCTGTGATCATCCCCGCTGCGTCTGCCGTGCTCCAGAGCAGCCCCAGCAAATCTCAGCCCAGGGGTGAGCAGGCAGAGGCCAGGCACCGCCTGCCCAGCCCCGTCCCACAGCCTCCGGGAGCCCAGCACCTGGGAGGCTGTGGGAGACAGGGAGTGAAAACATGTGGGTGAGGCAGAGGTCAGAGGATTAAGGAGACAAAAGGCAGCTCTGGTGGAAATGCTGCAGGGGCAGGGCTGGAGCTCTGCACACCAAGCTATCCCCTGAACAACAGGGATGTTTGGGATGGGCGGGGGGGAAGCATACCCTGCTCTGCCAGCAGAGCCTTCCTCTTGTGCCAGTCATGGGTGCAGTCGTGAGGGGGGAGGAGGCCCCAAAGCTCAGCTGTCATTCAGACTCCCTTTGATCCATTTCCTGCTTCTTGTTATCCTCTGTGTGGAGAGAGGATCCCGCATTTTTGGCTGGAGGGAGGGGCAGGTGCACCGAGGGCCGTGCAGGTACATCCTCCATCCTCTGCCCTGGGCTTCCACAGAGAGTACGGCTGGAGGTGTGTGTGGGGGACAAACGTGAGCACACCACAAGGTGAGAGGCACCCCTCTCACCCCTCACACCCTGGTGAGTGTACCCATCTCCAGGCAGGATGGCCCTGGCACAGGTCTGTGAGCACTGCTGGCAGCACATTCCACCAGAGCCATGGGAGATGGGCTGGTTCCTGCCAGATCTCCGTGGATGGCCCCAAGGATGAGTCTGACATCAGCAGCTCTCCATCTCACTCCTCTCCTGTCTCAGCTTGCCCAAGCAGTGCCTGGGAGGCAGACTGAGGTCTTTGGATGGGTGGTGACACGGGCACCCTTGCAAATGTGCCCTGCAGCCAGGTTTATGAGTGGCTGTTACTTTTAGGTGCAATAGAAAGATCATTTGGAACTAGATCTCAATAACCCCTCATGTTCTGCAGCTCCTCGCTTTGTGGCTTGGCAGAGACCACCTTGGTGATGTTATGTCTACTCCAGAGGCACTTTCTATGACTAAAGCTACAGCCCCTACACTCAGCAGTGTTCTAGGTGGACCACGGGAGACCTCACTATGCTGTGATCTTCTGACCCTGGAGGCTTGATGGTCTAGTCCCTCGATGATGTGTGGTCACTGTATGGAAGAGGTTTTTTGAGTAGGATTAGAGCTCCTTAGACAACTAGGTGTTTGCCAGTCTGGGTTTTTGACTTTCTGATTACTATTTTTGCTGCAGAAAGTTGGCTGGTTTTTTTTTTTCTTTGAAGCCTTATATAAATTTCATTTGCTTCCTCCTAGCTAATGATTATGGCACAATTTTTCTGGCATGTGATTGCTCCACCCCACCTCAGAGACATCCTTGTTCTGGCTGGGATCGGGAAATCCCTTGTCATGGCAGGGTGTGAGCACCAGCTGGCTTGCTCTTGCACAGATATGGATCAGGAGGCAGTGCCAAATGCTGCCAATTAGGAACTGCTCCTAAATTTAGATGTCCATGCTGTGCAAGGGGAAATGGCAGTTCAAGGGACAAACCAATGTGGTTGTCTTGGTATAAGGCTAAATAAGATGTAAAGCACTTCTAGAGCTGCACTTTCAGGGTGAAAAAGCACTGCTTGAATACATTAAGAAATCATTATTCTGTTGCCCTCATCATTATCAAAGGTGTCTTTGGGAGACTGGCAGTCTCTTCTTGCTTCCCTCCCTCCACCCCATTTTAAAAACATTCATTGTTGCAGGGATATATCTTTCAGGGCTGTTGGCCCAACTCCACTGCTGGTGTGTAAGGCTGATTGTCTTCAGAGGAGTTACACCAAAAATGCATTTGGCCTTTTGTACTTGGATTATAATTGGTGGAACTGGCTAAAATCCGGGTTTGTCAGACTGCAATTAGAGCAATATGGATGTAGTTTTCAACATGACTAGTGATTTAGGGTTCCTCTACTTTAGGAGTGCAACTCAAGGTTCCTTAAACTGATCTTTTCTCCCAAACATCAGAAATCTGCCTGGGGTCTCACGCAGGGCCCACCAAAGAACCTTCAGTGAATGCACTCATATTTGTTGTTTATTAGTAATTGGGTTAGGTAGCCTATATCATTAATCACTTTGAAAATTTATATGTGTATTTTATATGGCAGCCATCAATATATTCACTTTGGTGTTGGTCTCAACCTGCATTGGAAGAGGTCTTGACCTCCCTCATTACTTTCCTGAATGTTAAATTCCCATCAGGTTAGCGTGGATTACACCCAGAGCACCAAGATATGATGTGTTCCTGAAGCATGTTCCCACTGATATAATTAAGCAGTTTGGATCAGATCCTTATCTGGTAGAAACTGGCATAGCTTCTCTGAAGGCAAGAGGGAAATGGACCCTATTTTGTAATGGCTATAGCCCTGCAGATGAGTTCCCAGTGATTTTATCTATGGCTATTAAAGATCCTCTGTGGGGAGCCTTTGTACAGCTGCATCTTTAGGACTCTGTGACCTCTAGCTAATCTCACAAGAGGCCTTTTCTCAAGAGCAGCCGTACAAAATGCTCCTGAAACGATTGGAAAAATATATTCATTAAAGCCGTGTGAGCGTTTTTCCCTCATGAAAACCCTTCCAAGTGCCCGTCCCTCCGCGGTGCCTGCGGCTGCAGTTCCCACCTCCGGCCACAAGCCCAGACCCTACACCGGCTGCCCGTGGCCTTCAGCGGCCGTGAGGGGCTGGAAGCGAACGCCCACGTAGAAGACCTGGTAGCGGTGCTTCCACACCACGAAGCACGTCAGGAGGCACACCAGGGCTGCCACCAGGTTGAGAGCCATCTGCAGGAGGAGGTACAGGCCGAGCGTGCTGCTCAGGCTGCCGCAGTCGGCCGCGTCCTGGTACACGAAGGTCCGGCCAAGGGGGTCGGCCGTGTCCAGTTTGCACTGACAGGACTCCTGGATGGTGTCACAGGTGAACTTGGTCAGCTGCAAGTAGTGGTGTGCAGCAAAAGCCACTGCCAAAACACAGGCAACCAGAGCCAGGGCACTCAGGAGAAAATACAGCAGCTGAAAGGAAGGGAGAAAAAAAAGAGATAAAACCCCCTTTTTCCAGCTTCATAGAGGTTGAGGAACACACAGGGAATGCAGCACATGTACTTTGCAGGGAATTCATCCCCTCAATGTACTGTCTGGAGATTGGGTGCTTCAACAACTGCAAGGCTCATTATGACGAGAAGTTCAGCAGGTCATCTCAAGAACTTGCCTTGCATGTTTTATATAGCGCATTGCCTTGCAATTTTGAGGCCTAGCGAGAGTACCAGGGAACTGGAGTGTCTATACATGAAGAAGCTTTATAGAGAGGGAGGGAGCATTTTTCTCTCCAGTCATACCTGCATTGACAGGACTCATGGTCATCAGCTGAGACAAATTAGTGCCTGGAAGCAGAGCTGAGCAGACTGAGCCTTGGGCTGCCATCTTACCCCAGGCTGTGCTGAGCTGTAGCTGTTTTTGAGACTTTGCTCACGTGTTATTCTCAGTTTGTATGTCCAAGTAAATCTGATTTATACTTGCAAATCAGGCAGTGGGGTGATCTCCTGCTTGTGGCCCTGTGGATGCAGCCAGCCTTTTGCTTCCCAGGTCCCACTATGGAATGGGAATGCAGCTCTCTGCAAAAAAGTGTGTGCTGTGCTCAGTCTGCTTCCAAAACTTGTCCCATAAACATGGGGAAGTCTTTCACAGGCATCAAAGGGCAGCAAGCACCTTTCTTTTCACAGTGCTACAGTGTGAGAAGGACAAGGGTCTGCTCGTCACCTCCACTGCTCCTCACAACAGTGGCAGCTTAAAAATAGCCTGGCTTTTATCAAGGGTAGCTCTGCAGAGTCCACCCCCACAAACACATGGAAACTGGCAGCAGGTCAGAGCCTTTGACACCCCGGGATTCACCTGAGAGCTTTGGATACCAGCACATATGGACTTCCCTTTGCTTTTGATAGCTGGAACTGGCAGTTGCTGCACTGCGTACAAAATATGTGTGAATGTATATTAAAATCTTGTTCTGTGTTTAGCCAAAATTGCATTTTTTGGTTCTGTTCAGCACTGTAAAAACATTTATTTTCCTTGGCGTCTTATCTGTCAGACACATGGCATGGTTGGGAATCTGTTATTTTAAACAGCAGTTTCTCTCTCTCTTTCTCTCTCTTAACTTCAATACTGCAAGTAAAGTATCAGTATAAAAGCATTTTTTATGACCTTGAAACTCCAAGTATGTATGTCTTGATAAAATTCACACTCCTGGTGTATTTGTCTTATATCTACAGTGTGAATCAATCTTCTGTTTGGTTGCCAGCTTGAAAAAAAAAATTTGGATTATTGCAGGTCCTGAAGCACTATGTACATTTCCCCCTCACATCACCAAATTCTTACTGAAAGATCTTAGTTTCCAAGACTTGGCTGCTATTAAATTTAATGACCTCCCCTGTGGCCTTAAACCAAGGGCAGCTTCAAAATGAGGGTGGCTCATATTAAATACAATTACTTTGCCCCCGCAGCTTTCAAGGTAAGGGTCCGTGGGAAAGGTGAAGCTGGAAAATGGGGCCACCTCCTCATGTGAAGCATGCAGGAGATGGAGTGCTGTTGACTGATGGACCCCCTCCAAACCAAGATGTGCTAATTCATAGGCCAATGGCATTGTATTCAAAGATGGTGCAAATGTGTTTGATGGGGAAAACTGAAAATGGACAAATGCTGGTTGTTTTGTGATATAGAAGTCCTGGTGGAAGTCCCTGGACTCAGCCCAGCAGAAGACAGAATCAGGCCTCCCTAATAGATGAGATACTGAGCCAAGACTACACCATGTGCCTGATTCTTCCTTGGTGGGTATTTTATTTAGCTGCCAGCTTCTATCCAAAGTCAGGACACAACAGCCTAATCTATGCTCCAGGTACAGTAAGGGAGAATTTGTCTGTTGTGTTCCTAAAGGGAAGGAAATCTCAGGATCTGAATACACAGGCAGCTCTTGTGATAATCCTTGGAGGCGAAGGGAGATGCATGGGGGACACAGGGCAATTTCCAAAAAGCTTATTATTCTCACAAGATGTTTGCAGAGGAATCTCTCTGCGAGCTGCTGAAAATGAACACGTTTCCAAATATCAAAGGTGAGCCAAATGCAAGCACTGCCTCTGAGGGAACACAAGACAGTGAGTGCTGAGATTCCATCAGCAGATTAATCACATGCCAGACCTGGAGGCAACTTCAGCATCACAAATACAACTGCATGGTGGGCTGTGCCCAGGAACCAGGACTTGCCACTGGAAAACTGTTTCTTAACAGCTTCAGAGAGATAGGCACTGCAATTGCTGCTTAAATAGGAGAAAAGGGAAGTGGGGAGAGACAGTGTACAATGAGGTCAGAGCATGGCAGCTCATCCTCCTTCATGTTCCTCATATGAGGAAAAGACATTTTAGCAATATTTACTGGCAATAGTTTTCCTCCGTGACTAAATTTAAATAAATAACAGGAAGATGGATTAAGTTCCTCATGGAAAAGGCTCCTCATAGTTATCAGAGGGGTTTGCAGAGGTGGATCAGGAGGCTCTGTTTGAGGGTGGTGGTGGCTCAGGCACGAGCCCCTGCAGGGAACAGGAACCGTGGTGTGTCACGGCGTGGGCTGGGTGTGCCGTGGGGAGGACCACGGGGAGTGATCTGTCAAATGTCAGCACAGAGCCCAGGAAGTCCACAGGATGGCTCAAGACTTTCCTGTGTGGCACTGGCTGTTGCTGTCCCCTCCCTTTGGGTGGCCTTCCTTTCTCAGGGACACATGGCGTGCTGTGGGTACCCACAGCAGTCTCGGGAAGGGACTTCTGCCAAAAGCAGTTCTCACACCTCCTTCTTTAACAGGATCCAGGGCTCATGCAAGTGTGAAATGAAAGAAGCAGCTGCCAAGAGGGACGAAGGCAGAGAGGACTGCACAGGTCTCCTGTTTTCCACCCCAAGGGAATTGCTCACAGTGGTCAGAGGGTCACCTTGGGGGTTGACCCAAATCTCCCAGGCCTCTGTATGTGTGGGGGGGTGTGTGTGGGTGTGTGGTCCTCCTCTCACAGTGACCCTTGGGCTTCGCAAGGGAACTTGGGGTGCTCAATGCACTCCAGGGAAGCTCAGCCAAGATTTTCCTGTAGGATGATGCTTGGCTGATGGGAACCAGCCACCACTGTGAAGGCAGGACCTGGGCCAGACCCCGTAAGGACAGTCAGAGCAGATTGGGCTGAACCCAACTGCAGTGCTTGATGAAGCATCAGGCCCTCAAGGAGAAAAGAACAACTCTCTGAACAATCTGTCTCATGACTGCAATCTTGCATCCTCAGCCTTGTCATAGCTAATGCTCATTTTTAGTTCAGAGGCAGCCTTTAACTGAAATTCAAAGATTTGAGAAGTGATACTGGAGATGTAGACGAGTCCTATGTGATCGAAGCCCTGGAGGAGAGTTTTAGCTCCTACTTTGTTAAAATAGGTATGAGCCCTTCAGACAGAGGCCATTGGTCCTGTTATCCCAAACTGTGGGATAACTGCTCCCAGCAGGGACATGGGACAGGAGAGGTGAACAGCTGGGGAATGCTGGAGTTCTGTGGTGTGCTGCAATAGGACATACTGGGAAGGGGGATTTTGGTGGGGAGAGTCCCTTGGGTAAGCAACAGTCCATGGGTTATTGACTGAACCAGGGATATTTAAGCTCTAATTCTGCCAGGCACTGAGGAATGGCCCATTTTACATCACCTCGGGAGCAATTCCAAAACGTTTATTCTCCTAAGGGGAACGGTGGCTCACATTCCTTACCGTCAGGGTGGGTGGCAGAGACATCTGAGCTGCCCAGCCCGACATGCCATTCCCAGCACCAGGGATGACTCCCTTCCTGCCTGGATGCCAAATTCAATTTAATGCTGCGGGGCAGGCAGTAAAAAGCCTGGTGTGGCAGCCGCCGCCCAGCCCAGTAACCTTCCTTGGGGATGGAAAGGTGACGGGGGACAATGTAGAGGCAGCCACAGGGCAGGCACAATTGTTCTTCTCCCTTTCTTTCTTTAAGTACGGGAGAAGCTCGAGAAAGACACAAAAGACACACCGGGGTCTAATTTCTAAGGGAGGATGGATGGTTTGAAAAGCTGCTCCTTGCATTTTGTTTCCTTCTGCCTTTTTCCAGTTAATAATCACTGTTATTTTGTGCTGCTTGCGTCGGTATTTTTCTCAGTTATTATGTGTCTGCAAAATATTAAGAGCCCTGAAAATTACAATAATAAGGAAAAATAGCTCAGGAAAAAATGGTGTTAAAAACAAGCGTTCTCAGCCTTGCTCTTCTAGTTGCTCACCAGTGTCAGCAAAGAAGTTTTGGAGATGAAGGTGGGGTATGGTGCAGTTCCTGCTCAGATGGGAATTTGTTTTATGGGAGAATGCATGTCCCCATGCTTGCTGAGTACTTTCCCATTAAATATTAAAACTTGGTTTAAGTGGACTCATTTTATGCCACCCTACTTCTTATCCTGCTCACTATCTCAATCTATTTAAATTCTCTGAACACTTCCCAAATTATTCCAGCTTTGCCTATATTCCTAAAACACGGTGAATAAAATGGTATCTTGTTCTGATTTGAAATGTAAATAGAGTTTCCCCTTTATAGGATACAGTTTCTTCCTTGGCTGCCTGGAAAGTAACAGAAAACCATTCCTGCATTTCAGGTGTATTTTCACTTCTTTTCCTGTGGTCTTAAAAATATCCCCTGTATCAACTCTACTGATTATATTTAATGACATGAGACAAAAAAACCAAACCAAACCAAAACAAAAAACCAAACAAACAAAAAAACAAACAAACAAAAAGGTAAGGTACCTTAACTGTGAACTGCACACATGTCTTCTCATCGGGTTGGTATGAAATACAAAGCATAACAAATCCCACTAAGGCCACCACACAGACCTGCAAGGGAAGAGATGTAAAATGTGTCAAGGTTAAAAAAAACCCTACAAAACACAATTATTATTTTTCCCCCAAGGCAGGACACTTTTCTGTGTTTGCAGGACCATAACTCAAGAAGCAGTGTGGAAACAAAGTCATCAAAGACACAGCACAGCAACAGCCCCCAGGATGTGTGTTGATTTTTTGCCCATAAAGCCATCAAAAAAGAGCAGAAGGCTTCTGAAGTTGGGCTTGCAAGCCCAAAGAGCACCATCCTGTGTAGATCTGGGTGCTGACAGGGTTTTTATGCCACCCATGCAAGTTTTAAATCATTAAACCATGGCTGCCACTGGGTAAAAAACAGCAGAGTTTATTGCAAAGGTTTTCACCCTCTTCTGGAGTGGACACCTTACTAAAGAAGATGTCCATCTCCCCTGCTATCTGAATCTGTGTTTTAGCCCTGTGGCAGTAATTGCTGAAGGTTAAAAGTAATGGAAAAGTATTTGCACACTTGTTTATTCATTTAGCCATCTTTATTATTAATGCTGGGTTTATCTGCAGCAGCAGATACCCATGGTTTGGCATTTTCCTGGTAAGAAGGGAAGATCCTCCTCTGAGGAACTAGCCCAGTAAATGTGATTTACTTTCTCGTGTTTAGAAAACACAGTGTGTCTCCACACTGTGCTAAACACTCCAGTCAAGTGCCCTCCTCTCCCACTTTTTGGAGGATCAGCGAGCAAACCTCACAGGGGTCTTAGGAGCAGCAGACTGCTGCTTTTTGGCAGTTCATCTCCTGGATGGAGGAGTTGGGTACCCAGGCACCAGGTGAGGGCTCCCTGTGGGCTGGATCTGAGCATGGGAGAGGCTGTTGGCAGTTGGAGCTGTGCTTGGAGGACTCTGTACATGTTTGAGCTGCCTTGGAAAAACAGGTGACTTGATGGCATGCACATGTTATTAAATGACCTTTCAAATCACACCTTTAAAAGGCATTTTAGGTGTGATGAGCCTTAGTGGGGACTTTGGATGAGATCAGGCACTGTCCTTTCAGAGGTCCTCTCTACAAGCAGGGCCAGGAGCAAGTCTTCACCTCACTGCCAGGAGCATCTTGGTTATAAATGACAGCTATTAAATTCTTGGTGACTACAGCAAGATTCTAATTTTTTATACCCCCTCCATTTTACTTCTGAAGTTTGGAAGAGTTACCATTAATTTGAGGCTTTCTGCTTTCCCAGAGCAGTGGGATTTGCCCTCTTTGGCCAGAGCCATGTGTGAGCTGCCTTTGCCAAGGTGGGGCTATGCCACAGAGGTGCCTGCAGGAGTGTGGGACTCTGTCACAGCCCCATCCCCACCTGCATGCCCTGGAAGTGCTGCTCACATCCAGATTTCCAACTCCACAGGGAGCTTGACCTGCAGTGAAAAATGCCCAACTGTCCTTTTGGACAGTAATGGATAAATAAGTTCCTTTCATGATCTCTTGCAGAAAGTATCAAACTTTTTGTATCTGCATTGCTGGTGCAAGGCCCAAGACAGCAGCCCTGCATGGGAGAGGGCACACACAGAGCCAAGTCCCTCAAGAACCTGGGTGATTAGTAACACTTTTCCCCATGAAGTTTTATTTGATGTCATTTCAGTGGGACATGAATAGGAAGTATTGCCCGAGAACATTTCTAAAGAATGTGTCAGTATTATTTACTCCTTTCCATGTCATGTGTATTTATATTCTGGTCCTGTGACTTACACACGGCCTCCAATTTATTTGTTTCTTTCGTTTTTATTGTTGACAGCCGTAGCTGACAGGGTTGTCTGGGGAAAAAAACAACCTTTCTTGTCAAAGGTCTTTCAGTGCTGGGTTTTTTTTGCCCTGTAGTACTTCTGTGTGACTCAACCATGTTTTATTTCTCAGGATTAATCACCTATGTCCTTGGTCCCTTGCACTGTATATTAATTTTTTAATTCAATTAGCATGCCCATAAAACTTAAATCTTAAGAGATCCTATTGCTGATAATGTCCAAATGATAAACTCCCCCAGCACCAGTAATGGCTGAAGGAGAGAACTTGCAGCAAGGGAAAAAAAAAAAAAAAAAAAGCTTAAACACACTGTCTTAGCATCATATCCCCAAAATTCATGACAAATCATAGGGACTCCTCACATCAAAGCTGGACCTAAGTATGTTCAGGATCTGGTGCTGAAGGATCTTGCTATGAGCAATAAATCAAATTTGCTTTGCTTCAGCTACACTAGTGGGCATTTACACTTGCATGGACTGAGAGCCAGATTTGCCTCCAGGTGACTGCCATGAGACATCATGGGACTGTTCCCACTCCCTCCTTCCCCTTCCATTTAACCACAGAAGGCTGACAGAGCTGCATTCATTTCTGAGGGCAGAGACCAAGGCTGGAATTTTCTCTCTGCCATCAAGTGCCTCGGACAGCTTCTGCAAAACTCCTGCTGGCTTCACACGTGGCAGGATCAGACCTCCCTCTTCAGAAAGCTTCCCATACAAAGGGCTATCAGTTAAAACGAGCTCCATTCCTGCACACACTTTCTAAAGGTCCTCTGGGATTTAAATAATATGCTCAGGGACACTTGAAGAGGCACATTTGTAGAGAGGTATTTATAAAGGATTACCCCGGGTCAGGATTCCGACAAGTCTTGGCCAGGATATTTTGGAAAGCTTAAGTATTTCTTTTATAACAATACAGTAACATTTTAAATTTTTTTTTTTTTAAACCAGAGATGTGTGTTTTTCTAAGTGGCAGTAAAAAATATCGTGGCTGAGAATTATGACCCACATATGTTTAACATTTCAGCTCTTTAAAAGTAAATTCACTCCTTGGAGGAAACCAAAGCGTGGAACGTTTATATAGGAAATAGCTCTATGCTGCTATTTTATACATTATTAATAGATCAGCCTTGAATTACACCTGTGAAGTGTAACAGAATATAAAAATCCACTGGTAAGTATTTTTTAGAGGCCTCTAAGTAACTATAACAGCTGCAGGCACGTTACAGGTGCTGTTGATGCTGATTGCTAAGCAGCATTAGGTAATCCTGAATCCTGGTGCTGCAACAGCCAGTGCCACATCCCAGTGTGAAGCACACATTTCCCATGCCTTATTGACTGAGCACACAACATAAAATGCAATTGAACCCACTTCAGCACGTGCTTGCCACCAATCGATGCACATTTGTTACACAAATAAAACAGATTCTCTGAGACCTGCAGGACGGCACTTAATTAGATCAGCTCTGGTCAACTGTTACCCAGAAATCCACGAATTTGCATTTCTGTGCATATTTCAACTCAAGTTTATTTCAAGATCCTGTTTCAAAATTTCCATATGGACTAACACACCCCTTGCTGAATAGGTAGTGACGTGAAAGGTTATCCAAGGGAAGAATTTAATTTTGGAAAGCACTGCCTAGAAAAAGACCCAAATGTGATACAGAAATATTTAGGAAAGGTAAAGATTTCATTTTGCTTAAGGCATACCCTGTGAAATTCCCCCAGTTCACAACCCAAGAGAACAGCTATTTACTAACACTGGCTGATGAACTTAAATATTTAGTCTGTACAAAATTTTTAATGATATTTCTTTTTTGGGAGAAGCAGTAGACATTCCTCCCATTGGGCAGGAACACCTCAGGGCTGAAAAGTGACTTAAGAATTATTGGTTTTTTAAGCCACAATCAAAATAGGAGGAGAAATTTTCCAGCTTGCTCCCACCCCAAAAAGGGCAGGAAGCTGTTGTCATGTTATCCCACCTGCTCCTGCAAGGATTCAGCACAAGGTGTACGAGAAGCACAAGGACACCACGTGGCAGGGATGAGGAAGGCTGTGTGTAATTAGGGGGAATTTGAACACGTAGGGCACAAATTTCCGCTGTGGTTTGCACTCATTATCTTTGCACGCTGACATATTCATGTGGTTTTCTTTATTCCGACAGATTTCAAAACCACAGATTGCTCTAATCTGTCTCCATCTCTCACTTGCAAGCTTGTGAAACTGGTTTTCCTTTTGTTATTGCTACAATTTTAACCCAAATGCAGAATAGGTGGTATTCTCTAGCAAACTACCTCCTACCCAGAGCGTCCTGAAAATCTTGCCTCGTAAAGCAGGAGGGTTGGGAACATACACCAAGAAATGAAGGCAGGAGACAAAAACCTGGTTCTAAGGAGCATCTTGGGTCTGTGCCACATCACAAAGCAAATGCTGCAAACACTTACAAAGACACAGTATAGCTCTTTATATGGGAGCTTTTTTAATGAGAACCTCCTGCCATCATTTTTAGGGGCAGAAAGCAAACACACTGCAGGACAAAACCTCTCCCAGGTGCACCCTGAAATGCCACACAGCACTGCTGAAACCCACAGGAGGACTCTTCCTCTTTAATAAGAATGTAAACTCAAACTTCAGGAGGAAAATTGCTGTTAATAGAATTAGGAAGATATTTTCATTATGGACAAGTTATTTCGTAGTTGCTCACTTGGAGACACTGGGGATCTCTCTGTTTTTAGGGACACAGGTAGAGAATGATCTCTTGCAGCTATCTCTAGAGTTTCTGGCTCTCCCTCACAGGTGATACTTGATGGGTCTCCCACCTTATCAGATATGGCAAGGCTCAGCTCCCATCTACACCTCTGGAGAAGCCACTTTATCCACCAAATCTAACACTCCCACTGGACACAGATTTTGATGCAGGAAAGAACCTGTCCCTGTTGGCTTTGCCATTATAAACCTGGATCACCTCTGGTGCCAGACATCTCTACAGGCTGTTGCTGACAGCAGAACTGAAGTTCATTTGTTTTATGAGGTTTGAGGAAGCTGTGATGAAAATGGGTGCTACAGGCAGCTTTCACTGCCAGCTTTCATCAGCCTCAGGTCAGCCTGGGTCTCACAGTCATATGTGAAAGATGCCAGTCTGCAACACAGAGGTACTATGCCCTAATTTTTTTTTTTACCCCCTTATAGACTTTTTGTTAAATTTAAGGAAGTTTAGTTGCATATAAATTACTTCCAGAAATAATAGCTATAATAATAATAATGACAAACATGTAAATTGTGGTTGCAGGCAAAGGCCATCATCATCTAGGAAATCATTCTTTTAACAGCCGTAAACCCTACAATAACTGCCCATCCCTGCCCCACCTACAGAATAAAATAATGATGTCTTTACTACAGATCCCTTCAAGCCATGCAGTAACACCCCCTGGCAGACCCACAGCTTTCTCTTAAACCCTGTAAAGTCATCAAAACCCTACAAGAGTATCCACAATCATATGAAATGCTATTTTTTCCATAATGATTTTTGCTGTTTAGGTCAGTTGCTCATCACTTGTGCTAAGGTAAGATTTAATTCCCCCAGCAAAGGCTACAATCACTTACACAGCCAGGAGCTGCAGCAGCAGTCCATTGCTGCTGTTAAACCAGAAATACAGTCCTGGCCGAACAAACGCCTGAGGGATCAAAAAAATAAAACAAAATTAAGACTTCACAGAGGCAGCAGTGATTTCCAGCCTGAGAAGTGCAGCATGGCTGAGAGTACTCATGAACACCACTCGTGGTTTGGGGTGTGTCTATGACTGTGAAAGCCACCACCTCCATAGTCATGAGACTACCTGGGCTGGGGAAACCTGTTTGATACCCCTCTCCAAATTTTTCCTAGGCTTTTTTGCACAAATTCCAGCCAGGAATTCTGCATTTAAACTGTGGGCTAAACCACAGGCGGGTCCAGGATTAGACCAGCCTCAATCCAGGTGTCAGACACACCTCAGGTGTGCAGTTACCTTCTCAAATCATTCCTTCAGAATGTTTGAACATTTCTCCCCATCAAAGTTTTCCACTCTACACCTGAGCAAAACCAAAGTGTGAATTTCAGTTAATCAATGAATAGTTACTCTTGGGAAAGAATTAGATTTAATGGCAGAGGGTTCTGAAGAGTCCTGCTCTGGTGCTACACACCTCTAAACAAGCACTGGCTTCTTCTTGAAGGCAGTCCTCCCTCAAACATTTTGATGTTTGCTCACGGCTAATTGAAGCTAGCCCGTACCAAAAAAATATGGATGCCTGCATGAATTTGGTGGTTATTTTGATGGCATCAGGTTTTAAGAGTCACCTTCTATTAGAAATCAAAAATGGTTTCCCTAAAAACAAGCAAAAGTTATAGAGACATGAACATTTCTGACTCCAGGTAAATGAAGGTCAATGAAGCTGCTTTTTCAGTTAGAAGTCTGCCTGCCTTTTGCAGCACACAGCCCCACATCAGCCTCACCTCCACCAGGGCAGAGAAGCTAATGCTTGAGCGCTGATGCCAAAAAGCCACAAGCCATGGCCACCCCTTGAGTAAAGCTCAGGGACCCTCTGGCCTGGGGAAACACCTGGGGAGATGGAAAAGGGCTGGAGCAGGGAGAAGTGTCAGAGCTTCTGGGCTGGGGGCTCAGGCCATGGCAGATCTTTTGGGATGCTTTTTGCAATAAAATCAGTGACAGCTGGAGCCACAGTTGCTGCCTTGAGCTGCTCGTGAATCAGATTTTTTAAAAATGTTTTTAAAAGTCCTAATTTTATGAACATCTATACATATAAATTTAAAATAACTTCCTGACAGAAATAATAAACACCCTGGATAATCATTCCTGATGAGCACTTCTGTAACTTTCTTAACTCCCTGAGTCTGCAAAACTGGGCTGGAAAGGGAGCTTGCCCATGAAAACTCTGATACTCTCCACTTTTGATCGCAGTGGAAATAATCTAAAGTAGGTTTTTCAAGGAGAAATACATCGTTACTTCTTCTGGATGTCAAAAGGCCACAAGCTAATGAAAAAGAATGAAAAGGATGCCATTAATATCCACTGTCTCTGCAACACTTTTCATCCCAGCATCTCAAAGCAAGGGGTGACGGATGGCCACTATTAACCCCACTTTGCAGGGGAAATAACAAAGTCTTAGCAAGGTTAAGTAACTTGCCCAAGGCTATGCACCAAGCCAGTGGCAAGACACAGGAAAAAATAAAGCCCTGCACTCATGAGTGGGTTTGTGAAGAGTTTGTCCAAGCTCCTGCAAAGCAGCAAGAAGGAAGAGACTGCCAGGGGGTCCCGCCTGCAGTTTGGGGAGCTCAGGACAGGTCTCACAAGCAACTGCTTCAGAGCTGGGCACCTTCACTGTAACTGGCTCCAGGCAAGGGAAACAAATGCTACCCTCACTGCTTTAACTGCATTTATCTGCCTGTCCTTAGCAATGGGGGAGAGGCTTTTTACAGGGAATAGGTTGCTGAAGCCAAAGCAAATGTGATAAATCCCGTAGGCTCCATGCTTTCTGTCCATAAAATTTTCCTTTGGTTTCTGACCCATGCCCTACAGATTTTGGACTAAATTCATTTTGGTTTTAACTGGGTTTTAACTGGTTTTCATGGTGAAATGCTTTTGGTGCAATGCAAGTCGCATCGTTTCCTTCTGCAGGGCTCAGGAAGGAAGGGCCAATGCTCTGGGGAGGGAGCCCTGCAGGCTTGGAGCCCTCCTCCACTCCCTGTCAGAGGATCACTGGCCACATTTATTTCCCAGGATGGTGAACCCAATCCCTGGCCTGCTCCAGCCTCACAAACCTACACAGTCAGGTCTTGAACCCATTTAATTCAGACTGCCTTGCCTGGTTTTCCTCGCTAGCATTTTCCGCTGGCTGCTCCTCTAAAAACAGTTCCTTTCCATTCATGGTAATGCACTGAAGCACTTGATTTTCAGCAAGGAATGGTGTCACCATTTGCCACTAATAAAGAAGAAAAAAACCCAGCAACTTTCAATCAATCAGGGTCTATTTAACACATTAGCAAATTTTCTTCATTTTTTTGTCATCCTGCATTAACAGCCATGGGGTCAAATCCAGCGTGGTGTAATTCCAAAGGAGTAACACCAGGAATGAGCCTCACCCATTATATCTAATGTTGCTAAAAACATCTCGATAATAGATTTTTTAAGTTCTTGATTCAGAATACTAATCAAGTCCTTTAAAAAGAGCACTTGAGTGGGATGCTACTAAAACAAATATGCTCTGGTATTTTACACCACATCTTTCTGTCCTGTTGCTCATTTCTGTGTGAATATATGAATTTTGGGAAGTCAGTTTCTGCCATGTGGTTTGTTCTCGAGCAGCACATGGGTCATCCATCCCCTATCTAACACCTTCCATGCAGCCCAAAAACCAGCCCACAGGACATCCAGCCACATGCAGGTCCTAGCCAAGGGTTCTCCTTCATGGACAGTTTTCCCCAGCTCTCCAGAGGTCAGTTCTCAGCTCAGTCCCCACCACAGCTCACCAGCAGCACCCTGTGACTGCACACCTGGAATTTCCAGCTCAGCAGCTTCTGGCCATCTCTGCCTGATGTCCCAGTGGGCACCAAGTCCCTCCATGGAGACACCACAACACAGGAACAAAGTAAATGCAGCACCGTGTGGCATCTCCTGCATTTTGCCCCTCAGATGTGCTTTGCACTGCTCCTATGATACCACAGCCAGTGCTTCACACAGGCTCTGCTACTGGGAGGTCTGGGGCTGCCCCACCACTTCATCCTCTCCTTTCTAGCACCAGTTTCCTTTTCACATCCCTCTGACCTGGTGCCAGATCCCTCTTTCCCTTCTGCTTTGGGCTGAGGGTACAGGAGAGCAGTGTGGCTGCCCGGGAGCCTGCCCGGCCTGTGCCCTCAGCAGACAGTCCCTGTCATCACCCTGAGGGTAAAGAGAGGGACACCAAAAGCCATTTTGAGCCAGGGAGGAATCAAACCACGCTCGAGCGTGCTGGTGACTCAACATCTCACCAGAGTCCCCCCGGTGAGAGTCACCCTGTGACTCAGAGTGTAGGTGCAGTCACCCTTCCCGACGGGGCAGCCCACAGCCTGCACTGCTCCTCCCGACAGCCAGGGCACCTTGCAACACCAAACAAAACTCCCACAGACCCAGGAAAGGTTTCCCCAGGTATTGCCCTGGCTGGTGGGTGCAAAACATGACCACCAACCACAGCTGAGAGCTGAGTCTTGCTCTGAGTCAGGAATTAGCTCAGGAACACACACAGAGAATTATTCCTGATTTTCAGGGGAGAGCTCTGAAAGTGCCTGAGCTTTGCCTCGTGTGGGCATCTAAATGTCACTACTGCTGGCAGCTGCTGCTAAAAACAACAGGGGTTAGAGCTCTGTTTTCAGAAAACAGTGACTTTGGTGGGGTTTCAGGCCTCCCCAAGGGAGGCCAGCCATTTGTGGATGTCTCAGATGAATGCTGCTTGGGCACTGATGACATTCACATGGGCCAGGGGCTGTTTCATGGCTTTTCTCATATCCCTGGCTGTACATTAGTTCAGTCCAGCTCACTCTTTCCCCAGTTTTTTCTAGTGAAAAAGCTATTTCAAACCTGTGATAGCAACAGTGCTGTCTGTAAAAAGACATAATCAGACTTCAATAATCCTCAAAATAAACAGGAGGAATGAACATGTCACATATTGCTATTTTATCATCTGTATTCCCCCCTGGTTTGTAACAGACAAAACTTCCCAAGAGGAAATTCCTCTTCCAAGCAAGGGCAGGCTCTTGCTCCACAAAACACCACTAAACTCCTGGATACCACTTCAGTCAGAAGAGAAACATGAAGAGATGACTCAGAGGAGCTCTTCCTCTGGGAGCTCAGGCCCTGCTCTTTCCACCCTCTGAAGGGATGCCCAGCAGGATTAACACAGCAAACCCCCATCAATTCAGATGCTCAGATAATCTTCTAACAACAAATTATATTCACAGAAGATGCTCCCATAGCTGTTCAGTGCTTCGAGAAATCTTTTCTCCAAGTACCTAAACAAGAATTTATTTGCTGCGAATTCTTACTGTCTGACAATACCCAGAACTGTGTTAACACATCAGGGCATATTTTCAGGACATATTTTCCTGAAACCTGTTGCCTAGAGAAGAAACCTGCATGCTCAATTACATCCATGGCCTATCCCAGGCTCATGATCATTGACCCTGTCCCTCCACAGGCAAACCTCACATCCCCAAGCCTACAG
Source organism: Trochalopteron elliotii (assembly GCA_024734555.1). Classification (NCBI taxonomy): domain Eukaryota; kingdom Metazoa; phylum Chordata; class Aves; order Passeriformes; family Leiothrichidae; genus Trochalopteron; species Trochalopteron elliotii. The sequence goes on from JANPWX010000055.1 coordinate 337,958, forward strand.
CCAGCAGTCACATCATGGATGGCACCACATAGCCCATCCCCACCCCTGCAGGGGTGGCTGCTGCTGGGGAACAACCCAGGCTTCCCCAGCAGGGACGCCTCTGGTTTACACCCAGCAGGATGCTGCCCTCTGCCCAATCCCCTCAGCCCACACAGCGAGGCTGGTGTGTCACTCCAAAGTGACTTGGCAGAAGCCACCAGGAGGCCCTGGGAAGGGCTCCTTGTCCCTGCCACATCCACCAGTGCCATCCCCTTCCCCATGGCCACGTGCAGTTAGGAAAAGCAGTGGGAAGAGGGTTAAATCCCAGTGGTTCTCCAGCACAGCACAGCGAGGGAGCTCCAGAGACAGACATTGCTCTCCTCACCCAGCTAAAAGTTGCGAGTTACAGAGTTATGCTCTCACTTCCAGAACCTGATGGTTATGGTTTGGTGGGCAAAGAGGGTAGGCAGCATAAGAAATTAACTTTTTTTTTTTTCAGCATCACCCGGCAGGAGTTCACTGCAAAGCACAAGCTAGTACGTACATCCAATGAGCAGCAACCCTGTATTTTATTTCAGGTCTGTTGGGTATTGCAGGGAAGAATATGAAAGGCTGTGTTATTCTGCAGGAGCAGTTTTCCTTGGGAAAGTATAGCCAGACACTTAATCCCAGGAATATTTATAGTTAGCATAACTCAAATGGTGTTGTGCATGCAGTTGGTTAGTCTAAAGTGGAGCGTCATGCAGCTTGCATTAATGCTGGCAAAGGCACTTTATGGAGAAACAGACTTTATGCTTACAATTATCCCAGCCCAATATGGAGTGTCTCTGACTAGCAGAGAGGAACTGATGCCTGCCATAAGGAAGCCCAGCACTGTTACAGAGGTGCCTAACGCCAGCTGCAGCAACGCTAACAGCAGCGGGAAACGGCAGCCACAACAAGTGTGGGATTCCTCCTCCTGGCCGGTTTTGGGATCCCCCTTGGCTTTCTTCTGCTTCTTCTTCTTCTTCATCGCGGACTCCTGCGTAGCGCCGGCGCTTTTCTCCCCTCCGGCTGCCTTCCCTGTCTGGCTCTGGGTGTTCGGGGACGTGCTGTGCCGGGATTTCTTCTCCTCCTTTCCCATTCCGGCGGACTTTGGGCTTTCACGTGCGTGTGTGTGTGCGCACGCCGGTGGGGGTGTGAGTTTTCTGCCCCCCAAAGCTTCGCTTTGTGCCGGCTGAGTTGTTCCTGGTATTTGAATCAAGGAGGCTGAACAAATATGGAAAACATTTGGAAGCAGATTGTCAGAGCTTCGAAATGCCACATATAGCCCGGAGAAGGGGGGGATGCAAGGGGGGTAGCGCACTGCCAACGTGCAGGCGCCGGCTGTGTACACACACACACACGGGGCTGGGCGTGAGCGCTCACACGGCTCCACAGGTGTGAGCCCACCTTTGGGGTTTGGGGACGAGCCGCAAACAGCAGGGCAGGAATTCCGCACTGCCGGCCGGGGAACAGCAGGGAAATCTGCCTGGCCAGGGAGCCGGGAAGGCTCCAGTGCCCGTGCAGGGAGCAGGCAGGTGGGAGCTCCTGGCACCGGGGCTGCCCTGGGGGTGACTGGCAGGCAGAGCGTGGCCGGGGGCACCCACCCAGCACCGTGACCATTCCACACACCCGCTGAACCGCTTTAAATTGGTGCGTCCCGGTGGGAGGGAGATGATTGCGTGTATGGGAAGTACGAAATTAACACGGATGAAAATACAAGTTAACGTCCTGGGGAGCCAGAAGGGATCCTGTCTCTTCCCAGAAGTTGCAAAAGCACAACTAGGTATGTTTTATGATGAAGTAGACAGGGACCAGCAGTGAGGAATGGTGGTTCTGGGCAGCCAGCGGTAAAGCGTGGAGCAAACATCTGCTGAGGGTGTTTCCAGGGCTGCAAGTTATCCACACCAGCAAGATTGTTTATGTTACCTAAAAGAGAGAGGGATGTCTTATTGTAGACATGTGGTCGCTGCACTTCGTCCATATGTGGGTTCACGCTGGTGCTTGGAGAACAGCACAGCAACAGAAGTGGTGGAATTTCTCCTGAAATACTCAAAAACTGCTCTGTGGCTGAATCCAGGGCGGGGAGCCCTTGCTGCAGAGCTTCTCAGACACTGGAGGGGCTCAGACCCATGCAGGTGCCAGCAGGACTGCAGTCTGCAGAGACTGAATTCTGGCTCTGTGAAGAGGAGGGAGCAAGGAGAGGTGGGTGCTGAGTGGTCCCGTGCCGCAGAGATTAGAAAACACAGGCTGCTGTGCCTGCAGCCCTGAGTTCAGCCAGGCCACGGTGCATAAATCCTGCAGGGGAAGACCAAGGGAAGTAGGGAGGCTGTGGGAAGCTTGTGCTTAGCTCAGGCCAGAGGAATTACTCAAAAGCTTAGGGGTAAACAGGTGCTTAAATGCTTTGCTGGCCCGGGGCCGAGTGTGTACAACCTGATGTACGGCATCGCTCCTCCATGCATGCAGCTCCGTGTCCCTGCTGGCACAGGGACACCCTGGGGACACGTGGGCTTGTGCTGCTGCCCCACAGACACCAGTGAGAGAACCTTAAATGCTCCAGCCAGCTCTGCCCCCACCACGGGGCTGTTTGGGGTTTTTTTCCTATAGAAGCCGACAGCAGGAGCAATGCTTTGGGAGGAGTGGAGGAGTGGAGCAGGTGGAAAGAAGATGTCAGAGACTGGAGAAATCCTCTCCAAAATTGCCCTTGGATGGAGCAGAGCAGCACAGCTGGGATTAGCCAAAATGGTGAGGTACTCAGAGAGGATCTTACACATGCTGATATAGCATCGAGGAAATATTTCCTCTGAAACACTGGCAGTGCCTTCTGAGAAACTACTCTATTTCCAGCTCTTTATGGCGTTTAACAGCAATGAACTGTGTTTTCTGTATTAATAAATTATGATGTCACTTTGTTTTATGGATTAAGCAATATCCTCTTTGGTTATTTATAATACCAAACGGATGAAAGAAAACTAGAAACAAAGTGGTTTCAGATGCTTTCTGCACACATAACTCTCGTGCTACATCCATAGAGCAAGATTAAGATACATTGTTCAAAAAAGGAAGAGGAAAGTAAACAAGAGGTGAAAAAAAAAGAAAAAAAAAATCCTTCTCCTCTAGTCATGTTGCGTAGAGTATCATGTTTTCACAGTTTCCCACCAAGATGTTTTGTCACTATCATTCACGTTTTAAAATATCCTTACAATAACTTGCACTCACTGGTGTATCTTGCCTCTCAAAGCCACACACAATTATATTTAACCACAGCTCTGAGAAGGACAGAGTGTTCAAGGATCATCACCAAGGTCAGACCAGGAAGCAGTGGCAAAGCTGAGCACATGTTTAAATGATGCCCAGTTGAACACCTACCCTAGTAATAATTACAGTGAAATGAAGTTAGAATTTTCCTTTATGCCCATCCATTTCCCTTGTTCTATCCCACAGATTTTTACTGTGGTTTTTCCCTCAGGAAAATCCCTGGTTTAGCACCTGGATTTGTGCTGGCAGCTAGATTTATGATTGTTGTCTTCTCAAAGGGGTCAAAATCCAATTTCTTTACTCGTGCCGACATTCATAGTGGTTTCAGTGGGAGCAATTGCCTGAGGAGGATGAACAGGATTTAACCCAAGGTACAAGAAGTTACCTTACCACCAATAGCAGCCCTTGTTTATCTCTGGGCTGGACAATCTCTGGTAAAACAGATGCCTAAATGTCTTTGCTGTACAGCAAGTAACTAAAAAAATGAGGCCATGCTCAAGGGCAGCAGGTGGAATATCTCCTACAGGGTATGTGTGGGATGTCCACTTGGGTCCAAGATCCCTGCAGCTCTTTGGAAAATTCCAGCTGATGCCCAGAGTCCTTAGGGCAGGAGAAGTCTGGGCCAGCTCAGGGGACATCTTCTGAACAGTAACAGAAAGGTTTGGGTATGAAACCATAAATGTGGTCAATGTAGAGCAGAGTTGCCTCCTCCCAGCTGTTGGGTCTGGAGTAGCTGTGCCACATAGTTTTTCCAAGGAAAACAAAGACGTTAGTTGCCATCTATCCAGGTTACACTGAGACAGGGAACCTCTCCTTGGCTCCTTGCACACTTAAAGGCATCTCCATCTTAGAATCCCACCATTTCTAATCTCTGCAGCAAAACACGGCTATTTCGGGAGAAAATTAGGGGTCAAATACATCGAAAAAATTCTGGGCAGGGATATTGCTGATTTTAAATAATTACACAATGTGTACCAGAGGTTCTTTTGCTGTGGCTAGATGTCCCTGCAAAGCCAAACTCAGATATCTTACATGCTGGGAAGTTTAATGGGGACAGAGAAAAGAGATGGATGCAGGATTGATCTTCCATACTTATTATCTGAACCAGATTGTGTTTGCTGATTCCACTTGGCATTAACAATTGAGTGTAAAACAGCTGTGAAGGAACTCATAGCAATGACAAATTAAAAGAATTACATTTTTGGAAATGGAAAGATTAAACGAGGACACTGAAATAACACTAAATTTTCTCGAGTAATACATCTTCCGGATGTCACTTGGATTTTCCCAGCAACACAAGAATAATCATTACCCTTTTATGCCCAAAGGCCCTGATTAAGTATGTTCTTAAATTAAGCACATGCTTGAATACCCTTCCTGGATGAGGATTTTTTTTTTTTCATTTGAGCCCAGCTAGCATCTCTCATGTGGCACACAGTTGTAATTTCATGTCCTTTACACAAAATGAGTCATGTTGCACAGCTTTTCCATGGCCAGACACCATCCTCTGTAAAACATTGCCTGCTCTTGTTTTCCTCCTTGCCAGAAAGCAGCACAGCCTGGGTGACGGTGACAACAAGTCAAAGAGCACACACAGCACCAGGCGTGGAAAAGGCGAGGTCTGGGCTGCAAGCTTTGTGGTGACACAGCCTTTCCTACTGCTTCTCCCAGGGTTGAGGACACACAGCACTGCATGGGACTCCAGAAAGCTGGGATGTTTTCCCCTCTGCCATCTTTGCCCTGGAAATAGAGCGGGGTTGGCGTGGTTGGGCTGCCAGAGACGCAGAGGCGCTCACTCCCACATAATCACATTTACACAGATATTTTTCCCAGGCATCAGCACCCCGGCCAAGTGCCAGTGGCATGGTTGCAGCACAAAATCCAGAGCAGCAAAATTAACAAGGAACAAAATCTTGGACAGGAGTGTCCTTGTTGCCCCAAGTACTGTGGGACATTTGGCTCTCTTTGCCTGAGGAGCAACTCCACACAAAGCTGCTGACCCAGGGGTGCCCTCAGAGATGCCACCCCAGCATGACAGCTGGAGCTGGGAGGGAGCCAAATGTGCCACAGCCAGCCAAAGAATCACCACTCTCCAAGCCAGTCTGGGCTAAGGAGAAGCCAAGACCCTGCCTAACCCTTGCTTCTCATTCCCCTGATCCCCTCACCCCGCAGCAAGCCATGGACTGCAGCTAGGCCAAGCACTGCCAAGTAGCCAAAGCTCAACACAAAGAGGGGGCCAGACTAGGAGGGAGGGGTTCCCCATTAAAGCAAATGATGAAAAGTTTTCCCTGAAAAGAGGTTTAAAGTCAAGTCGTGATTTCCAAAACCTCATGCCCATCAACAACAGATAATAACAACATGTAGCTCTTGAAAGCACATTTGCATAAAAGACAAGGCCAATTAGAAATGGGTCCAACACATGCAATCCAGGCTGGCTTCTGCCACAGCCACTTTTAAAGTTCAGGTCATCTGGAGGTGAGGCTTGTTTTTGACAGGCTCTTCTAAGGCCAGTTCATGTTGTTTTGAGTGTCTGTAGGCTCTGCTGTGAGAGCTGGGTCATGCCAGGTGACCTCCAGAGGAACCATCCATCCCACAGTATTCTTTGCATGTGCTCCATGTCCCCTTTTGGCATCACTGGGGGTAAGACCAGGGTACAGAGCATTTTGGTTTAGCTGGTTGGGGTGACAGATGTGGAAAGAAATAGAAAACAGGAGTCATTTAATGTCAGAGTACTCCACCCCTGGAAGCCACTTATTTAACAATGCACCCTACTCTACCTTACTCCCTCTGATGCCTCTAACCATGAAGTAAATTTAAAAAGTGCATATAAAAAAATCAGCTTGGGAAGAAATTGTGCCTTGCAGTCTCCAAAATGATTGTGCTACACCAGTTTAAATTCCTAAACCTTTGCTTTTGCTAGAGCTCCCTTAGATTCCTTGTGCCTGGGGCTCCTCACCTCCAGCTGTGGTTCCCTGAATCCAGACAGTGGCCCAGACATGTGTGGGGCTCTGCTGTATAAAACTTAACAGTGCTCAAGCTGTTGATAATGATCTGACTGTTCCTGCCTCATCTTCTACTTTCATGGCAGGTTCTTTGAGGTGGAAGGCATATATAATCACATTCCTGCATGAGGCCTGGAGAGGATCCTTAGGGGCTACAACTGATAGTCCTTCAAAATTGGGCTGGAGAAGGAAGAAGATAGAAGCTGTGATGCTACACAAAAGCAAAGCTAAGTGCTGCAGCTTGTTCTACACACCACCATGCTCTGGTGAGTATTTTGCACCAGCCCAGAGACCTCTGCATCTTCCTGAGCAGAGTTAAGGAGTCTGAAAACCAGGGATGACCAGTTTACAAAAGCTTTGTGCCCTTTCCAAAGCTGGTGTTCTCTCTCTTCCATACATATTTGAAGAGGTTATAGTTCATCAAAATATGTTAATAAGATATTATGGCTATTAGATCTTCTCAACAAGTGTTAATCACTACCTGGTTAAACAGAGGCAAATCCTCTCAGCCATGTTCTTGCTGAGGATAACCATTAGGTCTGTTCTATATCTGTTTTCACAGGAATGCATTCACACACCCCTGTGCACATGCAGGGCTCAAGATGCTGCCTTAAACCAAATACAGAAATTCCAGGAAATCTGACTGTGGCTTTACATCAGGACATAGGCATTGTGGGCAGCAGAGGGAAGGGCAAGGGCTCCTGCTCTCACTCTGCATTAATGAGAGGGATAAAACTAAGGGGCTTCATAGCAGTGGGTGCCAAATGTGCTCAGCTTGTCCCATGCAAGTCCCATGTTTTGTAATAAAATTAGAAAGGCCTTATTTTCAAGAGACATGTGAAAAAAAGCTGCTTCTGAGCCGGAGTAATGATACCAGCATCTCTAATAAGGTGTTCTCTCCAAAGATCCAGGACAAACTTTGTGGAACATATTCACACGTATCTCATTTCTTGCACTTTCTGGAATGCAAAGACACTCAGGGCTTTGTTTCTGCAGCTGGCTCAAGGTCTCACGCTGGCACTCGGGCAGTCTCACTGCTCCAGCAGGACTTCAAGGCCTGATGTACTCACAGGCACTGCAGTTGCCTGAAACACACTTCTGGGTCCTCTGGAAGGCACCAGCTGGAATTTTCTGAGGAGAAGTCAGTCTTTTGAAAGCAAGTGGCTGTAACTTTCCTCCAGCCAAGGTCCACCATAAGTGGTGGCTTTTCTCAGAGTCATCTTTGGAGTTCTGAAGTGCCCGGGTGCCGGAGGTGATTTCTTCAGCCCAGTTGAAGCTGGTTGCTGACCTTGGCATGGCCAGGATTTGCCTTTACCTCATGGCTGGTTCAAAGGTGGACCCCATGATCTTCTCTGGAGACAGGAGACCAGACTGTACTGGGGTTCATCTTTTCCATCTCCTCCTGAGCTTGCCTTAGCAACTACAGGGCCCAGTAGATGCTGGGCCATAATCTTTATCTCACAAAGAGCTGGTTACTCCCAAAAATTAGCACCCCATTGCTTCCTGCATTGCTGCATCAATGTAAACCATCTATAAATCATTTCCAGAAATGACCAAAGCTGCCTGGCCTTCATCTGAGGTGAAACAGAGGCCTGGGGTCTAGGCTAGAACTGTGTGACAGATTTGAGACCCTTGGCCTCTGCTCACCTCTTCTCTGGAACAGCCCCTTGGCCCTTGTCTCTACCCCTCCACCTGGGCTCAGGTTCCCTCTGAGCAGCACTACCAACATGGCTTCATGTTGTAATTTGAAAGGGTTCTTGAGGACACAGAGCTCTCTGTGCTGCCAGAATTACTGCATGTGCTCCACCAGATGTTGAAGAATATTCCCTCTCGTCCCAAGTTACTCTGGGTATTATATTTCCCTGGCTCAACATTGTTATGAAATGTCAGAGCTTCGCAACTTGTCTGACTCTCTTTTGCAATGTTCCCAAGGGAACACAACCACTTCTAAAGCATTGGTTGGGTCCAGCAAGCCCTACAGACTTGCACCATCTTTCTCTCCAGAAGAACATCAACCATTTCTGCAAGATAGGTGAGGCATAGTGGGGTAGGAGGTGAAAGCAAGATGAGCTGAAAGCAGATCTGGAAGGTAGTTGCTGGTGGATTTGTCTGAGGGCTGCCTGGGGACTGCTTTTAGTCCATATTTTTCTGTCACACAAAAGAGGGAGGAGTGCGTGGTGAAATTTCCTGATGACACAGACATGCGAGCGCTTGTCAATACAGAGAGGCCCCAGCCTATCAAACAGGAAGAACTGCGTGACCTCGAGGGTGGGAACAATGGGAATAGGATGAAATTCAGTTGTGCCAAATGTAAGGTTTGGCACGTAAGGCTGAAGGGCCAGAGTTTCTCTGGGAAAATAAAACCTCTCAGGCGCCTTGGCTGGTCACAGGATTGCCTTGAAATGGCAGCACAGCACGGCCATAGAAATAGGTAAATGTGAGAGAGGATGAATCAGGTATTTCCCACAGGGGACTGAAAAGTATTGGTGATGGAGAACAAGTACTGGTGGGCCCTGTGAGGCGGCTGCACTCAGCTTTATTCATGTGTATTAGAGAAAGATGAACTGCGACAGGACTGAGTGTAACTAAGGGTGCTCCTGTAAGGTGGGGGCTGCAGACCTTACTTATTAAAATAGGAAACTTGAAGGGATTGCCTGCTTCTGTCCAACAACATTAGAGGTTAGAGAGGACACAATTGATCTATAAATATCCTGTGTTAAACTTAAAACAATGTTGGCACAAGGACAAATGGATACAAATGGCCATGAGTGTGTTTAGCCTGGGAACCACTCTGGCCACTGGAGCAGTGAGGGGGAGGAACAGCAAGGAACAGCTTGTTGTAAGGCACTGCAGCATCAGTTTTTGAATTGTACCATTTGACATAGGGCTTGAGACGATTTAGTGATGAAGGAAGTGCCTTCCCTTCCAAATCCCCATTATGGGTACACTTTTGGAGCCTTCTTGCTCATATGGGTGCCCTAACTTGGCCACAGGAGAAGGCAAGGCTGTCAGTCCCCTGAGTAGCTGTGTTAGGGCTTGGCATAATCAAACTCCTAATTTGTTAGTGGCAACTATTTTGATTTCATGCATTTCTTACAGAATAAACTGGAGGCTTACATCAGTAACCCGTTTGGTTTCCTTTTTTTTTTTTCCTTTTTTTTTTTGTAGTTAATACTTTGTACTTATATAGCATCTTTCATCTTTCAAAGTGCTTTACATACATTAATTATTTAATTCTCCCCGTACCCCCTTTGATCTAGGCAAGTATTATGATGCTCAGTTTACAAGTGGGGAAAGCAAACATACAACAAATCCTTGCTGCCAGGCTCATCCCACCAGGACTGATGCAGCTCCGTGGCACAAAAAGGCAAGGAAAGGTTCCATGATGTGCACAGGGTCCACAAGCAACCCAATGGAGGAGGCAGGGTGATAACTCTCCTGGATGCCTCCTTGTTCCAAAGAGGGAGAAGACAGTGAGGCTGCCAGAGAGGGCTGTGTGCAGGGCCAGTCATAGGATGCTGTATGGATGATAAAGGACTAGAAAATTATGTGCCCTGTGCTCTGGAGAAAGACCCAGAATTCAGTTTCATCGGAGCATGCAGAACAAAGCCCTCACAGTGGCTAGGTGACTAAAGCCCAAGGAACAGGAATAAATGCACATAGTTAGAAGTAGCAAATGAATAAGCGCTGACATTGATCTGTGTAGACATGCATTCAGTGGAATGATGTGAGTCTTCCCTCTCAGTTAAAAAAATAACATCTGATGTATTTTTGATTGTTCTTGTGTTGAATGTTTACGTCGTTTTTCAGAGTGACTGTCAGAGTCTGATTTGGAGATTTCATTGCTAAATAACGGAGCCATTTTTCTTGCAAATTCACAGAGTGATGTTGTTTGTGTGTTTGGGCTGCTGTGACGATATCAGGACACTGCAAATGCACTTTGCCTTGTTCCAAAGAGAAGTGTCACATTCCCCCTCTCTTTTTCACCCTTTTTAAAGGATATTTCTCTCTTACAGGGGCAAGCAGTGTTGTTTGTGAGGCAGAACAGGAACCTGGGAACAACACACTTGAGGCCTAGTGCTCATTCTGATGCTGGTTTGGTGTCTGACATTGCTGCATCTCAGTGGCCACTGCCCAGAGTGGGAGTTAAAACACCAGGGTACTGATTTTGACAGGTACTGACTCATTTTGAGGGCAAGAGAATGGCATTTAGCACCAACTCACTGTCCAGCCTTATGGGACAAGGAATCGTGTCTCTGTGCATCCACCTCCTGGCACAGCAGTCACAGCAGCTCCTGTGCTCCTCTGGGTCAGTCAGCACTATAACATAATGTCTTTCTGTGGGGAAAAAAAGGGAAAGGGGCTGAATTTAGTCACATTTTTCCTGCAGCTAAACTCCTTCCTGTTCCTGCTAGCATTAATTCCTAGTGAAGTAAAAATGGCTACGGTTTTTTAATTTCATGGCCATTTTAATATGCTAAGTGGTGCCAAGAGAGAGTCAGTGCAAAATTAACAGAGTTCAAATCTCCATGGAACATGGAAAATGTAGTTAAAATAGTGCTGCTAAAGATTTTGTAATTAGCAGAAATTATTTTAAAGGGTAGCATTTTTAATTAGCTGTGAATGCCGCTCACTCCACATCAGTATTACCCACAAAATTGGCTACTCCTAAGACAGTTAAGCTTCTCACCTGCACAAATCCCTCAGGAATCCACAGGTTGTAACTGAGATCCATGGAGCTGTGCACTAACTGAAAGGGAAACTGTGATAATGGAACAATGCTGAAAGCACAGTTTTCTAACCAGCACAGCAGAGTCAAAGATGCCATTGCAATTGTTCTGTTGTGTCACTCCCTCCTGGTAGAGATCCTCTGTGTTTCTCAGTATTAATTTTTTATTATCCATTCCTTAGGACCTGTGGTGGAGCAGGGTTCTCTCCCCTACCCCATTCTAGCTCATCCCAGCTCACTGCACCCATGGGCTTCCTCAATATTTGGTAATGGTCCTTAACTCCAGAAAATCTCCTTCTGCAGTTGGTGACTCGTCCTTCTCTACAGGCCCTTCCTCTTTCTTTAGGAAGCCTCACAGTGTGAGAAGAGCAAAGCAGCACCTCAGTGCCCAGCCTGGCAAGGTGTGCAGGGAACTGGCAGTGTAAGAGGAGGCAAAGGCTGCCCAGATGATGAGAGAAAGGCTCTCTTGAGGACCCTCAGTGTAGCAGGTCCACAGGGTGCTCGGGTTACCTCCAGGTAATGTCAGTGGGATGTGCATTCCTAAATGTGCCTGGTGAGTTGGGTTGGGGCCTGTCTGAGGTCACACAGGCAGCCTGTGGCAGGGATGGGAATGGTCCTCCTGCCATCTGAGCCCAGGCAAGTGCCTTTACAACAAGGTCACTCGTGCCTTTAATTCCTCTGCTGCAGAGGAGTTATTAGCTGTATATTAGAAATACTATGCCCAGGGAAATTCAAACTTCAGTTGCCTGCTCATGTAGCACTGTTATGGTGTCATTTATAAAAATCAGTTCACACACAACAATGAGACAACAGAGAAAGACAATTACAATGGGCTGTCCATGTGGCTGAAAACCCACTGACCATCCTGTGATTCAGGACCATCATTCACAGAGCTGTGCCCCATCAGTGCTAGCCTGGGGGTTCTCAGGTATCCAGACAAAAATTGGTGGGTTGATGGCAAATGGTGAGGCCCTCTCCTAAACATCTCTTCCATGTCATTGCTGCAAAAGAGGCAAGGAAGAGTATTTCTTTTAGGATACACAATAACATTTGTGAAATCTCAGCTGGTTTCAAATATGGAGCTTCCAGTTCAACCTATGTTGAAAAAAGTACCAAAAGGTTGGGGGTTGTTAATACGTTGTAACTGAAACTACAGGAAACTTCAGATGGAAAGGCCAGTTGTGTGGGATGAAGAAAGCAGCAACAGATATCTCTTTTAAACCAGCTTTGGACAGTGAATTGAATTTGCATGGGTCAGTTCAATCCTGGCACATCTAAACCTCTCAACAATTCACTGTGCAACTGCAATAATTTCTAACACAACATCCTGAGTGCGGCCTTTCAAATCACAAAAGGACAGAAGTCCCATGGTCTCATGCCAGTCTGGCAGCCCTATGGCACATTAGCAGGGCTGTAAAGCCAGGAGGTACCAGGTGAGACACCTCAGACAATCCAGGGACTAGCAGCAGGGAGGTGGTGCAGGATGGGAGGCAGTGGAAAGACCCATGGCAAACCCCTGACATGACACTGGAGCTCTCATGCCAAATTTCAAACCCCTGCTCTAAAGCAAGGCTATGCCCAAGCCATTCAGCAAAAAGGTCACCAGAAGCACTTCATGTGGTGCAAAACAGTTTCTTCTGCCTTCTCCTCTTGTGCTTAGTGCCAGGTGTTGGCCCAGCCCATTTGGCTGGATCTTTCCCTCAAAGATGTCAGAGGCAGCCATATAGCACGGAAAAAATCACCTCAAAATGCTTGGCAAAGCTTTAGTTGACTAAAAAGGGGGTTGTATCATGGGATGTCTTGAGTAACTTGAAAAGCAAACATCTCTACCAAAGCTGCCTATAGTGCAGTTGCCTGTACAAGGTGTGTAAATGCCATTTTTTTTTAGTGTTTTTCCAGCTGCAGTGTATTCATCCAGCCTTAAAATTATGTCAGTGGTATCTGTGACTGTCATCCACCTCCTGCCAGCACAGGCCACTCTGTATGGGCACAGTCACGGGGAGTTGTGCCCTTGGACATCCACTGCTCCGGGAGTGTCCAACCTTGAGCTCAAACTACAAGGCAAAAGCAAAAACAGCCTTTTGTCTCAGGCATCCATAAGCAGCTTAAACAGGCAACAAGAGGCCCTCCTCTGCTGTGACAGCAGTGTTATCTGGCAGCTCCCTGCTGGCTTTGCCTGGTCTCCAGAGCCCAGGACCTCTCCTCTGGGCAGCCACAGCCCAAAGCTGGACTGGGAACACTTGAAGGATCTGTTTTGCTCTCACAGGCGCTATGAAAGGGATGCTACCAGTCAAACCCTCACTCTGATTGCTCTCTATATGCCATATGAATACCATGGCTGTGCTACATTAATTTTTTGTCCCTCTGAGAGCTGTAATAGCTCTTATAATCCCTCTCCTACTCTTTTTACACCTGTTCTATCTGCCAGCATGGCTGAGAGCAGACTGCCTGTTGCCAATACTGTGGATCCCAACCAGGGATTATGGATATACATTTTCTTACACAAAATGAGGTCTCTGGTGCAGCTGTGTAAGGAGTCCTGGCACAAGCCAATGGCCTCAGTGACGCAGGGAAGGTGAGGGTGGAGGTCTGGCTTGCCAGGGTGAAATACAAGTTGCAGGAAGGAGTTGCCAGACCCTGGCTGATGTCCCCGCTGTAGGCCTTGGCCCAGATCAGGGTAAGAAAAGCAAATCTTACCCATAACTTGGCTGAGACAGCTCCTGATTTCAGCACAGTTTTATCTATAGTGTGAATCCCTGTGCCCAGACCTCAAAATAATCCATACCACATCTGCAGTCCTGGTGAGGAGCAGTAAAGGAGGGAGAGGGATGCCCAGGAGGGCAGGCAATTCTGTGCCTCGAGGGCCAAAGAGACTCCTGCTCAAGAGGACTGGAAAGCTCTTGTGCAAAGATGGATCATGGGGTGGAAGAGAATATTAATAAAGGTGGTACTGACAGAGAGCAGAGAGCAAAGCCCAAGGGAGGCTGGGGCAAGTGAGTCCAGGGAATGGGAATGGGAATGCTTGATTTGATTTTAAAAATGAGCAGTGAATGGCAGGAGGAATGGGGATGTGCTCAGCAGAGCATTGCAAGATTGGGATTCACTGCCACCGGAGATTGCTGAGACACAGAGCTCAGAAGGTCTGAAAAAAATGCATGGACATTTATAAAGGTTGTGAATATCTCCAGGGTTACCTCATTGGAGATAATCAAGCAGAAGGGATATAAACCAGAGCTCTTCAGGGGACATGCCAAGTGATATATGCCTAGGGTTAGGAAAATATTTTCCTATAAGCAAGTTAGGATTGGCCATTCTGGTGTTTCTCGTTCTGGCTTTACAGGACTTGGCAACTGGGCATCTTCAGAGAGAAGACAGTGGAGTAGATGAGCTGAGAGCCCAGGCCAAAGCAGCAGTCCCTCTGGTCCTGTGTCCTGCTGTGTGAGAAAGCATGCGAGGAATTATAATTCCCTTTGGACATGTGACCCAAATTGCAGCGGGAATTTGCATTCCTGGTGCCTGCTTCCATTTCATGTCTGCCTCCCGCTGCACAACAACACCTGCAAGAGGGTTTGTTACCGTCTCTGAGAGCACAAGCTCAACAATCTTTTCAGAGACATTAAGAAGAGCATCTACAAAGGAAACCAAAAGGTAAAGAGGAGTCAAAAATATGTCAATGCTGTGTAAAAGCTTATCCATACAAAACAAACTCGCTTAAAGAAAAATCAGCTGTCACTTTAAAATCTGACATTAAGTTTCTCAAATGACAGACCTTAATCAGGAGTAATACTTGAAGAGGAACAAAGAGAATTTATGATGAAAAATCAGGACAGTTGAGTGCTAGGCTCAGCGGGACTAACTGCATGACAATATGGATAAGAATGATAATTGCATTAGCTTAGCCTGAAATGACTGGCCAGAGCTGGGTTTTTTTGGTCAGCTGAATTTCTGAAATGGCTTCATTTAGTTTTTAAGCAAACTTGGAAGGACAATTACAAATAGATTATGACATGTCCATCTACTCTCTTAGGGGAAAGGACCATTTCAGAAAAGCATCCTAACATTGGCTTAGAGCTCTTTGAAATGGGTTAAACCAAGTGCCCCTTATAGGTCCTTTTAAAATGATATTAAGAGGTGAAGGTAGCTCATACTGGTGAAACTTAGAGGATCCAAACCCACAATGCTCTCACTTTATTCCACACATTGTACTTTGACCCCAAGCACTAGTCAGACCCTCCCCATGGTGACATTCTTACTTAATCCAATTTTTACATTTTATTTACCCTTTTAAAAATCAGGATGGCTTCAAACAGGCACTAGTCCTCTGCCTGTTGGAAACAACAAGATACTGCTACCTGAGTCTACATTTTCTGCAATAGGAAACTGTGGGTTTATCTTCCAGCTCTACAGTCAAATTCTGGTTCAAATTCCATCCCATCCTGGTTCCAGCTGCCAGCTCCACGTTGCTGAGACCTGGTGGGAATAGTTGGGGGTTCCCAAAGCAGTGTTCTCCCAAAACAGTGCACTGTGAGATTGCAGACAGGGGAAGTAGCAGCCAGACCAGATGGGAAAGAGGGGGCAGACATTCCCCCACAACCTGGACCTGGACCACTGCTCTCACTGGGAAGCACTGCTCTGATGGAACATGAATTTGCCCTTAGCAAAACCTGGAGCCTGAACTCAGCGGGGAGGGGACATGAATGAGGCAAGGGAGATGTGAACTGCAACAAAAATTGGCTGATCATGGCAAATCTGCTGCTGTTCCATTGCAGCATCAAATACGTGGCAGTGCTACATCTCTTGGTGCTGCACAGAGGGACAGAAGCTCTGTAGGACTGGCCTGTCCCTGTTCTTGGGGCAGGAGGCAGCAAGCCCTGTGGCACAGGCAGCACTAGTTGGGACCAGGCATCTGGGACTGATGCCTCTCTGCAAAAGGAAACGAGTTACTTTAACTTGTTCTGCACAAAATAACCAAAACATCTGTGCCTGCAATTCCTCCTTCAGCAGCAGCAGCTCCAGCGCCCTGATCCTGTGGCGCTGCCTGGCAGGCAGCATGGCTCTCTTGCAGCCAGCCAAAGCACCAGCTGCTGCTGGATGTGCTCAGGACACCTTCTCTGAGCAGCCTGGCTGCTGTGCAAGCCGCTGGTGGGTCTGTGGGGCTCAGGAGTGGCCGGACAGGCGGTGTCCACTGTCCACAGGCCGCCTTCACGGGGACCCAGCCAGCACACGCAGCTCCGATTGCAACACAGCCTGCCTCGCTCACTGGCTGCTTTTATTCGTCTTCCTCAAAGGCTTAAATAAACAAGAAACAGGTTAAAAACAAAATCTTGGCCCTGGCCCCTTCCTGAGCTGCCTGTTCCATGATGGTTTCTGGCCCCGTGCAGGAGCTTCCCCCTGCAGAGGGAAGCGGCGCCGTCCTGCAGCTGCCTCGAGTGGGAAATAAGGGCACCTACCTGCCTTTGATATCGGTGCCAGGCCACTGGAGCAGCGCTCTCCACACTGTCCTGGTGCTTTCCACATCGAGTGGGGAACTCGAGTGTGCTGGTGGGAGCTGGAAGAGGTTTGCCTTCCCAGGGCCATGGCACAAGGATGCAGGGACGGAGACGGTTGCTGCCAGCTGGGTGCCAGCTCCACGTGAGGGTGCATTTCCAGAAGACAAACCTTGCACACCTCTCCAGAGCCTTTTCTGAGGGGAAGAAGAATTTTATTCCACTTGGAATCTGTTATGAACATAAAAACAATCTTGGAGAAGCCCATCAAGCCAAGAGCTTTTGCCCTCAGGACCGATGGTACAAATTGCAGTGGAGTGAAGCTCCTCTGGCCATTTTACTGAAGGGACATTGGGAGCTCATTGCAATGACCCCCTGCCTGAGGTCACTGTATGACAGCTGGGCAAGGCTCCCAGGGCTTTCGAAACACTTCACGTGCACAAAATTGCCTCACAGCACCTTTGCAATGGATGATTTCTATTCTTGCCATTCAGAACTTCCAGAAACAGATAAAATGATGCCAAGGTACACGATGGGACTCCATGCCAGCTACTGCGCATTTTTTCCTGCCCCAAGCTCCCTACTTTCTTGACAAGGCCCAAATGATTTTCCTCACAGAGCATCTGAGGTCTGGTTTTCTGTGTGTATTAAAGAGCTTTACGTCCATCATATTGCTGCTAAAACATGCCACTATCTAGCGCTGGCAATACGTTCCTGACTGGGGCTTTAGAGTGTTATAGATAAGTTATGTGGCGTTTTCCATTTAAATGAAAATAGATCAAGTTAAACTCAAGGGAAGCTGATAGCTGCACTTTCATTTTATGTCATTATATTTCCTCTTTATGATCCACGTTACGCTAATAATCAAAACTTTGATTATAGGTCCCTAAGGCACCATGTTGCACACAGGCCAGGCTGGAAACTGCCTCCAGCTCTCCTCCTGCCAGGATTCCAGCTGCCAGACAGTGGCAAAAGCAGGGTGACTGATATCAGTGTGACATCTTGGGGTCTTTTTCCTCCCTCTACAGAGAAAGTCTCTGCTTCTTGTCTCATCTGGCCTGAATTCTCCAGGCATGAAGATACAGATCTGAAATTTGCCTGATGCTGACATTGTTGCTCGTGACAGTGGGGATCTTGAACTGCCAGCATGGACTTTGCCACACTGAGCTGCATCCAAGTGCTTTGAGAGGACTCTTGCAGTGGACAACCCCAAAAAGGAGGCTAAAATACCCAGCTGTTGAGGGAACTGCTCCTGGGAGTGGATGGACTGGCCTCACAGAAGATGGAGACATAAAGGAGACACACTGTCCTGCTGCAGGCACTTGCCAGCATCCAGCTGCTGTCCCCTTTCTGCACAGCTTAAAGAAACTCCTCTAAATGGTTTTGGCTACACCAAAAATAGGTGTTTAAAATGAAAAATATAACAGGAATGATAATGGTAATCTGCAAAATGGCAAGGTAATAAAAAACTCTAAGATTTCTTGTCTCCCTCAGGTTTGTGGGGTTAAGGAATCATGGAATCATAGTATGGCCTGGGTTGGAAGGGACCTTAAAAATCATCTGCTTCCAATCCCCTTGCCATGGATGGGTATGAATGAGGATGTGGTAGTGGTCCTGCTTGCCTGACTCTGCCCAGCTGAGCTCCCACACCTCAGCTCAGCTCCAAGGGCAGGTGCAGGTGTTTGTACCTCACAGTGTCTCTGATCTTCAGGAAAACACTGTGCTAGTCAAGGTCTTATTGCTTTGCTAAAGACTTCACACACTGGGGATTTTAAAGAGTGGTTTGTACCATATAGGAAATCCCACAAGTGAGACCTCCTTGCAAAGGCCTGGACCCTGTGCCAAGATCTGCAGGCTGAATTTTGGCCACCGCTGTTTTAGAAAAGTCACAGAGCAAAGTTCAAAGAAAGTACTGAAATGGCCGCATGGCTTCTCCTGACAGCAGAGCAGATTTGTGGGGACCTGCTGCCTGCCCTGCTCTGAGTGGGAGGGTGGGGTGAGCATCACCCACTGCTTTGCCTGGCTTGGATGTCACGCCTCATCCTCTCACTTCCATAAGTCCTGCACCTCTCCAGCCTATGGCTTCCTCCTCACACCTTGTTCGGACAGCAAAGGAAGCAAAGGGCAATAAAACAGAACACTGACCTTTTCATAACACAGACCTTTTCCAACTTTGACATAAATTCATGAGCTTTAATGGGCACATGCTGAAGCCTTGGGTTTGGTGATTTAATGCCTTTCTCTATGCCAAGGCCACCAGCAGGCATGGCAGGTTTGTGCCTGGGGTCTGAGATGCAAAGCATTTTTATGCAAATGTGATTTGGACCCTCACAGCTTTGGGGTGTATGATGTGTGTGGGGAGGGGGATGATGGAACAGCACCTCAGCAATGCCTGGCTGTGGACAGGAGTCCCTGGTGGCCCTGCTGGGGTGCACAAGCTGCACACCACCTTCTGCCCGGGGGCCAACACTAAAGCCAAGCTATGGAGGCAGTGGGTGCCAGCACATCCCACAGGTGGGCCATCTGGGTGGCACTATCCCCATCCTGTGAAGCACGCCGGGCTCTTTTTCCAGCACCCTGCATCCCTCCCCACCAGGGTGAGTGTCCCTGCTGCTCCTGAGATAAAAGCACTATGCCTGGGGAAGACCCAGGGCCACTGCCACCCTCACTGTCCCTGCCATCAACGTGGGAGATCAGAACCCAGCATGGCCTGGGTGGGCAGGGGCTCATCGTCAGGATGTGCCTCGGGCATGGCGCCTCTGCCCAGCCCTGCTTTCTGACCGCACAAAGAAAACATTTGCCCAGACACAGCCCGGCCCCTTGCCACGTTGAAAGCCTGCCTGCCGGCAGCTGGAAGGGGTCATGCAATGCCTCCCCAGCAGGACACAGAGCACAGGACTGGGAGACGAGTTAAATGAGGCTGGGTTTTAGAGCCTTCCTGAAATCCGCCCTCATAAAAGGCAGCTGTCTGGAAACCTGCTCATGGTCTCCCTGTGAAGAAGGGAGGCTTGCCAGGCCTGCCACCACTGCTGCTTGCACGCAGGCAGTGATCCTGCCCCGGCAGCAGCAGCCTGCCAAAACACCGGGGAGGTGAATAACACTGCGGGCAAGTGACCCTGCAAGCAGCATTTGCAAGAGCCCCACACACCATGGGGTAGCTCCCTGTGGCACTGCACACCCCAGGGAACACTGCCAGCACACAGGACCATGCTGCCATCTGGTCTGGGAGCAAAGGGCACGCTGCAGAGAGCAGGGAATTCAGGCGCAATGGTTGAGGGGGTATTTCCCAGCTGGTACAAGGTCCAGAGGTATCCTGGATACGCCCTGACAAGTTAGGATGGGTCTAAGGGCTGACCTACCCTTCCCTCTGGGACAGTGGGTTTTAGTGATCATCACACATGCTTGTCCCTTCTCCTGAGTGTCTGTGCTGAGCTCTGTCCTGTCCTGCTTGTGGTCTGGGGCTGGACTGCAGTTGGTGCCTATGCCCGTGGAATACTTTGGCTTTCCAGTCCAGTGCTGTTTATACAATGCAGAGGACTTCGCCTTGCTTGCACATTCCAGGTAGATCTGGGGTGGTGGCTGAAGCAGACAGGCACCAACAGATCCCCTGATTTCTCCTCCCGTCCTTCTAACTAAAAAGCTCAGCCCTTCCCAGCCAGAACCCAGGAGGACTCACACAACAGCAGTTGGGCTCTTTGCTCAGAGCCAGCCTCCTCCAAGTAGCATCTGTACCCTAAAACACACACTAGGCTTCTCCTCTGACTTCTCTCACATCTTCTCAGCACTCACCTGTCAGCAGCCAAGGCTGGAATGGGGTGGTTTCTGTTTCATAGAGGAGGGAGACTGTTCCACCTGTCTTGCACACTTGGATTTAGAAGGACTTGGCTTCCCTCCCACACCTGACCTCTCAGCCTCCTGCTTTATTCTGAAGGAGCTCAAAATGACAAGGCTCTAATAAACCCACCATCTTGTGAATGAGGGAAAATAATTTAAGAAGTGATGAATGACACATTCTTATTTACTGTAATTACACAGTGTGCTTCAGGAAGGTATTTTCCTATTGCTAATCCAAAACATTTTCACTCCCCTTTCTTGTAGTTTTCTGCTCCTTGATTTCCTCCCAGGCAGCCACTCCCAGAGTGTTCTCAGAGATTCAGTGTTCCTGCAAATCTCTGCCCTTTTGGAGCTTAGCAGGGAGGAAGGGGATCTGTGCTTCAGCTTCTCCAGCCTCAACTTTCCACAGCTTTACATCTGCAGTGAAGGAAGGACAGAGGAAGAGTGAAACCCTGAAGTTTTGTTTGCCCAGTGTGTTGTTTTCCTACTACTACATTTTCTAATGGGCCTTGTGACAGCCTGGGACCCCACTGTAGTGTGTAACCACCATAAATATCCAGGTGAGTACCATATGGCCTTATACAGCAAGTCCAACAGTGTTGCTCTAAGTTTATCCTTTTAAAGGCTTTCACACTGTTTCTTCTAAGACTGTAAAATATCCCAGATTTCCACTTGATTAAAAAAAAGGAACATGTGCTTCTATGCATGACCCAAAACTCTTTCTTCTTCTCCCAGAAGTCCATCAAAAGGCATGCAGAAGGCCTTAGGTTTTCATCAAAATGGTGAGGAAGTGCTTTGCTTCTTCTGGGGCCTCCCAAAGGACTGGAATATGCTGGGTGTTACCACTTGAGGCAGTTCTGAGGAGCAAGCTGCTTGACTGGAAGAGTCTGGAAAAAAAAAATCACACCAACCCTTCAGGCTGTGGTCACATGGAGCTGTTTTAGGGATCCCAACCACCCCACAGATCTGCTGAAAAATTCTGGATTCAGAGTTTCTCCCCTCAAGCTTTGTGCAATCCTCCCATACCCCCTAGGACTTGGAGGGAGAGGACGTCTTTCACTTGGACATCTGGCACTGGTGTCCTAACAGACAAGCTCCAGGGCATTTTGTGAAATAGTCTGCAGCCTTTAGAATCTGCTTCAGACAGAAACCCAGGCAATGCAGACCATTAATGGAATGAGTCTGTCAGATACTGTTTCATGGGGTGTCTCTGTGTTTCTGTGGGACTGTTATTTGCAATAGGGGCATTCATCTCCTGCACGCATTTTCTACATCCTTCCTGATTCTTAACCAGTGTAGGACTTTTTCCCTTAGCTTAGCTAAGGCTTGTTGGAAATGTACAGAAACACAGTGCTTTTTAAAATGTTTCCCATCTATTAAAATAATAATCTAGAACTTCCTGCTCCAGACATCACCTAACAATGTGCTCTATAGGTTGTTTCCATGCACTAGAACTTTTATGCCTTATTTGACCTTTCACTCCAGACTTTTCCACCATGACCAGAATCCTTTTCCCTTGGCATCCAACACTCTATTGTGCTCCAAATGTATGTACATTGTGTTCTAGGGCAGTGGAGCTTCCCAGCTCATTTTGTAGCTTGTCCTACTGGGATTCTTTCTGTGATGAACCTTCAGGAGCTCACATTTCTCCTCTGGCACTTCCCATCCTTGGTTCTCTTGAGTGAACTGGAAGTATTCGCACATCTACAAGTGGTTTGAGAGGAAACATCTCCCTCTCTGCATTCATGCCTCTGAACAGTCAACTCTTTATGACACTGCATCCCAAAGGTTCTGCCTGGATTAGTCATCCCTGCTATTCCACTTATGACCAGAGGTGTAGTTAATTGTACAGTTGCAAAATTGCCATTTTCTTAAAGGCTTGGGCAAATTGCATTTGGGAATCACACAGAATGAGCTAGTGCAGGGATTCATGGCCTACAACCCTGTACAAATCAGTACACTGATTACACTGTTCCTCCTGTGCAAATACCAGCAGAGCTCATCAGTAAATTTAACCACTGGCAGGAATTGCACAGGTGGAAACTGCTAAATCTCATTCTGCTGGCCACTGAAATGCTCTCCCTTTGTCACTGTGCCCAAGCAAGGTTTTGCAATGTTAGCACATCTACAAACAACATCTCCTCCTGTAACAGGAGCAGAGTCCTGTGGACCTGCAGCTCCGGGGAGTGGGCCAGCTCTGGGCAGTCTCGCTTTTGCTTTTTTTAGTGGAAATTCCCCATCACCAGTTTGTGCAACAGGCTGAAGTTACCTGCTCTTGGAACAACTCCCTTTCCTTTGGGACCAGTTACAGACTTTCAGCCTTGAACTTATCACAGGCCATGTTGTCCATGTACCTACCACTTGTTCAAAGGTCTTGGTGTGTACCCATAAATAGCCTAAGCACAACAGACCTCTTGGAAGGTTGAGGCCATCCAAGGCCTCCTGTTGGCATGATGTACCCTACCTGCCCCACTAGCCCCTCCAGTGCAGCTGGGGCTTTACATCCAAGCCCCCAGCCATCACTAAATTGCCAGGTCAGGCTTTGCTGAGAAAGCAATTTTCCCATCTTTCTTTTTCAGTCTTTTCTGCCTGTTGATATACAGCTTTCAGATCTCTTGTGGCTGACCGAACTGAACCCATCATCCAAGAGGCCTTTATGCTCAGACAGAGCTTCTTTCCAGGGACTTCAGAGGGGGAATTTAGGAGGAAGGTTGTTTTACTTGTTCCTGGTTGATGCTCATGGAAGGCATCCGGCAGACAGATGGAGATCCTTTCTCTATCACATACCCAAGATCTGACTGACCTGTTGGGGAAGTCTCTGAAGGTCCCAGAATTCCAGGCAGGCTTCAGACTCTCCCATCAGTCAGGGCTGGCAGTGACCTCAGAGTGGAGCCACCTTTATTTTTTACTGTCCCCGAAGGCAGGACAGGTCCTCAGCTACCTGCAAGCAATTAGTTTCAGTGAAAACACACCTTTAAAGAGAATTTCCAAACTGATGGGGTAAGGCACAGTTCTGGGTGTTTATCAGGGCATCAGCATGCCTCACTTATTGCTGCAGTGCCTTATTTCTGACCTCCCCAGGTTTGGAAGTGTCTACATTCTTCTGTCACCACTACCCACTACAAGCTGATTAGCTCAGTCACCGTTAGCCCACAGGCTGGTTTGGGAGACTCTCCCATCTCTGGAACACCCATTTCACATGGCCTAAGATGGGCCAAAGTATACTAGACTGTGACCAGTGCCCCCGGTAAGGTTTTTGCACCAGTCCTTCACAAAAACATGGTCCTGACTCTGTCCCCCACCTGGGTCTCCCCCCTTTTCCTCATTTTGCAACTCTAAAAAGGGCTCGCTGCACATTGTGTCTTGTCTTGGCTCACCACCTTCCCACACTCGGGTTACTTTATTTCTGCTTCTGAGCCCAGCTCTGTTTTTGCATGGCCCATCTCTCTTGCTTTACATACGTTGGGTGTGTGTGGTACTCTCTGAGGTGGAAGTTCTCTTTTCTTGTCCCCATGTGAGCCACAGAGCAGCGCTGACAGGACTGACCACCTTCTCGCCACTGCCTGCTTCCTGGCCCAGTGCACTGCTGCAGCACATGATTTAAATACTTGGCACATTCCTCAGCCTCTTAGGGCATCTTTGGCTTCCCATTAAACACAGAGACATCATTCCTGGTTCAGGAAGTCTCTCCCCTGCAGGCCACCAGGATCTGGGAGACCGGCATAGGAAGCTTTCACTATATCCATGCTCTCTTTGTCTGCTCCTCCCAAAGCATCTCCTCCTGGACTCCAGGACTATAGGACCTTTTCTCTGACCCAGCTCAGGTTTTTATGTGCTTGCATTTCCCTTTTTCCCTGATCTCAGTCTGGTCATCCCCTTACTGAAAAATCTATGAATAGGTCAATGTCCAATTTCCCCTGGTTGAATACCTTGTTATTCAACCAAAATAATCCAGATCCTTCAGCTGAATTTTCTTTGTCCCCCACTTTGTGGCACACAGCTGACCAGCTCTCTCTAATTTGGTGGTTGATTCTAGTCATACAGCCAGACTAGATAATTTAATCTCTTTTCCTGAAGGCAAGTGCTCACTGACATTAGAGCTGACCCCATCAAATTGGCTTCTAGGCCTCCCATTTTAGAGCCATTCTCTCATGCTGTGGTTATGGACAGAGCTGAACAAATCTCACAGATATATTTTCCTTGAACACCGTGGCTTTTGCACTGATTCAGCTGGGGCAAACAGTCTGATCCATTCCTCCAGGAGACTGGAAATGCTGGTGGATGTTGGTGGTAGGCTGTGTGCTGGCCAGCTCTGGTCTGCAGCAGGAGGCTGTTTTTTCCTGTGGTAACCTGCAAGCTTTTTATTTCCTTTTCTCACTGATTTTCTCAATTTCTTAATTTGAAATTTTGCTGTGGTTCATCTTGGCTTATAAATTGGCCAAAGCTTTTGTTGTGCCTCTTATTTTCTGGAAAACATTATTTTGCACGATACTCATGCTGCTGATCACCTCTTTGATCCATCCTGCCTCTTTAAACTGGGAATCTTCCAGAAGAATTTTGCAGTCTCTCTGGACACTGAAGTCTTTTATCCTTGTCTGCAGGTGACCTCTTAAAAAACTCTTAGAAGTTTCCAGATGTTGCTTGAACTCCTTTTGTAAAGTCTCCAGCTGTCCTGGCTCATGTTTTGAGTCTTTGGTAATTTTCAATTTCCGTTCCCACGTGGTTCCAGAGGAATCCCAGAATTAGGACTGCTGCTAGAAGCTGAGTCTCACCCTGAACATTCTTTCCATAATTTGAAGATCTGCAGGTTGTTCCAGAGAGGATGAAGCTGGCAAAGAAATGCTCCAGAAATGCTCCAGGTGTTCCACAAGGAGGTTGCTCCAGAAATGCTCACCTCCCTGCTGCTCCCCACCCTGTCTGTTAGTTACAGAAACCATGCAAAGCCCTGCTTTCCTGCCCATGGGAAGAATCACCTGCAGGGAACTGTTTTTTCTTTCAGAGTTCAAGTTCCCTTAGAGTCAGCACTCCCCCAAAAAGTCTCCATGTGCTTTATTTCAGGGTTAAGCTCCTTCTTTTACTGGGGCTGTTTTCTTGATGCTTTTTCAAGGACCAGTCGAGTGAGGAGGAGAGGAATTTCATGCTGAAGCTGCTTGTTTCTCTCCACTGACTAACAAGAAAGCCTGCATCTCTACCTTAGATGTCCAGCACAGGTGACTGACTCGGGGCAATTGATTATGTCCTTGATGAACAAGTTTCCCTTGCAATCTGTGGTCTCCCTTCCCGAGGGAACTGCTTTGTAGTCCATGTTTACCGAGGTAACGTCCCAGGGGAGATTTAGGTTGGATATTAGGAAAAAGTTCTTCCCTCAGAGGGTGTTTGAGCACTGAACAGGCTCCCCAGGGAAGTAACCATGGCCTCAAGACTCACAGAACTCAAGAAGCATTTGAACAACGCTCTCAGGCACTTGGTAGGATTGTCCTGTGCAGAGTCTGGAGCTGGACTCCAGGATCCTTGTGGGTACCTTCCAACTCAGAATATTCTGACTCCGTGAACATATGTAAAAATTTGCTTTCCTCACCAGCAGCAGATTCTCCCACCCACCTCTGTAGCAGTCCACAAGCCTCTCCTTCTGACCCCCCACCCTATAACCTATAGGCATATGGCACGCATGTATGTTATTTATTTTTGTCTTCAAGGACAGTGTGGAAATGCCATCAAGTTAACAGGGAGAGAGAGCTGTACAAGCCCGCAGTGCCGCTTGCTGCTTGCCAAGCGGGAGCCTCAAACACCTCATCAGAGCCTTCGCTGCTCCTAAAACCTCATTCGCACTTTACAGACGGGCAGTGCGGTTCGGCAGCCCCCGCCCCCCCACACACCCCCCCTCCGCACACAAAAATCACGAGTTACCCTCCTGGCCAGATTACCTGTAAAGCACGGTCGTTAGACAGGAATGATGTGAGGTTCCCGTCTCTGTTTTGGCAGGAG
Organism: Trochalopteron elliotii; assembly: GCA_024734555.1. Taxonomy (NCBI): domain Eukaryota; kingdom Metazoa; phylum Chordata; class Aves; order Passeriformes; family Leiothrichidae; genus Trochalopteron; species Trochalopteron elliotii. Next base: position 364,252 of record JANPWX010000055.1, read on the forward strand.
GGGGCGTGTTTGGTGTTTATTGGGGTAATTCCCCCGCCTTCCGCAGCCGCCGGATTCTGTGGGAGACCGGGTTTGGAGGTCACGCACCTCCAGGAGCCGGAGCCCGCGGAAGGGAGGGAGCAAAACTGAACCAAATGAAAAGCAAGCGGTCAGCTCTGGCGGCGGGGATAAACACATCGCTATGGATCGCCTCAGCTGACACTTCCCGCCTGCCGTTCCCGCCGGGAATATCGGAGAGAAACCCGCCAACCCTGCTCTGAGAGGGGGTGGTGGTGTCGGAGGTGTCCGCTCCCCCCGCCCCGCACGTGGGGCCGGGGCCGCTGCGCTCCCCGCACACGCTGCACACCCCGCACGTTGCAGGGCCACACATGCCGCGCCGGCGTGCAGGCACGGCGCACACGCGGGGACACGCGGGGACACACACGCCGGGACACGCACACGCGGGGACACACACGCACGCACAGACAGCGCCTTTGCCGGGGGCACGGGAAAGAAGAGCATCCCGTTCCCTCGGGCACGGGCACCCCGTCCTTGCACTGGCAGGAGGGTCCTGGCGGGCTGCCCGGCGAGGGGCGGTGGGCGCGGGGCTCACCGGGGCTGAAGGGGCACGGCCCAC
>JANPWX010000055.1:376486-460569 GCA_024734555.1 Trochalopteron elliotii
CTTCCTACTCTGCACTTTTGCAGTCTCACCTTGATTATTGTGTGCGGTTTTGGTCACTGCAATGTAGGAAAGAGATTAAGCTGCCAGATAGTGTCCAGAGGAGGGAGATGAAGATGGTGGGCGGGAGGGGGAATGGGCGGGGCCAGCGGCGGCGGCAGCTGCCATTGGCCGGCGCGCGGCTCGCGCTCCGCCTCTCCCCACGCAGACCCACCTCCCCTCAGGAATGGCCGCCCCTGAGGCGGGCGGGGCTGGGAGTCCTTTGACAGAATCACACGGTCAATTAGGCTGGAAGAATCCTATGTGATCTTCGAGTCCGACCTGTGACCCAACACCACCGCGTCAACCAGACCGTGGCACCCAGTACCACGTACAGCCTTTCCTAAAACACTTCCAGGGACGGTGATTTCACCGCTTCCCTGAGCAGCCCATTCTGATTTATGATCACTTTTTTTGTGAACAAATTCTTCCTACTCTGCACTTTTGCAGTCTCACCTTGATTATTGTGTGCGGTTTTGGTCACTGCAATGTAGGAAAGAGATTAAGCTGCCAGATAGTGTCCAGAGGAGGGAGATGAAGATGGTGAAGGACCTCGAGGTGAAGCCACACGAGGAGAGGCTGAAGGCACTTGGTCTGTTCAGCTGGAGAAGAGCAGACTGAGGTCAGAGCTCACAGCAGTTCTGCAGCTTCCTCACGAGAGGAAGAGGAGGGGCAGGTCCTGAGCTCTGCTCTGTGTGACCAGGGACAGGACCTGAGGGAACGGCTGGAGCTGTCAGGGTGGATATTAGGAAAAGGGTCTTTCCCCAGAGGCACTGAACAGGCTCCCCAGGGATGGTCACAGTCCAAAGCTGGACAGCTCCAGGAGCTTTTGGACAAGTCTTGGGCACATGATGTGACTCTTGGGAATAGTGTGTGCAGGGACAGGAGTTGGACTTGATGATCCTTGTGGTTCCCTTTCCAATTCAGTTCATTCCGTGATTCTAATGTCCAACCTAAATCTCCCCATCCTCTCAGAATGGGCTGCAAGAGTTTCAGAGTCTCGGCATTCAAAAGTTTTGCTCGATGCACACTGAGCAACTAGAAGGCAACATTATGCATGTATGAGCCAATTTTCTACAGGAAATAATAAGGACCAAGAGGTTTACAGCCCTTGAGGGCATCAGCTGGAGGGTTAATAAATCAGGGAAAACCTTAGTAGAGGCTGTTTTTAAACTTAGATTCTTCTGAAATAACAGTGTTGTTACTGTGATATGGAATCATAGAATGGCCTGGGTTGGAATGGAGTTCAAACACCATTCAGTTCCTCTCCCTCGCCATGGGCAGGGACACCTTCCACTAGCCCAGCTTGCTCAGAGCTCCATCCAACCTGGCCTTGGACATTGCTAGGGATGGGGCAGCCACAACGTCTCTGGGGAACCTGTGCCAGGACTTCAGCACCCTCACAGGGAACAATTTCTTCCTCATATCCAATCTAAACCTCCTCTCAGTGTGAAGCCATCGCCCCTTGTCCTGTCACTCCAGGCCCTTGCAAAGAGTCTCCCTCCATCTTTCCTGTAGCCTCTTGTAGGTCACTTTTTTATTTCAAAAAAGTTGGTGGTGGCAGCACTGATGCAGTGGCACCTGTTGGACAGAACAGCAAGATCAGAAGATAACACACCCACCTGAGAGGAGAAAATGAGGCTCCAGCCCTGATATGCTGCATGATTATGCATTTTATGTTGTAAACTCACTGTAATAAAACAGATCTTCATGAGAGCAGGGGCAGGAGTTGGCACTGTGGTTTCCTCTTCCCCAGGTGCAGATTCTGATCAAACAGGCTAAAGCTATTTCTCAGTAACTAACTGCTTAATCATTCTGTGCAAAGTAGGGCAAGATCCACCAGAGGAACAGTGTGTGTGTCTCTGACAGCAGCTTTTGGCACAGGGAGCAGGAGATGTGGAGGTGAACCTCCCGGGAGGAAGAATATTCAATCCTAATCACCTACTGAGAGATGAATACGCTAGGTCCTGAACCATGACTCAAAGGCAGGGCTGCTCCTCTTCCAGCGCTTAGCGTGAGGAGTGGTGCCCTCTGTTGTTCCAGGGAGAATCTGCTGGGAGTTAGGGAACTGACACCACGAATGTGAGGTGGGATTGTTTTCTCCAGTGCTGCAGACCCTTACAGATGCTCTGGTTTGGACACAGGATCTGTCATGCAGAATGCACTGCCATCGGGACTTCATTTTCCAGAGTAAAGTCAGAAATGAATCGTGCAGAGGCAAATGGACCAACATGACTACGAAAAATACGCTTAAAATTAGAAAAGTGTGTAGAATAAGCAAGAATTCATTCATAGCTGCTACAAAGGTAATTGAAGGGTATGGGAATGTGTGTGGAGAAGGGCCAGAGCTAAGGCTGTCTGTGTTCCCTTCCACTTCTGTTCTCTGAGAGAAAAGGAGCTACCTTTGCTTATCAAGCTGCCATCATTAGATAATGCTCTTGGGCACTCCTAGTCTGTCTGCAAAGCAAAATGTGTTTGTGTGAACCTGGGCTGCACGAGTTCCTGCTCCTTGGCACAGCAGAGAAGTGGTGTCTGGAGTGCAGTTTGCTCTGCAGAGGGCAGGAACAAGAACGTAAAGATACATCCATGTCTGCAAAATGTGAAATGGCTTTGAAAAAAGCCTAACTTGACCACGGGGCTAATTCTGGTGTTGTAAATGACAAGCTAAGTACAGTTATTTAAAATGACCTTTGAGAGCAATCTGTGTGCCATGCCCCAGGAGCCAGCCATGGGAAGCACGCTCCCATCAGCGTCCTGCCAGGCCCAGAAGGTATTTCCAGGACTCCAGCTGTTTGCTATGATTGCTGAACATGCAGAGTCTGCAATACCTGCTTTTAAAAGTACACAGTAATGTCACAGGCTTGCTTGAGTTTAGTAACCCCAGGGCAGTGCATTCCAAGGAGTAGAGGGCAATTCAGCTGCCTGGCAGAGCCAGTGGGAAGGTACTGCACGTCCCTGACTTTTGTTTTCCACAGAGATCACCACCTGTACCTTCAGGAACAAAACTGCCTGGGCTGGGGCAGCATAATGGTAGTTTAGGGCTACTCAGCACTTTCTGTTCTATGATGTGACTGGACCCGCTAGGGAATCACAGAATGGCCTGGGTTGGAAAGGACCTTAAAGATCATCCACTTCCACCCCCCTGCCACGGGCAGGGACACCTTCCACTATTCCAGCTTGCTCAGAGCCCCATCCAGCCTGGCCTTGGACACTGCCAGGGATGGGGCAGCCACAGCGTCTCTGGGAAACCTGTGCCAGGGCCTCACAACCCTCACAGGAAACAGTTTCTTCCTCATATCCAATCTTAACCTCCTCTCTGTCAGTGTGAAGCCATTGCCCCTTGTCCTGTCACTCCAGGCCCTTGCAAAGAGTCTCTCTCCATCTTTCCTGTGGGCTCCCCTCAGGCACTGGAAGCCACAATGAGATCAAAACATCTTTATTTGTACAAGCCTGTGAAGGGGGATCTCCTCCTTTCCCCAGATGTTCCTGATACACTCATGTAGCAGTGCCTTCAGGATCCAAGCCTGACTCCTTGACTGAAGGCACCTCCACAGTGCAGGAGAGTCTTGTGAGCTTCTGGCTGACAAGAGAAGCATTAATACAATAATATAACAACCAGGCAGAGTTACCTGAAGAGGAAACCAGAACAGACTCAAATCAAACTCAAGGAGCTGAACTCCTGCATATGCTGAAACCAGCATGCTAATATCAACAGTAAATGAAGATAATGATTTTGCAAAGTTTTAAGTTTGAAACAGATTAATGAATTAGATCTCAAAGGTTAAATCTTTATTGGTTGAACCTGGCACAAAGTTGCTAAAGGAGAGAATAAGTTTCACCTCTTTTGAAGTGTTCTCATTGTTCACTTTAGAAGGGATGTAAGTCTTCTGCTACCAGGAAGAGGTTTAATCTCTGACTGAAGGGTTAGAGAAAGCTTCCTCTGCAAGTAGGTTATTTTGGTAATGCCACACCAAGGGTAGTTTACTAGGGAGCTGCATGTGCCCAGCCAGCTCCTTCTATAGAGTCAAGGCAGAATGTTTGGCCAGGTGGCCTCCAGACTGACTGAATCACTGTGGGACAACTCTGTGTTGGTCAGAACAGACTTTTAGCAAATGACCCATGTGCAACAGTCAGTACATGGAGATGAAGGGCTTATACTCCTTCTGGGAAAGCCCTCCACATCCCTGGGCTTTAGTTTCCCAAGCTGATAAAAGGGATAATGACATCTTATTAGTTGACTACATACACATATATGCGTGTGGATATATAAAAATGGTATGACGGAGATCATTGTTATAGTCATAGTAATATAAGAAAGTAGTTTTTTCCTTGGGAATTTTAGGCTGTGTTCTGCCACTGAACAAAGACGTTAAGGTACTCATACTACCCAGGCTCCTGCTTTTGCAGTTGTTTATAACACCTGAATTATGTGCTTGTCCTGTGTGACTGCACCCCAGCAGCAGTCCACTCTTCCTACCAAACGAGGGAGATGTTCCTAGAAGTAGGTGCCTCCTGCTGTAAAGTTCCTCAGATAATGTACAAAGGTAGCAGCAAGAACTTTATTGAGCAGGACATGAGATAAGGTACTGCAGGACTGATTATTTATTGCCCTGTCAGGTGCCAGCAGCTGCATTAATTATTACTGAAATGTGTTCAGATGGCAACATCTTTACATGATCTTTGACCTCAGAACTGAGCAGTAGGAACTCTCTGTGCTCAAGACATGCTGAAGGATGCTCATTCTGGCCAAGACTCTGGTCTAAGTGCAGCTGAGGTGTTTGTTAGTTAATTAAATTTATTTGGAGGATGTGGAAACACTTCGGAGTTGGCAAACAATGAAAAAAGGCACCTTCCTACAATTCTAACTCTTGTGTGCTTTATCTCTTCAGCCACTAATACCAGAGGGCACTTGGTATTATCAATGGAAAACTGTGAAATGGCAGCCTCTCATGGTGCATTACTGGTTACATGCACATTGCTAGAACATCCTAAGACTTGTGGAAACACTGAAACATTTAGGACCACCAAGCAAATCTCAGCCTGTTCAGTCAATTGTTTTTATTGATTAGGTACAACACACTCCCAAGCAGCACTTGCAAAAGGATTTAGGCTGCCTCTGGTAATAGCAGCACTTTGCAAGAAGACAGTTGAGCATAAGTTAAAATGAGATTTTATTCCTTTACTTGCTTTTCCTTTTTACCCCTTTAGAAAAAGAAATCTACTTAAAGCTAAACAAGAATTCACCTTCAGAAACCCCCAGTTCCCCTCAACACACCTGCATCTTGCTCTCACTGCAAAGTAAAGCTAACTCTTGAGTGACTTCTTGTCACCCTCTTATATCTTGGTAGGATACAAAATACACTTCATGCTGCAGTATCTGGATGGCACAGCCAAGTTCAGGACCACGTTGTGCTCGGTACTATTTGCCAAACAAATAGGAATCAAGTCACTGTTCCCCACGTGGTCTGCCGTATATATAGACAAAGTCAAAGGGGATGAGGCAGTCTTATCTCAGGCTTACAGCTGGGGGACTCCAATCCACAGGGATTACAGTAGCTTGCCCAAGGTCACACGTAGGAAATCTGTGGCAGACCTGGGAAATGAAACAAGAGCTTCCCAGGCACGGGCAAATACACCAGGCACAGGACAGTATCTAAAATGCAATGTTTCAACCCATATCTGTACAGGTGTCAGAAAGCTTCCAGGCCTGCTCACAAACTGCAGGAATGGCATCATTTGTGCATCAGTTACACTGACACTGTGAATAAGACACATCTCTTTGTAAGCATTACTGTGTCCTTGCTGAAAGAACATGAAGTTGGAATGCTGGGTGCCTTACACAATTCCCTACCGCGTGCTGTGTATTCCTAGAAAACCTGCTTCCCTATCGCAGTGCGTGGCTGCTGCACGTACTGCTGCCCTCTCGTGTGAGCCTGCTGGGAACTGCAGCGTTGGCACAGCCGAGGAGACCCGATTATCTGGTGCCTGCCCCCGGCATCACCTTTCACCCCAACCCTACAGCTAATGGGCACTGCTGCCATTCTCATTTGCTCTGTCACTGTCTCCTCCACGCTCGTTTTGTGCGTGACACAAGTGACACGACAATGGAGAATCCAGGTCATAGTCTTGGCAGCCACGCTGCATCTCTGCCGAGTCAAGGAAACGCTTAAGACAACGTTGTAGCAACAAAATGTTGTCAAAGGTCAGCTGGCACTCTGGGGTTTCCCTTCAGTGTGCCAGGAGGGCCAGTTCCACCTCATCGATCAAAGTTCACCTCAGGCTGATTGGGACTGCTAAAGCCAAATCGTCTGTTCTGAGCACATAACATTTCATGAACAGCAGTTTGATACACACAATAAAAGTTGTGACAGGTAGTAATTTAGGAGAAGTTCTGCAGGCAACCACAAAGAAATTCCAGTTATTTCCCACTTAAAGGCTGGCCCGATTTTCATTTTAGCAATAGCTCCTGATGATACTTCTGTGATACCACGTCACTGGCTCCAAAGCTGCATGATTCACTTTCCATCACACTGGCAGTGGAAGGGACTTCAGGGCAAATACTAATCAGGTTAAAGGCGTTTTACTTGGTCTACATCTCACTCCCTTCCTTCCGTCACCCTCTCTTTTTTGTTGTTTTTTTGTTCCTGTTTTAACCAGAAGCCCTCCTTTTAAAAATACCTAGGCAGATAACTATTGGCACTCATTTGTGTTGCATTGGATAAGGTGGAGTTTTTAAGCACACTTGCCACAAGCCCAGCTGGAGCTCTTCTGAAAACTTTTTCTTCAAACTTTTGCTCATTAAAAATAAATCATAGAAAACTTTTCTTTCCTACAACTTGAGCCAGGATTGAATATTAGATCTTTTATGCTGCATTTTCCTGCTAAGTCTTCCAATTACCAACTATCTTCCTCCTTTTGCAGAAGGGTAGAACAAGACAAAGCATGTAGCAGGAACAATGAGCACAGTCTGGTGTAGTGGTATTTCACCTCCATCAGCTTCCAGATGTCTGAACAGAAGTGTGATGACACACTCTCACTCTTCCAGAGATCCGTGTAGCCTTCCCACAGCCAGGAATTCAGATCCAAAAAAGCCTCTAGAAATCAAACTTCATATTCCATGGGGGAGAAGCTCCAGGGCTGCCTGTGTGGCAGCAAGGAGGGAGGCACACAGAGCCACCAAGAGTGGCATGAGGACACTGGCAGTGCCTGAGTTGCTCAGACAAGCGGTGAGGTTGCTCAGGGAAGTTTATCAGCTCTGAGTGCATCAGTTCCTGGTTGCACTAGTAAATGCCAAAGAGGCTCCTTTCCAGTCATCCCTGGATAGCACACAGAACTCACTGCAAAGGATGGGAAAAAAAGTACATTGCATACTCACCTGGGAAAAGGGAACAAAATAGAACAATTGAGATTGTCTCCATCCAGTATTTCTGGAGAAAGTTAATGATGAAGCAGTGGCTGACCCAGAAAATACTCATTAACACTAGCTACAATATCAAAGGTAGCAAATATATCATTTTCAAGCAAGGCAATAATGGGGACCATTGCTCATTGTGCCCTGCTTCACACACCAGACATCTTAGTTGAAACAATCATTAAAAATTTGGGTTATAAAGGAGTACTACCTAGCTGACACAGACATGACAGGCAGAAGAATTCAGTACGGCTTCTGAACAAAATGGATCATTGATCTGGTCTGGTTTTGCAACTCATTAGTGGTTCAGTTACACTGAGCTAGTTAGTGCTGCAGCAGCCACATACAAATACACCACTTTGTTCTTTAAAGGCAAAGCAAAAGATCAGAACCATCAGCTGCAGCCCTGGCTGTGCGGAGCACGCTGGGAAACCTTAGTTACCACAAAATCCAGCCAGCTGGACTGGCACAGGAGCAGGAAAGGGCACCTTTCAGAGCACAGGGCCTCCACAACTTCCACAGCCCGGACAACAGTGCCACGTGCTAGGGCTTCGGTGGAGTTCATGGCATTGTCCTATTGCCAGTCAACAGTGCCACTACTGTTAGCTCACTTCTGCTCACATCTAATGAGATCAGGCTCCAGTTAGCTTAGGAAAATCCATTTGTTGGGATATTAGACTAAGAACTGCATTTGGATGGCTTAAGTCTCGAGTCTCCAGCTGTATCAAGTTCCCAGGCTTGATTAGCTCAAATGATCTCAAGCAAGCTTCACACCCTCCCAGGTGTCAGCACAGTAACTACACCTGAATCTGGTCTAAAAGGCCTTCTGCTCCTTGTTCAAAGATTTCTTTCTTTCTGCTCCCTGAAGCATCAGGGCATCCTGCTTTTGTTGTGGGAAGAATCTGTACATTCAGTTCCTCTCCCTGATCACCTCCAAGTGAACCTCTGTCTCTTTGCTTTAAGTTACACTTCCCCTGAGTCACTGACCAGTTCTGTCATTTCAGGGTTACTGTTAATTTTAATAACAGTTCCTCAGCTGAAAACAAACTCCTCTTCCCTTTTGCAGCGTCTGGGCTTTATCTGATTGAGATTACAGCACACTGACAGTAAAGAAGCTCTCTTGTCTGCCACAGAAGCCCCACACCAACCAGCTGTGTGTCCCACACCCCAAGGAAATTACCATTTAGGAGAGCTCCTGTGGGCTAATGCTCAACACAGGGCCATTTCTGCAATTGTTTGAGCTGGACACACCAACCTTGGCCTTGGCCCTGCCTTCAGGCCCGGTGTTCTGTGACAGAGTCCCAGCAGCTCTGTCGTGAGCCGTGCGCGACATGAACGGTGCAATCCCAGCAAACCATGAACTGTAAAGACCCAAAGTTTCAGAGGGGAATTTATTGTATGGGAGCATATCCAGTATTTTTTGTCAACCATTCATGAGAATAATAAAAAATAGAAGCTTTTTAAATGACAAAAAATATAGTTACATATAATACAGATTTTCATCTTGCATTGAAGCGGAGCAGTAATAAAATGCTCACTCGTGTTTTCACAGTTTGTGTTGCTTCTCTAGGTTAAAGCATCAGCAACTCAAGTGTTCCAGTCAGAACCCCGAGCTAGCAGTTTCATGGGATGAGGGTGAGGGTGAATGCTCTCAGCATTCTGACACACTTCCCAAGTACAGCAGGCACACTTGATCCATTTCAGAGCTACTAAAATTTTCAGAGGTACCAGCTACACTTGAGGCATCCTTGCTGTAACCGAAAGGGTTTTGTATCAGAACATGTTTTTTTAGGCCCCAGTCAGAAACACATCTGTGGAACACTCAAGAATGTGCTTAAATCCAATCTGGTTCAAAGGGCTCCGAGCTGATCTTTTGTGACCCCCTTGTTCTGCCCTCACAAGCACCACACATGGGCACAAAGCTCTAACCAGTACTTGGTCACATGTGTAAAGTGCTTGCAAGACCACAAAGGATTTAACATTCTTCAGCACTCCACTTAGAGACCTAAAGGCATTCACTACATGCATGCACTGGTATTTACTACACACACTTACACCCAGCACCCAATATTATTGCAATAATTCTTTGCTGGTATAACAGCTCATACACCAAGTTTCACTTATGTAGTTTTCTACAAATATAGAAAAAAAAAAACACCTGAAGAGAGCTAGAACAGCTTTCAATCAGTCACTATATTGGCATTGAAAGCTTTATTTTGAAAACTGTAAGCAGCAATACTGAATAAATAGACAGAATGATTGTTTTGTCATCTCCATACAACTGATGGCCTTCATCCAAAACATTAAAATACTATAACGAATAAACATGCACATTTCAATGTTCAAAAAAAAATCCAAAAAAAACCAACCCCACACAAACAAAAACAAACAAAAAAACAAAACAACAACAAAAACCCAAACCAAAAAAGGAGGTGTAATATAAAAGTAACACTTTGACACTTTTTTAATACAGTACAGACCATTAGAGACTATTTTCTGGAAAAAATATCTGAATACAGTTTTGTTATTTACATGTATCATTAAGGCCCAATTCACTCAAGTTAATGCACATCAGGAATTTATATGCTTCAAGGTAACTCACTAAAAATTACAAGATTGATGTTTCTTTGATCATACTCATATGATCCCAGTTCACTAAAATAATGCAATACTCTTCATGCTAAAAACAAGGCAATTGCTGCCCCAAGAGGAGATTTTTATTTCACTAAAGGATCTTTTTCCTTCTCACCTCATATGTTTGCATATTGCTAATGCTAGTAGCGGTAGTTCTCTTCTTCAAGAACTTCCTCCGAACTTGCCAGGGTTTAGAAAAGCAAGCAATCCCAAAGCTAACATGCCATTTCCAGAAGCATTTCAGGCACTTGGGAACCTAAGTCCCACTGAAAGATACTGGGAGCTGACTTTTCACAGTGGGACTTGGTTTCTCCCTTGCTCAGACGTTCAGACTATTCACCTTGGCCTTAACCTACTGGCTTTTCAGATGGTCACCCCCCCCTCTTTTCCCCTAACGACATAGCATCTCCAGCAAAAATAAACTGTATCCTCATGGATGAGAGAGGTAACACAGTTAATTTCCATTAGTAATAAATTACAGGAGTTCTCCATATAAATTCCCTGTGCACTGGAAAATAGTGCTTGTGTATTCAACTATTTAACGCAAGCAAAAAACCCCGTTTTTATCATGCTGCCCAGTAAATAATATGGCACTTGTTAAAATTAGTATGTGTAGCTTCCTTTCTGCTAATGCCCCAGGAGGTTTGGAACACTTCTGAAAATGGACTTTTTGTACAGTTGTGAAAAAAGAGTGAGTTTCTGCAGTTGATCAGAAGCAAAACTCTAAACGCCATAGTGTGAGGAGTTTTTCTAACTGTTACACATGGGTCAATTCACATTGAATGCAAGGGCATGCCATTTCTTTTTGGTTTATTTACAGAGAGGGTGAAAATGCTACGTAACTTCAGCCTGGGTGAAATTCAATAAGCAAGAGGAGTATGGTGGGGGCAGGGGAATTTGTCAGCGTCTCACAACTGGCAGGTCTGGATACCAAAGCTTCTCCTCGGCCACAGAATCGGCTGAAGCTGCCAACCTTTTCCAGATCACCTTGACATGTGCCAAAGCCCTGGCAAGGAGGGGCCACGCAGGGGTGCTGCAGTGGTCACTCCTGAGCCAGCTTCAGGCTGGCCCCTGTGTCCAACAGCTGCTGCAAATGCCAAATTCTTCCCTCGATTCTATGACAAAGCTGGAATTCAAGCCCTCCAAAGTTGCTCTTACTCTTCTTTTTAATCCTTTTCCTTCTCCCTCCATCTTGCAGAATAACCTGGCAGAGAGAGAGAGCAGGTTTTATGATGCAAGAGCCCAATTCAGCTCACACTGACATCTGTGGGAGATGGACCGGTCACAGGATATGACAAAATCATTAGCTGGGGTAAATATGCTGATCTACCTTAAAAATACTTCATCTCAGGACAAGACTGTTTCCCCCCACCCCCATGCAGCATAATTTGGGCCAGACTTTGCAAGGTGCTGAGTGCCTCAGTTCTCTAACATCAAGAGGTGCTGAAGATGCAAGATATCCACTGGAGAGGGCCATTTCATTTCTGTAAATTGAACCCAGAATGTAAGGCATATATGCTCAAGTACCTTGGACAGATATTGTCCCCAAACTATGTATATTTTACACTTTTTTAATATATATATACACACATTCTTTTTTTTTCTTTTTTAATACAAAGTTATGGGCACAGTAAACATGAGCACAGAATTGTGATAAACTAACAGTAAAATGGGTGAGCACTGCAAAGGTTCCTCAGGTAGGAATATCTCATTTTCCAGTTTGCTCACACGGGAAGATGAAAAAAAAAAAAAAGAAAGAAAAACCTGATAAGTTAAATAGTAAAAATTCATAGTCCATTTGGAAAGGTCCTTTATATATTCACAGCCTTATCTGTTGCTGTTAGTCTAAATACAGCAGCATTTTTAGAATATATGATGCCATTAATAAGTGGAAAGGAAAAAAAATGCATTAAACACTCAAGAATCCTTCATCTTCTGCCATATCGTTTAAAACTTCCATTTGTCAGGAAGCTCCTTTTTTAGAAAAGGAGATTAAATTAACATTTATCTGCACATCAGTGAATCAACACAAGAGGATGCTAGGAGTTAAGTATTTTTCTATGGCTAAAAGCTTGGAGTTTCCTAGCAGTGGTAAAATCCTGACCCTGCCAAGGAGGACATGAGAAGCCCAAGTCTTCAGCACTGCAGTGGGAGCACAGTGTCCCCCTGCATGCCCAGGGGATCTCCAGGGTGGGGATGATGCTGTGAATTGCTGTTAGAACAGGAAATCCAAACCAGGCAAGGCCCATCCCTTCCCTAACTCATCCATGAGGCCAGCCCCCAACATTTACAGTGTGTCCCACTGATGCCAGTCCCTTTCTCCACAAACCTAGTGTTCCCTGCAGCAATCTCACTTCAAGGCTATTTGGGAGTGGCTACTTTCTACAGGAAACCCTTTTGTCTAATTCTTTCTTGCCTTTGATTGCATTAGAGCAACATCAAGATGTGATAATGTTCTCTTTTCACATGTTTTGTGAAAAATGACCATCAAATGTCATTTTTCAAAAATTACCTGTGAATTTTCTGCTTGGAAGCTTTACTTTCTGTAAGTGACTGTCTTTCAAAGGGACCAACTGTCCACCAGGGAGCTGAATGAAATCCTGGCCTCACCTCCTGTCAGTAAGAACTCTGCTAGTGACTTCACAGGACTCTGCCAGGTTTCTTCCCTTCACAAAACTTGAGTGGATTCTGGAAGGCTGGAATTGGATACTCATTTGTGTTGTCTTTCTTCCCCTCCAACAGCAAGATTTGTAACAAAACAAGAACACTGTAATGGCTAGTGGAAAAAATGAAGTACAAAAATCACACACAGTGAAAGCCTCCTACTCTCTTTTGGTAAGATATATGAAGACAACTTCTTACATTGTTCTTTTCTCAAAAGGCATATACAATGTGGCAAAATATTTCAAATATACATTCTATATAATAAAATATCATCTAACTAGTGCATCCTCAATCATATGCTGGAAATATTTTTACCAAGCCAAGGTTTAAAATCCATAAATCTTTTGAATACTAGGTGCTTCATTCAAGGCAGATACAACAGCAAGTAAATCCCACAAGCTCACTTTTCAAGCTTTAAAAGGTAGCAATGGATGGAACATGACATATGATGACCCACAACAGAAATGAACAAAGTTAGTGGTGAGAAACCACTGCAATGGTTCAGCACCCCTCAGAACTCTGCATTGCAGGTTGCTGTACTTGATCAGATGGGGGATGTTGGTACACACAAATTAAAGTCACCTCGTCAGACTGACACACAGCCATACGTGATAATTCACAAGTTAAAAATAAAAATATAAAAGGTCAACATTCACAGGTCCATTGACTAAAGGGAATAAATTAAACCTCAGATAAGTTGCATACATAGTTTCCTTCACCCTCAGTCTTCCATTTATGCCTATACAAGGAACAATACTTTCCCAAACACTTCTGAAGTGGCAAAAACAATGAAGGTTTTTGCACTCAAGCTGTGTTGACAGCAAGGTCATCCTTGCCAATTATGAATTGAGACAGTTCCCATCTCTTTAGCATCAGTGCACAGGGTATGGCTCCAAGTGGTGTTGGAGGAAGAAGAAAAAATAACACGGTGGTGTAACAAAAAACCAGAACAAGACAAACTTCTTCCATTCATCATTGGCTGAATAAAATAAAGTGTATCTTGTCCAGGGTACCTTGCTAGGTCCTCTCTAGAAGAGGTATGTACTGTCATACATAAATGCCCTCTGGGTTAAAACCAGATGACAGGGGGTTCTGTAGGATCCGAAGGTTACTGGGGAGTTGCCTCGATGAGCCAGGGCGCTTCAGTGACCCAGACTGAAAGGTTGGCTCTGCATAAGAAAAAGGGTAATTAGAAAAGTCATCAGTAGGGGGGCACCTCTCCTCCTCCTGCTTAATGCAATACAGAAAAAGTAATTCCACATGTAACAAACTACTGAAGTGCCTGGCTAGGAAGAGAGGAGATCTAAGGTGCACACTTCCTACTCATTTCAGAACAGAACGAAACCCATGCAAAAGAATTACCCTCCCACGAGAAACATGTACAGTCACACACACACTTGTATGGTAATGTGCAGATAGAGCTTGAACCTGTAATATAACTCAAAGCTTCAGCTTCCTGCCCACTTAAAAGAGTTCACACAAGTGCTGCATTTGAAGGTCTGGTTGTCTTTTCTTCTCTCTCGACCCGCTTGCCCTCCCAGTGCCTTTTGGTTATAAAGTTTTCTGAGCAGAGGGACAGACCCAGCATAAAAGAATGCCGAGACAAAGAGCCCCTTGGAAGCAGAGTGCTGGAAAAAGCACGCGACTGTGCTGGTGCCGCAGCTCTGACACACATTCAAAACACTCCTGTGGTTCTGCCCAGGAAATTCTGAATCCAGATGTGGGCACGTGCAGGCTACACTGATCTCACTGGGGGCAAAGTCAATTCACACCCGCCGTAACAGCCATCTGTGCAGGACTTCTGCATGGCTGGCAGCCCAGCTGGATTGGCTCCTATTCCCGTGCGGCTGCTGTCTGGGATTTCTTGGGATCCAGACACATTCCTTTTGCTGCTTTGACAACACCCCCACCAGAAGAGGAAGAACCCAGACGAACAGCAATGTCAGCTGTACAGTCACGTTCTGTGCTGGCAGCCAGCCATGGCGGCCACTCTTGAAAGCTGCAGGCTTAATGCACTGCTGATGGGACAAACGCACGCCCGGGCACAGTGGGAGAGAAGTTCTCCACATACTGCTCTTTATTTAGAGCCTGCTAAACCCTTGGAATGAAAAGAAGTACTCAACAATGTGCTCTCCTAGTGTTTTACTGATGTCTTTGCTAAGGGAGCATTCATTTCACGTAGGAGTGCCAGCATTAAGTGGCAGCAAAGGCACTGCCCACCCCTTCTCCCTCCTTCCCTCCCTCCCAAAGCATTCCAAGGGATGCACCTCTCTCGAGCTCCACATGTGGGGCCTCCACCTCCATGGGGTCTGCTGGCAGCACCGTCACCTTGGTTCCTGTTTGCTGGATGAACTGCTGCAGGTTCACCTGGCGCAGCTCCTTGGTCAGTTGCTCCAGTTCTTGTTCCCTGTCCTGCCAGGAAACAGAAAACATCTGCTGAACAAATAAAGCAGCATTTCATGACCATATTTACAGTTGGGCAACTAATGCTTCTCCTTTTGATGAGAAAGCCTCTGATTTTTAAAGCTCAAATGCAAATTGAAGAGTTGAAAGGTATTTTAATCTTGTAATTTAAAAAGTGAGTCAACACTCACTAGCACTCACTAGAATCACAGAATCAATTAGCTTGGAAAAGACCTCTGAGATCATTAAGTCCAACCCATGACCCTAATTGGGTTTTTCTTAATGTATTTTATTTTTGTATTGCTTCTTGGATGACTAGCAGCTGTTTCTCATACCACCTGAGAAAAACTTTGGCATGTCAGCAAATAAAGGTAATAGTGTGAATGCTGGAAAAATAATCAACCAAACAGCAGTCTGGCACCAACACTTACTTCTTCCTGAAGTGTCCAGCATGGCTTGGACAGCTCATTTAATTCTTCTGATCTTGGAAAGAGTAAAATTGTTCTCTCCTCTTGTTCTTTGCATGTTCTGTTTAGACTATTTTGGCCAGAACCTTCTCACTCTGCAAGGGTTTTGTGCACTGAAGCCAAAGCTTGGCTGATTCCCCACCCCTTCAAAGCACAGATGATCATTTAGGATCTTTCTCTGTACTTCTGTCATGATATGCAAACCTTACAGCTCTGATGGATTACAACAGTCTTGGACTATTATTATTCCCACACACAGAGGTTGAGCTGCTTTAGCAGATATCTTTAACTTTAGGTATGCTCCATAATGCAGAGCTCAGTTTATTTACTTGTGGACTTCCAGATTTGTGCACCTTTAGGTTTAGAACAAGATTGGAAGATCTGAATTGAATGGGAACTTTCCCCAGAAAACCTAGACTATGAAAAGAACCAAGCCAGAAATATTTTGAACTCCATCACAGCCTCAGTAAATGTGTCTGAGGATAAGTAAAACACATAAAGAGGACTTGAAGCTTTCCATCAGTGCAAATCCCTAAGTGTAGCATGTCTGGAAACTTAGCATAGATAAACATAGCCAAAATTGCTTACAGTTTTCATCCATTTTGCTTTGGGTGAAAATACTTTTTCCTCCCTCATCAGCTCATATTGATGTGGTTCTAAGGCAGGAGCAAGGATACAAAATCCTTTTACATATTCACAGTGGAATCACCTTAATGCCACTGCAGTGCTGCAGAATACACTAACGGTGAATCCTGGGAATCAGCAAGAACCACAACTCCAACTGATGTGTGGTGCCTTAGGACTACCTTACATGGCACATAAAAATCCCAGGAGCTCCAATCTTTCCTCCACCTCATCCAGTTAGCAGCTAGAGTTCATTTATTCTTTCATGCTCTATCAAGTTCCAAGTGATATCATTAACTTCAGCAAGGAAATGGGGACTGGATTCTCTTTTGACACATGTGCCACAAATGCCTGAGGTGTAGAAAAAATAAAATCCTGAACACCAGTGAGTCAGCCAGGAAAAGAGGGATGCTGTTCTTTAAAACCAAAGCCCTGTAAGGTTGCAAGTACTTTACTTTAGCTCTGCACTTTTCCAGGTGTTGCTTTTGGACTGTTCTTTGTAATTCATCTCTTTTGGTGGCAGACAAACCTAGCAAAGATCAGAAATTTATCCTCAGAAAAGGCTATGATGGTGCAAATTACTGCTCTTCTTCTCAAACAGTTTAAATGAGCAAGTTAAACACAGGTGAAATAAAAACAGTCTGCTCTTCAAAAAAAAAAAAACCCCACAATCTGAAATGCAACTTGAAAATGAAAGCAACACATTCCCTCTTTTACCCTGATTCACTTTGGAAACTGTCTTGTGTTGTCTTTCATGGGCTTCAGATTTGTGTAAGAGAAATTAGTCACAGTCTTTGACTTTCTCTAGCTATGGATAAAAAGACAATCTTACCTGTAATCGCTTGGTAGCTTGGCCCAAAGACCTTTCTACCGCTTTAATGCCATTTTCCAATCTCAGACTCTGCTGGCCCTGAATATCAATTTCTCCCTTCACCTTCTCGATCTTTTCCTTGACCTCTTCTTCATTCACCTGGGACTCTTGAACTTCCCGCTGCAGCTTCTCTGCTTCAAGGCCACTCTCCATGTTGTGGATCTGAGACACGTACTCCTTGAGTTTGCTCTCGCACTCCAGGATCCTCTGCCTCATCTCCTGCAGCTGCTCCGTCAGCTGCTTTTCATTCTCCTGTTCGATCTGCAGCTCGTTCTCCCAGAACTCTTCTTCTTCAATCTCCACTTCATTCCGTTTGATCTTCTGCTCCAGTTTGAGGATTTCTTCTTCCAGGCTGGCATTGTACTTTTGCTCCCAGTAGCGGATCTCGGCTTCATTGGACTCCAGCTGCTTCTCAATGCACTGAAGCTTCTCCGTCTGGAGGTGGATCAGTTTCTTCAACTCGTCCGCTGTTGTTTTACAGTTGTTGAGCACCTTTTGCTTGAACTCAGATTCCTTGCTCTTCCCGAAGATGTCCATTAGCCCCTTGGCGCCGCCAGTGAAGGTGAGGGATTTCCTTTTCGGCTCCCTCCTCTTCATGGCCTTGTCCCCGGGCGGCCTCAGCTTGGCCAGGGGCGGCAAGCTCTGCCGGTACAGAGTCCTCTCGGGGATGCGCGCCACGCTGTCCGACGTGGGCCGCTCGCTCAGGGAGGGCCCGGTGCGCCGCAGGATCAGCTGCACGTCGCTGGCGTACTGTCCCCACTTGTTGAGGGACACGATGGGGTTCTCGTGCGGCGCCAGGTGCCGCTCCGTGTCCCGCCACTTCTCGATCAGCGTGTAGCGCCCGGTGCGCCCTGCAAGGGAGCACAGCGTCAGCGCGGCCGCGGGGGGGCGCCACCGCGCCGCGATCCGCCCCTGAGGGACGGCAGCGGGACATGCCGGGACAGCGCCGGGACAGCGCCGGACAGGACCCTCCCGCCGCCCACAGGCAACTTCAGCGCACCTGCCCCTGTCGCAGGACACGCTGTCTCCTCACTCACGGTGTCCGCACATCACCGAGTTCGCCTCTAAACCCTCCCCGCGCAGGGCGGGAGTGGCAGCAGCGAAGAGGGATTGACACTGTGAGAACCGGCAGAACTGCGCAAACCCCGGGGCTGCCGGCAGGCTGGGAGGGGACTGAGATTCATGGAATCGCACAATCGTTTGGGTTGGAATGGACCTAAAGATCATCCAGTTCCAACACCCTGCCACAGGCAGGGACACCTTCCACTAGCCCAGCTTGCTCAGAGCCCTATCCAGCCTGGCCTTGGACACTTCCAGGGATCCAGGGGCAGCCACAGCTTCTCTGGGCACCCTGTGCCAGGGCCTCACCACCCTCACAGGGAAGAAGAATAAAGCGAGTGACCCAGCAGTGTTGGTAACCACCACATAAATATACCCAATGGCAACTTCTAGGCCAAGAAAACAAGAACAGGAGTTCCAGATCTTTCATACAGCCACATATAAATATCAAAGAATGTGGAAGCAGTGTGTTATAAATTTGCTGTTAAACTTTCATCAGTCAGAGGCAGCTGTTAATGACTGATAGAGCTTCAGTTCCCCTGTTGATGCCCTGCAGTTTGCTCAGACACTGATCCAGCCTGGGTCACAGCCTGTGATGCCTGTGGCAGTGCTGCTGATGTGACAAACCTTCACTGAGGAGAGCACAGGGACAAGAGCAGCAGAGGCTGCCTAAACTGCAAACGAGCAATCAGGCTCCCTGCACAATCCCATCCTCTGTAACAGTGGCTCCCACATCCCCACTGGGGTAACCCAGCCTTCAGGAAGAAGCTTGAGTCCTTTCCTAAGTGCTGAGAGTTTCTCTGAGCCCTCTTTTGGCACTACAACTTCTGTTCGTGGCTTCAGTTGCGTTCTTATCAAGAATACTTAGATTCAGCTCAGCAATCTTCCTCTTCCAACACCCCTTATGGGCTTATATTTTTCTAAGCACTCTCGCTACTCTGAAATATAGCATTCTCTCACTCCAGAAGAGTTTCCCCTACCAAAGCAACCTCACTTAAAAGCCACAACATTATTTACAAAAAGATGGGGAAGATCAACTGCTTAAAAGCAGTTTAATGCTTTAAAAAGCATTTGATGCTAATGAATTTCTGAACAGCTCCACAATTGCCATTAACCTTAAAAACATCATTAACTACTTTAATGCATTACCTACATTCATTTTCATGAGAAATGATCATTCAAATGATTTATTTGAGCACATAAAAGCCTGAAATACCTGTCATATATGCAACTACAGAGGGGAGGAGTCAGAAGAAATGTAGTTATTGGTGATAACACATTCAATGTATTCTCTTACCTTATACTACCTGCCCAACCATCACACTTCTTTCAAAAGGACAAAAATATCCTAATCTCAGGCTGGAGATCTGCCCGTGACCTCCAGTCACAACACTCACATGGACTCCTCACTTCAGATTTATAGGAAACAAGCTGCACTGTGGTGATTACCACACCCCGCACCCCTCTAAAATTGGACACTGCCTTCTAAAAAGCTTCCTGAGCTACAACTACTGCATTGGGAATGTTCTTTCTCACAATGCTCTCACTTTCTCACAATTAGCTCTCAAAGCAAAGAATAAGAACAAAAATTGTCTGCATAGGCACCACCTGGAGAACAGGTGGCCTTGGCTTGTGGCTCATCCTAGAGGGATTGGCTGGCCCAGTCAGAGACCAAAATGTCCATGTTCACTTCCAAGTTAGGAGTGAGGGCTGAAAGATTTGGCTGGTGGAAGTCAGCAAAACAAGGCAGGCAGCATGAGAACAGCAATCCACCACCCCGAATGCTGTGTGAATGCTGTCATAAATAAATTACTCTGGGTAGGGAATGAGGAAAAAAGTGGGGGGGAAAAAATCCCAAACCTGTCAGCATACTAACATGCTTGGCTAACACTCTCAGCAAGAGATTTAAGGCTTATTCTAATGAAGTTCTTCAAAATCAAGTTTATAAAGGTATATGGTATAAAGTGAGAGTTTTTTGCTAACTCACAATATTGCTAATTGATCCATGAAGATTTATAGTTTGTAGTAGGCATTGGTGTTGTTACAGGAAAAATAAACCTACTACTGTCTGCCATAGCATACGAACAATAAATCCTAGAGAAGAAAAATTAAGTAAAAACATACCCCAGGACAAAGGCTGCACTTCACTGCTGTTTTTTTTCATCTTAGAAGTTTCCAGCTTGTAATCATGGTTGTGCTACTAATGTTCATGTTGTGTCAGAATCAGTCAAGTTCAAAGAAGTCCTGAAATTGCAAACTGGAGTAGGTACCACTAGGGGAGCAAGCAGAGTGCAATTTCTATTCACTCTGCTATTAAACTCATTACTTAAAAGAAATATAACAGGAGACAAAAGAAAAAAAAAGAAAAAAGAAGGGGGAGGAGAATAAAGTTCTAACAACCTTGACCAAAAATGAATTAAAGAATTAAGCACAGACTTGCCAAGACCTATTTTCATCTTAGCTTAGGGTTCCAAATCAACATGCAGCCCTAAATAATGAACTCAGCACTCAAGACCCACATAAAAGAAAGTGTTTTGTAGAAGTAATACTTGCACAGTTCAACAACCACACCTGGAGCTCAGGACTGCTCTAAAACAAAGCTGTTCTCTTCCGAGATCATTACCCAGGAGTAGTGCTCAGCCTGTGCATGACGCAGATTAACAATACCCAGACAACCACAACTGTGATGTTTGCCTGCATTAGAGGGGATTAATTCACAAATGAAAGGGTGAATGAGTTAATTCAGAACTAATGACAGAGTATTTCAGAACACAGGCAGAATGCAGGCGTCCCTGTAGCAAACTGCTGGGTTTGATGTGCAGCCACCACTGACATGGAGAAAAGAGCTTGCCTGGGTTGTTGACGAGGAACAGTTTGATGCCTGCATGCTGCTTCTTGCCCTGTGTGCTGTCCACAAGCTTCTGGACACAAACAGCACCTGGCAGAACTCAGTCCACCTTCATCCATGCAAACTTATTATTTTAAAAATTAAGTTACAGTCATATTCAGGTGATAGCCATGTATCAGCAATGTATGGCATTCCTTAAATTACAGTGTGTTTCACCCAGCTGAATATTATATTGAATCCCACCCAAAATTTTGCAGTATCTCCAGGGAAGGTTCAGTGACCAGTTCAGCAGTGAATCCCCCAAAACTTTTGAAATAAAACTTTTCTTTAACTGCAACTAGAACACATTGGGTTTCTTTTTTTTAATACTCCTATCAAAGCCTTGTATTGATGGGAATGGTAGAGAAAACCATCCAGAAAGGCCCAAAAAAGCGCAAGCAGTGCTGTGTTCTGTGGTTTTCTTTTCAGAATTCAGGAATTCAAGGGCTGGAGAAAGCACAGAACCTCTGCACCCTATTTCAGGTCCAGCTACTTCATGGGCAGCAGGGGAAAGGAGGTTCTGCTCCACTCTGCTGAGATCCCCCACTGCAGGGCTGCATCCAGCCCTGGGCCCAGCACAGGAAGGACAGGCTGGAGCCAGGCCAGAGCAGGAACACCAAGGGCATCAGAGGGATGGAACAGCTCTGCTGGGAGGAAAAGCTGAAGGAATTGGGATTGTTCAGCCTGGAGAGGAGAAGGCTTTGGGGTGACCTCATTGTGGCCTTGCAGTGCCTGAAGGGAACCCACAGGAGAGATGGAGAGAGACTCTGGACAAGGGCCTGGGGTGACAGGACAAGGGGAATAGCTTCACACAGAGAGGGGAGGTTTAGGTTGGATGTGAGGCAGAAATTGTTCCCTGTGAGGGTGGTGAGGCCCTGGCACAGGTTGCCCAGAGAAGCTGTGGCTGCCCCATCCGTGGAAGTGTCCAAGGCCAGATGCGACTTGGAGCAAGCTGGGATAGTGGAAAGTGTCTCTGTTCATGGCAGGGCACTGGGATGGGATGATCTTTAAGGTCCCTTCCAGCCTAGGCCATTCTGTGATTACTGCATGGTGCCCAGAATGGAGACCCTACATACCATATGGTATCACCATCTCAAAACAATCACCAAGAACTTGTATCTGTTTTGCAGACAGCAAATGACAAGCAGTAACAGAAGCAGATACTATATTTACATCCCTAAAGCACACTGCAGCTGCAAAAAGGGCAGTGTCAAGGTTAATAGGTTAAGTTTTCACCTAACAGTTCCCTAGGGGCACAAATTTATCACAAGTTCTATTAACACAAGAACACCTTCAAAAGAGTAATTTATTTCAAAATTGAGAAATCAAAAAAGGAAATATACGGACTCCAGAATGCTGATGTTCTGACAGCCTGCAAATACCTGTCATGAGTGGTTTGAACCTGAACTTCCTGTGGAGGCCCAGGGGCCTGCCACCAAGGTGGTTGTGTCTCAGCCCTGACAAGGCAGAGGCAAATGGGAAGAGACACCCCTCTGGACTAGGGAGAGAAAAGCCTCCCTCCCATGGACCTTTGTAGCCATATGTTAATGACTTACAAGTTCTGTTCCTTCACCGGTCTGTTAGTTTAGGTCACCCCTGTTCAGCCCCCGTTTACCATATATGTATTTACCCTAGAGTGTTCTTCCTTCCTTTGACCCCCATGGGCTCAGTTTTGCTGCAGTGCTCCATCCCTGTTGCCCTATTGGTTCTCCCAACTCTCAGTGACTGCCCTGCACCACTTTCCTTTATCCCTATTGGCCCTTGACCGTCAGATCAGCCTCTTTTCCCCCTTATTTAACCCTGTGCCCTTAAACCAGTTCCATTCTTGTCCCTGGACCCCTTTGACGCTGTACCCTGTTCCTGCTAACAAACAGTTGCTAGATTACCACACGAGGACCTGTCCCTTCATCAAATGTCATCAGCCATTTTAGCAGCATGCTCCGGGCCCTGAAAGTGCAGGTCGCTCTCACGGCCTCACTGCAGCACGCCACAACAACTTCCTGCGACCTTAAATGGGAGCCTGCACTCAGTGTCCTAGATCTGGCTCTGCAGCACAGCCAAACACAAGCTCTGGACCCAAGTGCCCAGCCACTGTAGTCTTAGCTTGGGATTGATGTAATTTGCTAATTTAAACACAGATTCCATCACAATGAACAGTGATTAAACTAATGAAATATAGGTACAAGGTAATGAACATTTTTTCAGACTCTCAAGAGGCAGATTTTTAAATTATGCTCCATGAAGGTAGTAGGGCAACATTACTCACTTTAAGCTCCTCTATATGCTTTAATATTTGCAGCTGACACAGTAGACAGAGCAACCATTTCTGCTGCCAAAAGTGAAAATGAAACTCCAAAGGAAAGCAGCAGCAGCAACACTCTTGGCAGGACTGTAACCTGAGAGGTCATCAATTCCCTTTTTCAGGACAGAAATGATTCATCCCATTGTTCCCACCCAAAAGTCCATCATCCTCTATAAGCAAAACATTTCAGGCACTACTTGTTTTTTTTTTTTTGCTATGCAGGTAGTATTAATACACCATGAAAAAAATGTATCTGTGCCTTATCTTTCCCATCAGGCTACAAATGTATATGCCAAGCACCAAGCAAGATCCATCTTTCCATTAAGTGTCTCCCATGCTTCACATGTACAGTGTTGCAGCAGCCCTCTTATTAGAGGGTAAAAAAGAGCCAAGGCACAGACTTCTTGTTTATCACAGCATAAAAAGGGTCCTGGTTTATTCTTCTTCACGGCTTAGTCATCTTAACTCCAACTATTCGCTGACTGTGGCTGCAGCAAGCTCCTGCTGTAGGTTTCCCTTGCAGCCTCTGACTGCTGGTTATTTCCTGCTGAACTCTGACTGCAGGGATCAGTCTGCAGACTCTGACTGCAGGCTTTTACCCAGCTAGACTGTGACTGCAGGTTCCAACAACAGGCTCGAATTGCAGACCCAGACTGATCTTGCAGCAGTGATTCTCTCTCCACAGGATCCTGCTTCACAATTCTCTCCTTCCTGCTCCTCAAGGTTTCTCCTCATGATGATCCTCCTCCTACCAGCCAACTCTCTCTGTTATCTCACTCATACTTACTGGATATAGCTGTTGCTCATCAGGGGCAAGGCTGTACTGGTTAATTAACACAGCTGTGACTTATCGGGGTGAGGTCACCTTACTCCCTTCTCCTACAGTACAGCAGTGAGTCAGTGCAAGCAGGTGACTCATTGCCCTGGTCTCCTAATTTCTAGGAAAAGCAGTAGGATGAGCTGTCTTAAATATGAGGGTACCTCTTCTTCCCTAGAAAAGGGGTTGGGGTGGGCAAGAGCAAGTCTTTGTCACCAGAGGTCATAGAATCATTTAGGCTGGAAAATACTTCCAAGATCATTGAGCCCAAGCTGTGCCCGATGGCCACCTTGCCATCCAGCCCAGAGCACTGACTGGTACATCCAGTCATTCCCTGGACACCTCCAGGGATGGGGACTCCAAACCTCCTTGAGCAGCCCCTTCCAATGCTTAACAATCTTTTCCATTAAGAAATTCCTGCTGATGTCCAACCTGAACCTTCCCTGGCACAGCCTGAGGCTGTTCCCTCTTGTCCTGTGCCTTATTCCCTGGGAGCAGATCCCAACTTCCCCTGGCTGCACCCTCCTGTTAGGGAGCTGTGCAGAGCCAGAAGTTTCCCCCTGAGCCTCCTTTTCTCCAGGCTGAGCCCCCACAGCTCCTTCAGCCACTCCTCACAGGACTTGCTCTCAAACCTTTCAACACAATCTTGCTCCCAGTTTTTCCTCTTTCCCTGAGACTACCAGGGTGCACTCAGTGCCAGGGAAGTTCCCTGGCAGGCACATTCCTAGCTCCCATTTTCCCCAGGGGTGCCATCACCTCTGCTCCACAGCAGCTGTGCCAAGAGCCTGCCCTGCAATGTGGCACTCTGGACAGTCTTGGGGAAAAAAAAAAATCTGCACCTAAGACAGAAGTTTTAAGACAGCCACACTAAAAGGAAAGTTGCATTAGTCTCAGTCTTGAGCTGAATGAGCATGCCAGACTTACCACAGTGCATAATAAGAATTAACACTCTGTCATCTGTCTGCACAGAGGTCTCCATGGAGGTAAAGCCAGACCTGCCAACACTTGGCTCAAGCCAAACCCAGACTGCCCAGAGCACTGAAAAATGCACACCCTCCACACTGTGGATGCAGTTTTCTGACCCACTTGGTTTCCCAGAAACAACCTTTCAGCCCTAGGCTGTCTTCCTTAACAAGGCAATGCAAAGAAAAAGTAATTGCATGTGGGTAAAAATCTTTTAAGAACTCTTAATATGTGGAACATGTGGGTGAAAATGCTGTGCCTTACCAAAGGGACAACAGCATTAACTCCTGAATCTTTAACAGCACTGACAAAAAGAGAACTGCTGGCAATTTTGATCAACCCAGGATGATTTGAACTCAATATCTTTGAAATATGAATGTGACGTTTCATTCATTATATGATAACTTAAGTTAATAATCCATAGCAATTAAAAAAACATTCTGGCTATCTGGGAACTCATTAAATACCCAAGATTAAGAGAAAAAAAAACCCTTCAAAACAGAGGTTAGAGTTTGCATTACTCAGATTTCTTAACTCATGCTATATTTTGCAACCACAGGTATGAAATACAACAGAAAATAAAGAGTGAGAGGAGGAGTCCAGTCCTAGGAAGAAATACCCACAGAGGCTCCATTAAAGGTCTGCTGATTTCTCCAAGCACAGCCATCTCTCCATATCTTTACCAGGACTGAAGCCTTAGTTCATTACTATCATCCTTGCTCTCAAAAAAGGGTATGCAGGAGTTTATCAGAACCCAAGAGAACAAAGCTCTCAGTCATCATTTCATTCTTTCAACTGCCTTTTGTCCAAGCATGCTGAGGTACCACACTTATTTTAGAGCTGTGTCCTAAACAGGTGAAACAATGGGGAAATTTGGCTGAGATCACACAGCAACACATGGCAAAGCACATCCAGCAGCCCAGGTCCCTCTCAGTGAGGTTACTGTCACTAGATTTCTAAACCAGAAGGTTTATATGATCACACTATGGGATCTCCACAAAACACAGATTTTTTTTGTACTTATTATCCCTCAATGTCACTATTTGAAGTGGCAGAGAATGAAATCTAGGGGTTGAAAAATCACAAATTCTAAGCAGATCCTTAACAGGGACACCTCCCTCTATCCCAGGTTGCTCAGAGCCCCATCCAGCCTGGCCCTGGACACTGCCAGGGATGGGGCAGCCACAGCTTCTCTGGGCAACCTGTGCCAGGGCCTCACCACCCTCACAGTGAACAATTTCTTCCTGATACCCAACCTAAACCTGCTCTCTGTCACTGTGAAGCCATTGCCCCTTGTCCTGTCACTATATGGTTTTGTAAAAGAAGTGGTTTGATTGTTCCAGATACAACTCTGGCTGAGCCTTAAAATGCTCTAACACATGTTTGAGACAGCACTGACATTTTAATAAATACATTCCATTTGTCTTTAAAGAAAAATACTCAACTGGAATAATAATAAAGAACCCTGATAGCTGCATTTGTTTAATTTTAAAAAGAGACACCTGTACTTCTTGTTCAGTGAAGTGCCACTCATATTCTCCAGCCAGAAGCACCAAAATTCCACAGTACTATTTTAAGCAAGTCTGCCAATTTAATTATTTGCCAGAGAAAATTACAGGGAGGAGGGCAGAAGGTTTCTTTTGGTAAGAAATTCAAGCTTCTTGTCTCTAGACTGAAATATTCTCTTTCTAGGAAACAAACACGTCATTCTGAGTAGAGGAGATGTGTTCTAGGCTCCAGGGGTAAAAGAAATCACTTCAAATGCAATAAAAACCCTCATGAGGGCTGCAAGTGGGAGAGCACTTCTGAAGGAACAGGACAAGTGTATTTGTGACTGCACTATTTGTCAGCACATTCCTTTGGAAGACTTATCATTTTTTGTGTTTGAATGGAAAACAACCAGTAAAAGGCAATTTTAAAAAATCTTAGTTAAAGTACATTTGCCTAAACCATTAGCGAAAATGATTAGCTCACTTTCTTTAGCATATACCTGTTTTTCCCCTCACTATTACAATAGTTTTTGAGAGGAGTCACTATGCTCACACACATTCAAAACAGGCCTTTGGCTGGATTCATCAACCATCTCATCACACACAAAGTTTAAAAGTATCAACAACTCTGTTTTTACTTTTTTTCAGTTGTCCAAATTATGAAGAGGAATCAAAATGACCAAGCAATGCTTACATGAATCCACTCTGGTTTTCACAGATTGCACAGAAAACTTAGTGGAGAATGTGCTATCAAATGCACATTTTTAAAAGTGGCAAGGATGAATCTTGGAGAAGCTCATCTCTCCTGGCAAAAATGTTTTTAAAACAAGACTCATGGTTCTCTATTTAAACTGTGTGCTGAGGTGTATTTTTGTTTCACTGAGGGCTTTGTTTCTCATGATGAAACAATCACTTCTCTTATTCGTATTAAAAAGCTGAATCTTCTTTGTCACTTGCAAACAGCTTGAGTGAAAAAGAAAATTAAGCAGGCCTAGATAAAACTCATAAAAGGTAGTATCAAGTGTTCTTCAAGATCCCAGTGAGAGATGATTTCACTCTCTGGAAACTTGTAACTGAATAGTTTTATGTCTGTCTTGAACAGAATTCCAGCCACCCGCCCTCCAGCTAAGGCAATTCCAACTCCTTCTAAGTTACAGACACAGACAATTTTAGTATCCAAAGTTATATCCAACTGATGTTCTCTCTTGCACTCAATAAATTACATACACATTTTTAAAAATAAGCTTTGCTGGGGCACCAAAGGAGACAGCTTTCCCCTTTTTTTTTTTTGTTTTAAAGAATGAGGAGGCATTTGAGATTGAGATTTAACTTCAATCCACACAGAAAATTTTTTTTAAAAAAGGAGAAAACCCACAACCAACCAAAAAACTCTAAAATTCTTACTTTGGGTAGTCATTTCCTGTTCTGCAGTAATCAAGAGATGGGCAGCAGCAGAAAGGGAAGGAGCTCACAGTGCAAAAACAGGTAACACCAATGTTATTTATCAGGAGTACAGCCCCAGAGAGAGACTTTTTACTGGAAGAGCTCCAATTTCTAAGGAATCAAGGAGCATTAGCCAGGCAAGTTAAGTGACAGAATGCCACGGCCAAAGGATTAGACACTGGATGGGACAGAACCTCTTACAAAGCCTCATAGCCCAGTATAACTTGATTTTTTTATGCTAAAATACCCCTAGAACATTAAAAAAGGCAAAAAAATACCCAATAAACTTCTGTATCCTCAAGTATCCTCCTGAAGTAACAACTTCAGTTGATACTGAATTTTCATGACATGGGGGAAGAGTTGGAAAGTGCATAGATGGAAACCTTTTTGTTGCTTTTATCACAGCAGGAGATCAGGAGACAGAGCCCTGCATTTGATCAAGTGACAGCAAAAGGCAGTTCTTAAAATACAAGAAATTCCATTTAAGGACAACACACTCTGCCAGGGTGAGTGAACAGTGCTACAGTCAGGTCCCCACACTTGTGCACATTCAGAACTCAACTGCCCCTGGCCCTGAGCAACCTGCTCTGCCTGGCCCTGCTTTCAGCAGCAGAGTTGGATACTGTCCAAAGGTGCCTTCTAACCACAGCTCTATACTAATCTTGATTTTCCTATTTTTGAAATACAGGACAAAGCTTTATTTTTCACATGCCTAGAACAGAGGCAGCCTCATTTGTCCATGAGAAGCTTCTTAACTATGGATGTCTTAATCCAGGTATCTTTGTCTTGTATTTTCCTCAGTGGATATGGCTGTAAAATAAGCCAGTTTGCAGATATTCCAGATGCTGCACTTCAAGAAAATAATGTATTTCTTGCAACTCGCACTTCAGGCTCACTGAAGTAGACTGTTGTGTGCTTTAAGTCAAGGACCTGGTAATAAACTGTAAGGCCCAATAAAACAAAAGGAGCATCTCACAAACTTTACAGACAGACAAAATAGTCCTAAGTGCAGCCAAGTTACGTGACTGCTGAAGGAGCCAGACTGCAAAGTGGAAAATCCCATCAGAGCCAAGTGAGGAGGAAGCCAACTAAGACTGGCTACTTTTCACCACCACATGTCAGGTGGGAGCTAGAGTGATCCATTTTCATGGATTGCCATTCAAGTTCAAGTGACAATTACTCCTGGTAAGCTGGGACCTACAGCCAAATCACAGGGGCAGCCAGATGGTTCTGTCCCGATGAAGGGCCTGACAGGAGGGCTGGGAAAGCCCTCCCTGCCAAAGACACACAGGTGTAATTTATAGGGTGCTTGATACTGTCCTACCTGCCCCAGTGAGAGGGAAATTCTTCTGGGGGTTTTCTAGAGAAGGTATTTGCCTTGAGAAGGAATTTCTAAGGGATTATCTTGATTTGGCTCTGGTTGGAGCTGAAATTTATCTCAGCATGGAAGCAGAGTCTCCTGTCCCAGACAAACTGGTGACGAGCTACAGAAAAGGAAGTCTGCAGAGCTGACAAAACCTGTGTGTGTTTCCAAGGCTGAGGGAGTCTTTACAGAGTTCAGGCTAATAACTGAGGATACAGAAGAAGACCCAAGGAGAAATTACACAGGAGAACATTAAATTATTGTCTAGAACTAGGAGTCTAGACAATAGTCTCCTTCTGTGGGAGAAGGCAAAGGAAACAGAATGAAAGTGATATTGAAAGCAAAGTGAAGAACAAAAGTATCACAACCACTTTATCATTGCTAAACATGTATCACTTAATCATGACCAGAAAATGATCATGCTAGCAGAATTGTTTCTCAAAAAACCTGCAGGCAGAAAATGAGGCATGGAAGCAACTGATGAACCAATTACCATTAAACAAAAAGCTGCAACTGAACTAGTAAAGAAACATTTAACAGTTTAACATCAACTACAAGATTTGAGAGACAAAATGACTTGCTACAATTTTTAAATGAGGTTTTAAAATGCATTGGTAAGCATGATAAGCACATGCTAGCATTTTGTTCAATCCTCTTAAAGTATAAAATAAGTAAGTCCCAGTCTTCCACTCCATCAGATATAAGTAGATGGAAATTATGTTTAGAAGTTTAAAATTTAAATAAATAAACACCAATTTCAGAGAAATTGATTTTGTGCTTACAGGGAGAATACCTTGTTGACATTCATAGGCCTAACTTGCTTTTTATTAGAAAATTATTATTTTCAAATTGAGTCACACTGCTAATACAATCCTGCAAAACAGCTGGCATACTGAAAAATGCAGAAGCTCACCTTTAAACTATTAATTTTTAGGTAAAACATTGGTTTTAATGCCTAAAATTAAATAGTATGTAAAACCAATTATAACATTTTAGGAAAGAATAAGTATCAGCATAGGAAATACTGACAGGATGAGGCTGAGGCCTATTCAGGATGCCTTTAATCACTGAGGAATATCTGACAAGACTTTCCTTGGTGGAGCCTGAAAGATTTTATTTTTCTCTTCTAAACTGTCCAGCAAAGGGCTAACAGTGTAGAGACTTCCAAGTTACCCTTTCATGAGCAGTGAGTTATGTGGTATGCAGGAGTCAGAGGAGACCCTGAAGGATCTATTTCATTGATCTATACTATTCCCAATATAGCTAAAGATACTTACAATGGGTATAATTTCAATGAACATCATTAGCCAACCAGTTATATTGCACTGCTTTTATATTTTCTTTGGTACTCAGAATATTGACAGTTTAGCACCTTCCTTAGTCCAGGCTCTATTTACAACAACCAATGGCAGCATAATTACTATTACTTAGAGAATACACTACTGAAGGAAACATTATAGATTTCAGAATGTTTCTTTTCTTTCTTTTCAGTCTCTCTCTGGCAGGTGAAAAATCCAAGGCTACAAGTTTATACTCCAAGATTACCCCATTGTGCATTGCATTGTCTGCTCGGCTGGTACCCAGTGCTCCCCCACCTCCCCTGGGTTTAGATTCACAAGAAAAGCTTCACCCCACTTCCCAGCTGGCAGTACTCACCAATAGCCTGAGCAAGGGCTATTACAACTTCCTGGCATGTTGTGACTTCGGTGACCCCACACACGATTCTCTGCACTCCATCCACCCATACTTTGAGCTCCATGGTTCACCAGATCATCCAAGAGCCATGAAGGCAGATCAGTCAAGTCATTCTTGCAGCTGCACCGGACACAACGCAGCTGATTTCCCACAGCAGCTGGAACAGAGAAAAATCCTGGTGTTTAGAGCAAAGAATCACCAATTTCAATTAAGTTCACAATTTCACCTTGGCATCTACTAGGTAAGAGAGCCAACAGAGCCTCCTTTCTTTAAAAGCAACAACAGGAACCATTCATCCACCTATCTCGGGGGCAGAGTGGCTGGAAAATGTTCAGCAGAAAAGGACAGCAGGTGCTGGTCAGCAGCAGCTGAACATGAGCCAATACCTGCTCAGGTGGGCAAGAAGGCCAATGGCTCCTGGCCTGGGTCAGCAATGGTGTGCCCAGCAGGACCAGGGCAGTGACTGTCCCCTGTCATGGGCACTGCTGAGGCCTCACCTCAAATCTGTGTCCAGTGCTGGGCTTCTCACTTCAGGAAGGACATGGAGGGGCTGGAGCATGTCCAGGGAAGGGAACAGAGCTGGGAAAGGGCTGGAGCACAAGTCTGATGAGGAGCAGCTGAGAGAGCTGGGAAAGGAGCTCAGCCTGGAGAAAAGGAGGCTCAGGGGGAACCTTCTGGCCCTGCATAACTCCCTGACAGGAGGGGAGAGCCAGGGACAAGTTGAGCTCTGCTCCCAGGAAACAACCTCAAGTTGTGCCAGGGGAGGCTCAGGTTGGATATCTGGAGGAATTTCATCATGAAAGGTTTGTCAAGCAGTGGAAGGGGCCGCCCAGGGAGGTTTGGAGTCACCATCCCTGGAGGTGTCCAAGCAAGGACTGGACATTGCACTCAGTGCTCTGGACTGGGTGACAAGGCAGACATGGGGCACAGGTTGGATTTGGTGTTCTTGTCCAACCTCAACAATTCTATGATTCCATTCCAGCATCCCATGCTTTAACAATTTCTACTTCTTCTGCAGACTTACCCAAAGTTTCATTACAGTATATTTCCTAAAATTTTATGAGTTGTTACAAAAAGAGCACCCAGAGAAACAGCACTAAATAAACAACTCCAGAATAAACTCCTAACAGTTTCCAGTAACAGGTGCCCATGTTCCTTTATATGCTGCCTGAATGTTTCCAGGGACTAGTAAGGATGCTTTCAGTGTTTGTTCAATAATTTCTATCAGGTGGAGCTATAGAAAAACAAGGGGGAAACATTTTCAATTACAGCCATCCATGAGAGGCCAATTTTTGTCTCCCTGCAGGAGCAGCAGAAGGTTTCTATTCCCAACAAACCCATGCATCTTGTACCAGAACCCAGAAAACAAGGCAAGCAGACACATTGCTTCTCTCTCTCTAAAACAAGGGGATGCATCGAGTAAAGTGTTGCAGAAGTGGTTTAACCCCTACCAGCACTGTGCTGGGTCTTTGAGGAACCAAACCTTGTCTAATGTCTTTTCCTAGGTTTTTCCATAGGCACTGCAATGATACTAAGCAAAAAAATTTCATAGTAAACCCAACAAAAAAATGTTGTCTTCAAATGACAGAACGTTCCCTCAAAACTGAAACAAAACCCAAACCACCAATAATGATGGTTAAGTCTTAAAAAACTCCAGAAACTAACAAGAAAGCAAACACCCAAAACCCACCTACAAACCAACCAACAACGAAAAACCAAAATCAAATAAAGAAAACCTAATGAGACAGCTGGGCTGCTTAAGCAGATAGAGGGAAAATAAACAGTGATAATACAATAAAAGAAGCTCATGTACTTAGGTAATCCCATATGGATAAAGTGATAAATCTAGAGACAATATTTTTGAAGAATTAAGTACCAAGAAAATGGATAACACAAGGATAGAGTAAAAGAAATCTGAAAATTATTTAGGGGAGATTAGTGAAGACAGGCAGGGTAGGGTTACACGAGAAACATGGAATCTGACTATGCTGATGGACTGAACAGAACTGCACCACGTGGAGGCAGAAATGGTGCAGAGAACACTACACAAATACTTAGTGCTGTTCAGATTTACAGTCTAACCAGAGCTGCTTTCTCCTGGGGTTGTGAACATCTCTTCCTGCATCTAAAAGATGCACTTCTGCAGCCCCCCAAGCTAGAAGGGAAAAGTGACTTCCCATCTACAACCAAACAGTTCACCCAGCAGATGACAAATACTGACACATGATGACCTGGAAGATCTTCACCTGACAGGCAGCAACAACCTGAGAACCTGGTAGAGCCACAGGGATCCCACCACATCAACAGGATGAGCTTCAGCAGAAAAGCACCGAGCAGTAATGCCAGGCCAGCAAACACCCCCAAAATCCCTGCCCAAACCTACTGGTTCAGAAGTATAGGTAAAATTTGTAAGTAAAACCAGATCTCAAATAGACTTGCACACCCAATAGAAAAGTGATCACTTTTAAGAATATCAATGTATACAGAAATAGTCTTTTGAGATGTGAACAAGCACCTGAAAACCCAAAGAGGTTTTGATAAACATTTTCCCACATAAAGTGAGGTAATTCAAAGAAAACTTATATCTCCACAATCATTAACCATGTACAAACACAGAAACACTTCAGTCAGGTTAACACCATTTTAATGTACCAAACTCAGCAGAAGAAAATCTTTTACCAGCCTGTAACATAGCAGTGACTGAAGCAAACACCTCACAGCCCTCATCAGAGACCTCCACTATTTATTCTTGGGCCAGTTGTCTTCACAAATAAACAGACCTCACATTCCAAGCCCAGCTGTAAGGAACTTTATTAATTAACTTAATAACTTGCTGAGGGTTGAACAGTTCAGATTTCCTGGCACCAACCAATCCATCTCTCCATGTGACAACGCACACGTCAGCAAAGCATCCGACAGCTCTAATTGTTTTTCTGTCTGTCAACATCCAAAGTATTATCTCAATTTAGCAAGCCAGCAAATGCATTTTTTCCCCCAGTCAGCACACAATGTACAGTCCTGTGCTCAGTGCAGGTCAGGTTTGGTCATTTGTTTTCCTACAGTCCATCTTTAAAAAAAGCAAAGACTAAAGAGAAGCATCATATAATAAGGAAATATTTGCTGACACTTCTAAGTTGGAAGAAAGCATTCATCAAAGCTGCAAATGATCTGAACAAAGTGCCTTTGAATCAGTTCAAGCTCAGGGGAAACATTCCCATTCATTTCTTACAGGACAAATAGTTTCAATAGACTAAATAAGATAAAGAATTTGTGGTACCCTCAGACCAACAGGCAGGGCTGAATTAAAGGAGTGTGTTAATAAAAGGGCTGCCCAGGTGGAGTCCCCATCCCTGGAGGTGTTCAAGGAACAACTGGACACTCAGTGCTCTGGTTTAGTTGACAAGGTGAGGATCAATCATAGGTTGGACTCAATGATCTCAGAGGTCTTTTCCTCCATGGATTCTGGGATTCCATCTGCGCAACAAGTGCTCACAGGATTCCTTTGGGGACCTGCAACTAAGAACATCCACTCAGATCAGAAATGTAAGATCTCTGTGCTGAAATCACCATGTTTCATTAGAGTTTCTAAGCAAAGCTCATCTGTAGTCAGTTAAAAAAAATAGATCTAGGACTGGTTTGGTTTCTAGGATTTTGCAGTAAAAGTTCACAGAGAGGTCTGCAAACCAGAAAATTTTCTGGCCACGTGCTTATCTCTGCTTCCCAAATACAACTCTGTAGCACCTTTTTATTAGCCCTTGGTTTTCCTCCATAGGTATTCAGTTCTTTATTTGCTGTTAGTTAACTTTCATACCAGTAAAAGCTGATTTGCCTCCCCACTGAGGGTCATCTGACAGCCCCTAGTATCTTTTTCAACCTGAAATCTGTGTCCAGAATTCACATTGTGCTTTTATGTTAGAGGAGGCAAAATAAGCCTTACCTCTAGTACCGTGCAAATTTCTGAAGCCAGTGGAAGGGTTGGGGGGGCAGAAAAAAAATCTCTCTTCAGGTTTCTCAATCCTGTAAGTTCAAAACCAGTTCACCTTATGCATAATTTATTTCAGCAATTACTGGGAATAGGAATGCAAAACTAATTTACTGAGAGGCACACAAGCCAAAACACGCCTGTGATCACAGCTTTTCCCCAGTTTGTCAGCCATCAGCTCCATAGCCACACATAGTTCTGCTTGGAACCAAGCACTGGGAAACTGGCATTCCACAGCTGCTTCCTTCCCCCACTTCTCCATTACCTTGCCTGAAGCCTCCCCAATTACCTTGTTTACCATGCATTAAGCATTTTCCCTAAATTTCCCTTTTATCCTAATTGGCTGATGGTATCTTAGACTTTCAGATATTTGTTCAGTTTTTAAGCACAAAGAAAAGCCAGCATATATATATATGTATGTACCTATATACATACACAAATGTATATATAACATATATATGGGCTACTATTTAGCTACAACTTGTTTACAAAATATAGAAAAGGCTGAAGCTTCACAAAAGACAAGCAGAACAGACTAAATGCAAAGGATTTTTCTAGCATTTAGGAAGAAACAATATTCCAAGCAGATGTTTGCAAGACATGTTACCATAAGTGTTAAGTCACAAGGAAACCTGAGAGCTAAAATCAAGATGCCAATTTCACCTCATTTCTACTTTTGAGAAGGTTCCCACTGCCTGGAAGCATCATGCACCTCAAATCAGGGCTAAAACCCTGCTGCAGCAGAATTTTGACCAACCATTTCAGTGACTTTCTGTAGCCCCAGCAAGTGACCAGCATGTTGCTCAGTACACTTGAAAGTCAGGGGGCTTTCTTTTGTAATTAGCAATAACCAAACATCATTTGGAGTTTGGCATTTACCCTTTATTTTCCATTCCCTGTGCACTGTGGCCAAGTTGTGCTCCTTGTTCTTCCCTATTATGACACCAGGTAAGGCCCTGGACAAACAGGCAGCTTGTTCCACCCCTGCTGTAAGCCATTAATAAGAATAATTAGTCAGTGCTACGAAGGCTTGATTGGAAAATACCAAACAAATGAGCACAAAGAAGCCAGTCCAGCTACCCAGAAAGAGTTCATAAACCATCCAGAAGAGCATGAACAGGGATGCATTTGGAAAGTCTTCCCCACCAGAAGAATCCTGGTACGGAGCCAAGTAACATGTTCCAGATGAAGTTAACTGCAAATACAGAACTGAATACTGGAAATAAGCTCCCTAGTATTTACCAAAAAGCCTCCTCCCCAACACTGATGAAGAAGAAATATCCTACAAGATATGCAGCCTCCCATCAGTAAATGGGCCAAAATATTTCCTGGCAGGTTCAAGTCAAAAATATCAAGTAAAAGTCTTCTGCAGGCAAAACTTTTATTCAAAAGGAACAGGTTGTGGGTTTGAAATCAGCCCATGACTTCCTTTGAAAAGGAGACTGTTTACTCAGAGGTAGCATCCAGTGGTTTTTTTGTGGGACTAACCCTCATGGAGGTTCTTTTGCTATTCCAGAAGGATGCTCTGAGATAATAAGCACTGCTTGAAACAAATAAATCAGAGTTCCCACAACCATGAAGATGACAGTGTTGAGAACGAGCTTGAGAGAGAGTTTAAGACCAAAGAGTTTTCCTCCATGAAACTGGCTAAAAGATGGTCTGATATCTGTGTCAAACAGGCCAAAATCCTGATGCCTCAAGTGATATATAAGCACACACCACACACACACCCCACCCTCACCTGTGAGAGGACAGCACAGCACCAACACAGGAGTTTGTACAAGCATTGATGTGCAGGCAGTTGTTTCTGGCAGCCAAGGCTGCACAAAATCGTGCCTCTGGATAACCCAAAATTCCCCAAGTCACAGTTTCCCAGACAAATTACCAGTTGACTTCCATCCAGGAACCCTCAGCTGCCTAGAACAGGGACTGCTGCTTGCACTGCAATTTCTCCTGCTGCAATACAGCTAACAATTTGGTGGGAAAAAATGAGGGAAAGAAACATTGTTCTGAAGCACAAATGCTACAACTGGTATTTTGCCTAATTACAGAACATTCCTGACCTCTCCCTGAGCTACAATCTCTCCTTGAGCTGCAATTTTTACAGCACAGAAAAAACAAATTGTCTCTTCTCTTCGTATTGGTGAGAATTAGCTAGAAGGAATTAACTTGTTTTCTTTTGAGGGTGGAGGAGTGATAGGAGGAGGTAAAGCAATCAGCCACACTTCTCGACAGCTCTTGCAAAGATACACTTTGTTAATGGCAACTATTCAGTTATTACCTGAACTAATTCTTCTACCTTGAAAATTTTATTTTTAGCTTCAGTATTTTAATTCTAAGACTGATCTCTGACTTCAGCAAGTGTGTTAAGCCTTTATGACATCTTCTTGCAGTGTTTTAATCTAAAT
This sequence comes from Trochalopteron elliotii, assembly GCA_024734555.1. NCBI lineage: Eukaryota > Metazoa > Chordata > Aves > Passeriformes > Leiothrichidae > Trochalopteron > Trochalopteron elliotii. The sequence goes on from JANPWX010000055.1 coordinate 414,006, forward strand.
CACATGTGACAATCTGAAGAAATCAGAGACATCACTTAGTAAAGATTTAACTGCAGCACAGCACAAACCATCCATCCAACCTGGGATACAAGTGATGACATAGCTACAAACTTTCACAATTATGAACTGTGTCTAAAGCTCTCATGGCTTTCATAGAAAAGTGAGTTCCTACCAGCTGTCACAAACACAGATTGATGGCTGGAGTGATAGCACTTACCACAGTCTGCAACACTTTGTATCTTTGGAGATACCAGGCTTGACCCAACTGTGCTGCAAAACATTTTCAAATCCCCACAAAATTGGAAAGGAAACAAGCCAGCAGGTGAGCCAAGGAAACAGATGGCTTACTAAAGTTCCTTTGTATTCGGTCACTGCTGAGAGCATAACCTTGCATTTTTAACAGTAACTTTCACACTCTTGAAATTGATTTAATTCAACAGGAACAACAACTCTGAAATTAATACTCTCCCTAAAATTAGATATAAAAAGCATCTGAACGCCACATGGACTTGTGGTACAAAAACCCAAGGATGTTTTGGAAATGGTGACAGCACTCAAGTCAGAGTTTCTAGGATCCTTGCTTCAATTAGATTTCAGTCAGAGAGTTTCTAAAGCAGAAATTTAAAAATTTAAAACTTAAAAGCATTATATTTAGGATATATACCAACAAATGAAAACATCTGATGCAACACTTCCTTCAGCTCTTGAGACAGGATTTACTGTGACACAAGTATGAATTCAATTCAAGCAGGCTTACTCACTAAATCTCAAACTTGAATCTGTTTCAGGATTAGGAATGAAGTATCACTTTCATTTTACATGAAGCACTCCTTTTCCTCACGCTCTAGTTTAGCTATTAAAAAAAAATTGTCAGTATGAAACATTACAATCCTAGAGAGGCAGGATTGAGTGAATTCATCCTGGAAAGCCTCACTGGCAACCGTTGTTCTAGGAAGGGCTGGATCATAGAATTACACAATGGTCTGGGTTGGAAGAGACCTTAAAGCCCATCCAATTCCAACCCCTGCCATGGACAGGGACACCTTCCACTATCCCAGGTGCTCTGAGCCCATCCAGCCTGGCCTTAGACACTGCCAGGGATGAGGCAGCCACAGCTTCTCTGGGCACCCACAGCCTCACAGAGAAAAATTTCTTTCTCACAGCCAACGTAAACCTCTTCTCTGTCACTTTGGAACCATTCCTCCTTGTCCTGTCACTCCAGGCCCTTGTCCAGAGTCTCTCTCCATCTTTCCTGTGGGTTCCCTTCAGGCACTGCAAGGCCACAGTAAGTCACCCCAAAGCCTTCTCCTCTCCAGGCTGAACAACCCCAATTCCCTCAGCCTTTCCTCCCAGCAGAGCTGCTCCATCCCTCTGATCCCCTTAGTGTCCCTGCTCTGGCCTGGCTCCATCAGGATAGCTGGTGGCAGCACAGCACAGGTTCAGACAGCAGCTGGGACAGATTTATTCTGTGGCAGAGGAATATCCTTTTCCAGATATGTTAGCCAAGGAGCCTGCACTGCATATAAATGCTGTGACAAACAACTCAAAAAAAGACATGTGCATTAAATAAACATCTCCTGATTCATCATCTCAGTCACAGGCAGACATTTACTGCACTGTAATGTCTTTCAAAGCTGTGTAAGTATTTGTTCCTCATTAGTAGCAAATATATAGTGCATTTGAGAAAACAGCTTTATTACATACCACTTTATTAATAAACAGCAGCATTAGGTGGAAGTCACATCTATACATCTCTAATATGGTCTAAGTAGTGTGTGGGAGTGAAAAAAAACAAAGAGCAGAGAAGCTGGTTCATTGCAGAGGAAATATTTATACAAAAGCTAGAATACACACACACACCTTACTTCAAAGTTGCCTTAGACCTCGAGATGCCCTAGCTTCAAAGGAGACAAAATAGGTCCTTCTCCAAACTGGTTCCAAGGAAGACACAGCTCCACCCGTTCAACTCTTCCCCTCTCCCTCACAGCTTGTCCACAAACACTCACACCCAGCTGAGGGACTGAAGACATTGGTGTGTAATTGCCAATATTTACACTAATGAGGCAATGAGCTCATCTGCTCCCTTTTGGCAAGACCTGCATTAACTCTTGGTTTTGTAGGGCTGAATCTCTTCTTTACACTTCAGCCAAGCCCAGTCCAGCATTTGCTTTGTTATTTGACCATAGCCACCCTGAGTATCAGCTGCCAGAGAGGTGTTCCTTGCACCTCAAATGTGAGCTGAGAGCAAATTTCAGAAGAAAAAACAAAAACAAAAACAAAATAATACAAGAAACTTGTTACACTGCCTACATTTCAAGATATGGACCAAAACACAACACCTTCTTCCTCTATATTGTGGTGAACCATACATACTAATGAGCCCATTCCCCCCTTCCAAGTCTGCACTGAAGGATGCAGGAAATAAAATATATCCTGCAACTGAAATCTACTTAAATTTGAATTAACAGAAGTCTTAAAAGTCAGTTAAGTAACTGGTTTAAAGCCAAGAGTATGACACAACTACCAAAATCTCACTGTAATGAAATGCAATTTCTGAAACAGAAACAAGGTGAGGCACTTTCAACTTAATCAACATAACTGCTCCAAAAAATTAAAATCTCAAAGCTTTATTGAGACAGCAGCTACATTATTCATTAAACATTACCTAAGAATTTTCAAGTTGCTTTCCTGGCAACCTAGAAAAGTCTGCAAGACAGAACAGAACAGAACTTACTACTATGAGGAGCCTTTAAACAGTTAAGCAAGATAAATGAGTGGGGGGAACCCATCACTTTCTAAAATTTACACTTGGCTGTACTTACTTCCATATTTCCCCAGGCACAAAAGAACTTCTTTGCTTCTTCTATTCTCTATTTATAGGACTCAGCTGGATCACTTAAGTATTTCTCCTTTCTTGACAATTGTGAGCTTGGCTAATTTTATTAGAGCAAAATCTGAGGTAATCATAACACACAGCAATAGCTTATGGGCTGAAATACTCAAAAGTGCATTGCTTAATTCATGGACTGAGGGAACGGGTTGGGCTGGAAAAAGTTCATCTCATTCCCATCCCCCTGCCATGGGGGGGGACATCTTCCACTACCCCAGGTTTCCCAGAGTCCTGTCCAGCCTGGCCCTGGACACTTCCAGGGCAGCTACAGCTTCTCTGGGCAGCCTGTGCCAGGGCCTCACCAGGAACAATTGCTTCCATATATCTCACCTAATTTCCCTCTCTTTCAGTCTGAATTCCCATAGTCCTGTGGCAGTGCCACAGGCAGCTCCAAGATAAGCCTACATCACTTTGGCCAACTGGCCACACTGCACAAAACAGATGTGGAACCAAATTCCACTTCAGGAGGTGAGGATGCCTAAGTTCTCTATTCAGCTGATAATTTTAGAGAAACTTACAAACTTTGTACTTGCTAAACCACTAATTATCTATAAGTTTTGCTGAAACTCACCTAAACTCCAAAACTCATTGGGAAGAGCAAGAAGTGCAGATATGAACATCATATTAAATACACTTCCCCTTGGAAGTCTTATAAAGATCACATATTGCATTCATAGAAAGACCCAGCAAAGAGTTCTTCAGAAAAAACGTGATTCTCTGCCAAAAATCTAACAGCAATTAACAGAAGTCACAGCCAGCAATGCCAGTGCAAAATAGATGTTAGGTCAAATTTAATACAGCAAGGTGGGGGAAGTTTTCATTTTCCTGCTCCTGCCTTCTTTGTCCGTGGCAACAATTTTTAAACCAACACAACTTCTCATGTATTGATTTCCCTCCATATTTTCAGACAGTGTCTACATTTTGCACTTTCTGAGATAGAGCCTTTCACTGCTGGCCATGCAGTCACAGGCTTTCATCTCACCTCCTAATGGCTACATCTTCTTCCTCACTGCACCCTCAGCAACCCCATCCTGTCTATTTGCCAAGCACGATGATGTCAGGACAGATTTCTGGAGTCAGCAGACTTGCCAAATGCAGGCAGGGCAAAGCAGCCCTCCCCTTTCTTCACTTGATCCTCTTATTTTCACTCAGGAAATCCTTCCACATTCATCTCTACTCTTCTTATTCACTTCTTGCTCGGTTTACCCAGTGAACTCTTTATAGATCACTCACCAGAGTCACCTCAGACATGCACATGGAAGTGCAACTCCACCAAGTTACTGCTTAAATCTCTTTATCCTCCTTCACACTGTCCCTTAACCCACTCCTGCAGAGCACCTACCAAAACACAATGGATCAGCAGCTGAGACCCTACTGCTTTTAGGGCTGATTGAACATACTCTGTTCACCTCCACACCTTGGGCAGGGTGCACCTTCTCTTTGGGGGTTCTGCTGCCTTTCAGAGAGGCCAAGACAAGCACAGCTCTGCTTTAAACGGCTCCTGCAAAGCACTCAGAAGATGGACAACATAATCAAGCCCTTCTGGAAGTACACTTGTCCCTCCAGAAGGAATTGTATCATCATTCCCCCCATCATGGTGGATCTTCACCATTTTTTCTGAACTTATGAGATGCCTGGGATGTCAGACACTGGTACTGAAGAACACAGAATTATTAACATTGGAAAAGACCTCCAAGATCATTGAGTCCAACCTTTGGCCAATCACAACCTTGTCAACTGGGTGCCACATCCAGTCTTTTCCTAAAGATCTCCAGAGATCTTCCATCACTCCCCTGGGCAGCCTCTTCCAATGCCTGACCACTGTTTCCATGAAGAAATTCTTCCTGAAGCCCTCCTGACATAGAGTCCAAGTTAAACAAAACAGCATCTCAGCACTGCTGTATGAATTGCTGTGATGAACTCTCTGGGTTATCATCACACTGCTTATGCAGGACAAAGTCCAGCCTGCAGTTCTTTTTGGAAGCAGAAAAAAAAAACCCAAAAAAACCCTAAAAACAAGAGATCTGATTAGGACATTTTTAGTTTCCCCTGGTCTAAGTAAGTCTTTCTTACTTAAAAACACCCCAGAATCTGTGGATTCATTTCTCCACAGAAACAGAGGAGAGGCTGTGCCATCTGGAGAGCCACTGCAGCACTGAGTAAGTTACTAGACAGGGTTTAGGATTTAGAACTGTGTGAGGGAGCTTAACAAAAAGAGCCTGGCCAGTTTTCTTTTAAACAAAAGGTGGTTGCTGGGATTTCTTATCTTTATTAATACGTAGCTATGGAAGTGTAAAACACCAGGTAACATCAGGAGGCCAAAATGGCTTATTAAGCCAAGTTACCTAGCAAGCAACCTAAATCCTGGCAAGAACTCAAGGGGCAGTGCCCACAGAAAGTTTGTGCTAATCATAAGATAGTACACAAATAAACACCTAAAACTGGGCAAATTTTAAAGCATTCATGATATGCTTTAAATCATAAAAACATCCAAAATATAACATTTAAATTAAAATCCAACTACATTAGTCTCCTCAGACCTCAGAAAGGTAATATGAAAGAAATCCTAAATTATTCTTTATAAAATTCTTATTTATAAAATTACAAAGCCAGGCTTACAGAGTGAGATAAGCCATTTGTATTTCTCTTCCTATTTAGTTATGAATGACCTGAATATTAACTTGCAGGTATTTTTAAGATTTTTGCTATTTGACAAAGGAGATGCATTTGACTTCATTTAGCTGCTATTTTTTTTCTTCACTCCAAGATATCAAATACTAAAGCATGTTTCCTTAACAAGTACAGTTAAAAATGCAAACCTTTATTTCTTTAAAGCCCAGAAATTCTCATTTTTAAACACTGTGCAACTATCCTTTGTAGGAAGCAGTGTGCAGAACGGCCAAACCTACATAGAACAAAGAGAAGAGATTGTATCAAAATGACATGCCTCCAAAAAGCTGAGTTTCTTTCCTGCCAGAGAGAGAAATGACTAATGTGCATTGCAATTAGTGCAAAATACAATACTATCTTTGCAGTTGCAGACTAGGAAAAACTAGTTTGATGTTTACACAGCAGTAAATAAAGTGGGAAAACTTTTGAGTTGGGTAATAAGCACATTTTTCCTCTCAAATGTTTAATGACAGTGAATCATTGAACACCCATGAGGTGAGGTCTTCCACATTTTGCTACTATGAAGATTAGAACATTGCAGAATTCCCTAGTGATTGATAAATTAATAAAACCCAACCTAAGTAATTTTAACTTTAGAGTCCACAGGAATTGCATAACTCTGTTTTTTCCACTGTTCTACAGCAAGTGAGAGGATGCAAACCTTGCCAAAGCTTGATAAATTAATAAAAAAAAAGGAAGAAATGCTTTGCCTGCAACACCCAGGGCTTGGATGCAGAAACCCACATCTCAAGAATCAAATATTTTTGAAGCAGAAAAGCCAGGGACTACTGTATGTTCATGTAAGTGGCATTTCCACACACCATCCCCCCTGCCATTTATTATCAATACTTTGGTCCTTTCCAGACATCCTGTCTCCACTTACATTCCATTTTCAGTTTGCCCTCAGCTGGCAAGCACAAGATGAATCCCAACTCTGAAAAACCTCTGGAAGAAGAAATTTTTTTTTCCAACTATCAGACCACTGCATTTCTTCAGAAACACTCTCAAAGTATTCAACTTGAAATGCATTTCAAATATTTTAAGTACTGCTGCTCCAAATGCAAAGAAACCATTCAGATGTGGATATAAGATAAAAGTTTTATGTAAGGACAGATTTACACAGGACTATAAAGTAAAGGAAAAGAAGCCTTAAATGAGAAAGCAAGAAGCTGCACATAAAAATGTGACCAAGTGAGGAAGAGGAAAGAAATGGATGCACATGCCATGGTATCTTCAATTTCAGCTCTGCTACCCCACCAGTCTGAACAAGTGCAACACAGACAGCAAGGAAACAAGAGCCACTTTGTGCAGTGTGCAGCACAAGTGGGGAAGAGAGACAAGAGATGAAAAGTATCTCTTGTAATGCAAAGAATGCAGCAAAACTCAAGGATCCTAGCAATACCACTGTCAAAGAAATCTTGTTTTTTTCCTGTAGTGACTCAGTGCCCAGGCAGCAGGAGAAAGGTGTGCACCCAGCAAAGCTGAGACAGGCTGGAGAAGCAATGAGAACCTGAGAGGCAGCACTTTTCCCTTGAGATTATTCCTCACCTCAACCAGAACTCACCAGCACATCAGAGCAAAACTCTCCCTGAGCCAGAGATCCTCTCAGAGAGCATCCAGGAACTTCTCACGCCTCTTAATGCCTTTCAGAGCATACCAATCAAGGGTGAAGGGCAGAAAATCATGAGCTCAATGAACAGAGTATTTTCTGACTCATGACCTGAGGCACTCGGATGAAAAAGGAATTGCACTCTCCTTCCACGGTTCTGGAAGGGAGCTCACAGGTTTTTTTAGCCCAGCCAGCAGAAATATCTGCCCAGCTCAGGTAGGTCAAAGATATCTAAATCATGACAAACACAGGCCACAAAACAGCTGGAGGATACAAATTAACTCTCAGTGCTCACAAACTAACAAAGTCTGGCTTTGTTGCTTATCAAATATCCCAGAAAATGCAATATCACTATGCAGAGAAACATGAAGTAGCATTCTGCAAGTGAAAGCTTCTGAAGTCAGTCTCAAAACAATGTTTTTGTCAACTGTATTTAAGACTTTGTGTGAGTTAATTCCATTTAAAGCATCATTAGACCTACTCTAAACCTCAGTTATGTCTATTTTTGTCCACTTTTCATATTTAAAGTTTAAGTATTGAAAAGAAATATTTCCCAAAGTTACTCCTCTGATTTGATGTCCACTTGCGCTGCCAGAGTGAGTAAGTTCTGCTCCTTTTCTTCATTACTTTATTGATTAACACTGAATAAAAGTGGATTGATTTTTTTTTCTCAAAAGTACAAAAATCTATTATTACTCCATGATTTCAGCTGTGGAAAAAAGAGTTTTATTAAAACACATACTACAAGCTGACCCTGTCTTGTGCCTCAAAACAGACAGCAAAATAAAGTCACGTAACAACAAATTACATTAATGATGCTTAAGGCAAAAAACCAAACTGGTTTATTCAAAACAAGCGAAGGTAAATAAGTAACTCTCCCCGTGTGAGGATGGGCATCATCCTGATGAATTTCCAGCAGGCAAATACCTTCTGCTCTCATACAATAAAATCATTCAGAGACAGTAACTCACATGACTTGTTTCAAAGTGACAAATAAGTGACACTGCAGTCACCTGGCAGCCAGCCACAAACTCGCTCCACTGAAAGGAATTTATTCAAAATAGAGTCAACAACAAATCCTTAAAATATTTTAACTTGGCAGAAGAAAACCTGGCTCAACACCACTACATTCCAAGCTTCCTGGAGTTCCAGGTTAACATACGTATGTATATGTGCTCTGGCTAAGTGTCACCTGGGAAAAATAAGAGACTGGTGTCTGTCTAAATTCTGTGTGCTGGTTCAGCTGGTTCAGGACTGTCCCATGGCTGGTGCCACCCCCCCCACAAACCATCACATCCCTTTAGCAAGGTGATGTTGTTGGCTGAAGGCAGCAATTAATGCTCTGGAAATGTTTGCTTTAGAAACAATCCACTGATGTGCATTAAGGAGACACATAAGGTGCCTGGAATGTGGGGCTGAAAGTGCTTTAATGAATAACCCAAAGTAGCTCTCAAATACGAGAGAACTTAAGACAAGTCTGAAGCCAGACTCCAGCCAACACAGCATTCTGAGTGCTGTACATATGGAGAGATGCACCCACACACATGCACCACCCTTCAGCAAGGCTCCTCTTCACCATAGAGAGTGTATTTTCTACCATTTTATATATGTGCTTTGATATTTCTACTAGTTCTACACTATATTAAGGATAATGCAAATATCCATCCAATGCTCCTTTGCTTCAGCTTTTCCTGTAGTAACATAAAGCTGTTGCACCTTTATCCTTATCTGTACCTCTGATATATAGAGCATGAGACAAGCTGTCATTGTGGCAGATGAACAAAGCATTTTAATTTATTTAGCTCTGTTAGTCCCTCAGCTGCTTCAGTTATCAACAATACTGCTATAAATACTGCATTTGCAATAGAAGGAATGGTAAAATGGCAATATACACACAGAAATGAAAAAGGTGGTGTGACTGCTGTATCACTGAGAAGCTGATGTGTGCACAAAAGGCAAATCAGCTTTAAACAAGGCCTGCAAATGGTGACAAGCCAGAGAAGAATCTGCATTCTCAGTTCTTCTCACTTGCTTCACCAGCCTTATCTACATCATAAAGCAAGGGACTCAAAAAAATCAAACCAGCATGAACAATAAACCAATGCATGATCTGAAAGTACATATTTTAATCTAAGTTCTGATATTTTTTCTGTATTGAGGATGCATCATGTCAGGAAAAACACCACCTGCCACTGTTTACTTTTCATGACAATTTTTTTTGATTTTTGGCAATGTCTCAGTGGGGACAACTCCTTACAGTGAATCACAGAATCATTAAGGTTGGAAAAGATCTCCAATATTACAGAGTCCAACCTTTGATCAAACACCACCTTGTCACCCAAACCAAAGAAGCAGCACCAGTTGTTTCTTGAACACCTCCAAGGATGGTGACTCCTCCTCCCTGGGCAGCCCATTCCAATGCTTGACAAACCTTTCAGTAAAGAAATTCTTTCTCAAGTCAAGATCTGGTGCCCAGAATCATCAAAGAAGCAGAGGAGCCAAGGGCAAAAGCATTCTCTCCTTCCACACTCCCCAGTGACAGGTTAGCTGTGGGTCTCCCTCTTATACAGCAGAAGGGTGCATATCCATGGAGATCACACCATCACAGGAGAGAGAAACTCAGCAGGGCCAGAGCAGGTCTGCCCAGAACACAACTGTTTAAAGAAAATGTTGCACAGAGCAGGACAACTGGGGTTTTGCTCAGATTTCTTATCTCAGGAAGAAAGGGGGAGTGATGAATTTATGAAGTTGTCCCAGCCCTGGAAGTGTTCAGGGCCAGGTTGGATGGGGTCTGAGCAACGTGGGATAGTGGAAGGTGCCCCTGCTCATGGCAGAGGGGTGGAAGGAGATGATCTTTAAGGTCCCCTTCAACCCAGGACATTCTGTGATTTTTTAAGCTTGAGTTTTCAGAATGCTTTATGTGCAAGTACCTTCAAAATGGAGCAGGGAAACTCTTTCTTGGAGGGTTTTGGTGCTAAATTCTTACTTGCAGATGAAGACAGATGTCTGTTTATGCACAATCTGCTACTCCAGGCATCAGTGTCCACTCTGCTGATGAGGGCAGTTCCTAGAAGGAAAAAAAAAGAGAAATATCGTTATACATTAGTGAAACAACCTTCTTGAGGATGAAGTTCTATTCCCCCTCCTTCCTTTAATGTTTTGGAAAAACCTAGTGTTCACCTGGCATCTATAGATCTACAACAGCCTGGTACCCACAAGCAGTATTTTATTTTTGAAAAGTTAGTTCAAAAGAAACGTGGAATACTGCTCTTAATTTGCTGCTTCTTATACCTGGTGTGACATGTTCCTGCTATAAATAAAGAAGTGTGGTAAACAACATTTCAACAACTTTCCAGAACATAAGAAAAAAACCCAAAAAAAACACCCTAAGCACTGTATTAGGTAGTCACGAGCATCTACCACTGGTAAATTGTAAATACAGGAGATTGTGAAATAATCTTCTTTCCCAATTTTCTTTTTAAGGAAAGTAATCCTTAGACTGGAGCACTTCCAGATGTAGAACCCTCCAAGTGCTCTGGAGCTGCACACCCAGACTCCCTTGCAGCAGTGAATCACAAGCAGTGCATGCACAAACAGCCAAACAAACTGGGCAAAAGGTAACAAACCCCAAACTGCTGATTAAGACTAATAATCAGCTTGGAAGGCATGCTTACTACAACAGTGTTTAACAGCATCATTGTGACAGACATTGCCTAATATTATGGCACAGCCAAGGAGAACATGGGAAGTGTGGTTATTTTAAAGTCTTCACAACCAATATTATTTTTTTAATAATATTTTAAAGGAACATATCTATTATGTGTAACTCTACACAGGAACTTTATAGAGTGCAGCATGGAAAAACAACTCTAAATCAGAAAAACTTTCCACTGGTATTTCAGCATCTCCTCTACCACTGTTGTCAGACACTGAATTTTGTCCAGACAAAATGTTTGACTCCTAGTATCTTCCCAATGGAAAATGTAATAAGTACCAACTCCAGCATAAAAACATCATAAGAGTTCAGAAAACAACAAAAAACTCTTTTTGGATCTGGAAAGAAGGGAGGTCTGTAAAACACTAGACCATGCACACAATGCATCAAAGCCCTGTAGGAGTAATTGCTTCTCTCATTATAGCCTGAAACTCCACAGTAGGACATTCAGGAGCTCCAAAAGTCTCAGGCAGGTATCAAATCATTTCCACCATGACTGACTGAATATGCAGCTTTCATTCACAAACCTATATTTATTAAATTCCTGGGTTGCCAGAATATGTTTTTGTGATGTTTTTTGCTTTCCACTCTGCAGACCCACTAACATTTACTAACAGTTCACATGAGCCTTTTACTCTAGCTCTGAAACGAACAGAATAATTTCTGGTGAGTTTACGTCTCTCAGCTGAGAAGCTGTAATTTAACAGAAGGAAGATATGATGTTAAATCTCCTTAATGTATTTGATTGCAGTTCCATTAGAGAACATTCCTTTAAGTTCTCTACTCGGGTTTATTCACCATATAGTCCTAAGCAGGGTCAAACAGTCATAGAAAATGCAGAACATTCATCTAACGTACCACATCAGGTTAAATCACCAGTGCTTGAGCCCCAGTTACTTACCAATCCTCACTTACACATGTTAGATTAAGAAAATAAATCTGGTTTTAGGATACAGATGGTGAATTAGTTAATCCAGAGGCACAGATGCTTGAATTTTGCTAGGGGAGGGAGAGATAGAGAAGAGAGAAATAATCATCTCACCCTAAACTCAGCTTTGAGATGCTAAAAGTTGTCTTCATCTACTGGAAACTGATCAACTGCCAATACACAAATAGTAAACATTTCAATTACTGCTGTTTGTTAATTACCCCAGGACACCTTGTACAAAAGCTGAAGAATAGTGGATTCTGAACCTGAGAACAGAGTGGCTGTGTTGCTGATTCAGCAGCAGGAACCGACACTTCCACTCCGACAGAGCAACATTATCTGCAGCTCTACTGAAACCCTAAAGCTCTTCTCAGACCACTCTGCAAACTGAGTGGGAAGGAGTAAGGATAAGAGCCACATTCTGTCCTTAGGGACCCCTATTAAATCAGATTCCCAACATCAGCCACTTCCTCTTTGTTTTCCTCAAGCCATATGGCTTCCTGACAAAATCTGTACAAACAATAAATCCATTAATCAAGCCACTGCTGGAGGAAAAGGCGTTTTTTTTCTCCCCTTCCCTTCATCAATCCAGACATTTTAATGAAGACGTTTTATGTATTTTATTTTATGAAAGTCCTAGGAAAATACTAAAGTGGTCTTTGTTCTCACACTGCAGCCCCAGTTCATACTTGTAGAAGGAGATTCTACATAAAATGCAAAGAGATACAGGAATAGAGAGAAGTCAGTCAAACCAACAAGAAAGGAGTCCAGCCTAATTGGATCTTAGCAGGCATACAGCATAAATTGCTGCCTAGGTTTGCTGGCATACTGTCTCAAAAAACCAAAAGTTACAAAGAAAACATAATTAACAGAAGTAGGTAAAATTAGAGAGGCTATTCCCACAAGGCTCTGAGGAGATGCATGCATGCAAATGCTACAAATAGCTCAAAGGAAGAGCTTATTTTAAGAGATGTCACAAGAAAGGACATCTCCAGAGGTCAGGTTCCTGTTTAAGGTGAACCAAGATGACCACCCTGCTACACAATCAATCTGTTTTGGCACCTCCACATTGGTAAAATGGTGCTGGTGATGATTTTCATCTCAGATCACGAGGAAATACACACTGCACACGCAGGGAACTCAGTGGGAAGGAGGAAACACAGAGAGCAGCAAGATTTCTACCTCTTGTAGGTGGGAAACTCCCTTTCCAGCAGGTGGAAAGATCTCCCACTCCTCTGAAAGAAGGGTGAACACTAAACCCAAACCTAACCAGGCTTATTCTTTCATCAAACTAAACATACATTTGAGGGACTGCTAGAAATGCAAACTCCCTGTTTTGATGATCTGTTCCCATGAAGGTTTTTCCCAAAACTTCTTTGACTGAACTTTTATTAGTCAATAGCCTGCAGTGCAGGACGAGGGTTGGGAAGAACAAGAAATTACTTTCCAACTCAGGTGGTCTCTTTCACTCACACACTTCTAGAGCAACTGTGACCTTTCCACTCACATGGAAGGAAAACAAGATTGGCATGGTAACATATCTTTTTACCTTAAATTATGTTTTATTTTCTTCGCAGGTGGTCTGCAGCTTACTGGGTGATCGAAACTGTTCCTCAATTCATGTGAACAAAACCAACCCTCTGTTTAAATGAAGTTCAGGAAACACAAAGCAGCTTATGACACTGACAAAGACCTTACAGAGAAAGAGCATTAAAAAAGGTCTAAGTTCACTTTTCAAAACTTAGAGTGGGGTGGATTTTTTGGGAGGGAAGAGGGGGCAAGGTGGTGTTTGTGGGTTTTTTTTAATACAGGAAAGCAGTACTCTTGATTAAGAGCAGGAAATCTTTAAAATTACATCCCTTTCTGTCTTTGTTGAATTAAGTAACAATTAGCCACAAAGAAGAAAAAAATACAGAAAGAATAGCTTAGAAAGTTTGAGTCATTATCTCCAAGGAGACACATCTGTAATGTTAACAAGGTCAGAACATTTCAGTCAGCTCTTGTGGGTAATGGGAAATACAAGATGTTAGCTTCTGTTCCTATCACGGCAATGACAACTCTGAAAGACTGCAGATATCACTTGGAACCTACACCACTATGAATTATTAGCCTCGAGGCCACAGCCTAGAAAAATACAACATCATATCTGAAGTACAAAAGGATCTGTGGATGCCTTGAGGTAGTGATGAAAGGTATGTTTGCTTTGGACAGGGTGGTGAGGAGGATCAGGTGCTGCCAGCTAGGGAGGCCTTGTACCACATCTGGGGCAGATGGTCCCAATTATCTTCTCATCAGAAGTTATCCTTCAGCAGCTATATAATAACCCATGTAAAAATAAAGCTGGGACTGGTGTTTGGCTCCTAGCAAGAGGAGAGCTTGCCTGTCACAAGTCAGTCAGTACAGGCAGCATCCTGGCTTGGAGTCTCATTTACAAGCCTGTGGTATGAAGCTCTGCAGGTGCAAGACTCTGTCTTTGCATCAGGTGTGAAAACAGAATATTGACAAGACAATTTGGGGGCACACCAGTGGGGAGGAGAAGGCAGCTCTCCCCCCTGCCAGCTCACTCTTCAGCCCTTTCTGACCCTATTCATAAACAGCATGTGCTCCTAAATTAACAGAATCTGTATCACCCTGCCTTGGCTACTGCTCTTACCTACAGGGACAAAACTGATCCAAACTGGAAGCAAGACACATTATTAGGAGACTATGAAGAGCATCAAGCTCCTCATGTCTTCACTGACTGCAGCCACTTGTTCGTGCCCTCACTTGACTGTCAAAGGTGGCCAGTCATATAAGATCCAAAACATTTACTGCCTCTCTTCCCTGAGCAACTCAACACCACAAATGGAATTGAGAGAGGACTTGTCCAGCCCGGACTTCACTGCACCATTAAGTCCCATACCCTTTGTTAGCAGGAGCAACACCATTTACATCTCAGAATAGAAGATGCTTCTTTGTTACTGCTATTTACCTCTTCTCAGGAAGAGAAAAAAACTGCTTATCTTCAAAGTCAGCCCTAAACTACTCCTTATTTGCTCACAACACTGTATCCTAGTTCTTCAAGTTCTACTGTGGTGTTGAAAAGCAAGTACCACAAAAAAACATGTTGACACATAAACCAAGAAGAGTGAAATTAAAATTATAAAGCAGCTTGATATAGAAGAAAAGTCTTGACTGAGATCTCCAGAGTCCTGCCTGTCATTTGTCTCCTTGCAAGTATGTGAAGGGCATTTGCTTTCAAGGAACAACAAGAGGCTTGAATTCATTTAATACATTTCTAAAGCCTTTAGAGTTCAGTTGTTGAGAAACACGAAAGAAGAAGAAAAACGCTTGAAGTGATTTATTTTCTTTTTGTTTAAATGACACAGCCAAGAGAGCCCCAGCACATGAGCTCAGAGGACATCAGAGCAGAATACCCACAGGCAGAGCACATTGCTTTCTCTTCCTCCAAAGTAAACACTTTGTTTTGCAACCCCTGCAATTAAAGCCCATGGAGCCATTACTCCAGGATGAAAAGGGGGAGCTGATACAGCAGAGAACCATCACAGCTCACCCACACACTCACCTGCACGTCCTACTCTACTCCTTCACCCCCATGGCTGTGCCTGGAAAACACCAGGGGAATTGCACAGAAACCAGCAGTTTCCCTTCTTGTCAGCAAGACAACTTCATTTCTTCATTTTTTTCAACACAGGAGCACTGAGGTGTCATACTCAGTGACAAGAGAAATGCTTTCCTCTGCTTCCTTCAGCAGCCCTGGAAGCACCATGGTTCCAACAAGCTGCTGATCAGAGGATGCCCCCCCAAAACACTGCCCTGGCCACACCTCTGTGGTTCCACAGAGTCAGGCTCACTTCATTAGGTAATTATCTAACAGAACAACAGAGAAAGTCATGGCAAGAATTTGCTTTGTTGTTGAAGACTTTTTCACTCACAGTCAACCCAAGTCTGCCCTCTGATTTAAAGAGAGCAGCTCCCTTACTTTACATTCCTACCTCACCTGCACAATTTCACACTTGACTACTAGTTCTTCAAACACAGCAAACTCTTGCCATACCTACTTATGACTAAGTATTTTACACTGGTTCTCAGAAAAGCATTTATGAGAAAGCATATTTAAAGAAAAAGAGCAAGAGACTGAGTAATATAGTCAAGCAGCATTTAGCAGAAATCAGGATTAGGCCTGGCTAGTCACACACCCACTGACCTGTCTGTGTTGGAAGTTAGCTCTTGTTATTAATCCCAGTGGTTAGAACTACAGGAAGGCATTTTAAAGGAATAATTCAAGTTAAAACATGTATGTCATTAAGCACGCACATCTCTGAAAAAGTGTGGCTGGGAAAGTCATCCAGGTATTTAGGCAACATAGAAGGGGTAGCACATAAAAACAGAAGTGAAATGATGTGGCATTTGCTTTCATTTCTTTCCTTGAGGACAAATCTATTTAACAGTAACTGAAAAAAAAAAATTGAATAAGATTCTGGTTTATTTCCATTTGTGTAGTTAAAACCATGTAGAACTAATGAAAAATAGGCCCTAATCTCCCTTTCCAGAGGAGCTGTGGCTGCCCCATCCCTGGAAGCATTCAAGGCTAGGCTGGATGCGGCTCTGAGAAACCTGGGATAATGGAAGGTATCCCTGCCCATGGCAGGGGGGCTGGAACAGGATAAGCTTTAAAGTCTCTTCCAACCCAAGCTATTCAGATTTTATGATTCCTTTATCACTGAGAAGTGTCCCTGCCAGCAGAATGAGTACACTGGTGGCAAAGCAGTGGCTCACCATGCAGCCTGTGACTGCAGTACAGCCAGAATCCATCAGCCCCTCCAGTTTACTCACAGCTGATATTACAATTCCTGAGTAAACAATGCTCCACTTTCTAGGCACTGCCAGACAATTCCCATTTCCACATCATATCAATTTATAGGCAATTCTTGAGAGCCTGTTCTATTTTTGAAAATAATGCAAGACTGCTGCTACCTTAGCAAGTAAAAGCCCTTCTTTTCTGCTTCTCTGGGTTGTTTACACAGCATCCCTTCATGTGATGATTTAGCCTGGTTTCGGATGAGCACCAAGGTAGGTTAGTTTGCAGAGCTCACATCAGGAGCATAAAATAATTAAGATATCAGGATTAAACAGTCACTGTTTGTAAATTCAAATTGGTTCAGTTTAGGATTAACCCAAGCCAGCAAAAAATATCCAGTGTCAAGTCAGTTTTGTCTCTAATATCAGCAGAACATTCAACATTGCTCTGCATTTCCAAATAACCCTTTCAATACAAGACAGCTCTCACCCAAACCAGTGATTTTCCAGAGGGTTTAAAGGTTAACTTCAATGACCCTTTTCTTGGCAAGGAGTCATAACCCACTGTTAATAACCCCAATTCCAGACTTTTTTCTTGAATTGCACAGGACAAAGCAAAGCACTCAAGACAGTGCCCTCAGCAGCAGCAAAACCTAGGAGGCGACAGAGAAATCCAGCCCCTGTTCCAAAGGCCTGCAGTGCTCTTTTGTGACTGCCACCTTGCAGGCAGTGCACTGCTGCAGCTTCCATCTGATTCCACAAACTCATCTTTTCCTCATTTCCAAAGCACACAGCTCCACTGACACTTGAAAGCAGAATTCTGAACTGTACCATTCTTCCTGCCTGCTCCATTTCTGCCTGGCCCACGTGGCACCCCTCAGTTCTGAGTGAACTGGGTCAGGAATCAAATCCACATTTGTAAGAGCCAGAAGCTCACAAAGAGTCCAGCAATATGCACGAGCCAATGAAACTACACTGCAGAGAGGATTAAAGCAGCCAGTGAATTCCTCCCTGACCAAGCCAGTGCCCATCCAGAAGGAAAGGACATCACCAAGACAGACCACTTTCACTCATGAGAGCAATCAAAAGCCCACTCCTTGGTTCTGCCTTTGCACACAAGGCAAAGTCTCTTTGCTCAAGGGCCAAAGAGACTTCATATTATTATCAATACATTAAGAGATATTTGAGATGATATCTTGAAAAAAACTTCATTAATGTGTGTGAAACATAGAAACATGGACAACAACACGTAGTTTTCTTGTTTATGTTCAAACACCCTGAAAGTAATGCAATTTCAGTGTAAGAATACAGTAAGTTTGTTAAGCAATAATTTCTTCCAGGTAGCTTTTGTCTGCAAATAGCTTCCATCTAATGAACTTCAAATGTCTTTAACTGAAAGCACACAATGGCTAATAAGAGGTAAAATACTGAAATGTGCAGCTGTTATGTGTTTCATGGCTGTAAAAAACAGACACAGATGGCACCTGCAGAGGGCAAAGCCAGGCCTGAAAGCTTGCAGACTTCCAGCTTCCTCCACAAGCATTTGTCCTTGGGGAAGATGAGTACCTTCCATCAGTCCTTCATCAAACATCCCAGTCCTGTGCCACTGTGTTCCCCTCCCAGAATGTGTGAGGAAATATTATTGGGGTTATAATACACCATTTCTCAGTTACTAACCAAAGAAACAAACATCTTACAGCAGCTACTGCTATTATATAATCACAGATTTCTTTTCATGTGGAGCTTTAATCTCCCACTTCATTATGTAGTCAAGAGATGCCAAACATCCTTCTTCTTTCCTTGCAATTACCCGTGAGTCAATGGAAGACAAACACAGAGCTGATTTTTCTTGGATTTACTGCACTCTGTCCAAGGAAATTTAAACAACCCTCTGTGCAAAAAATTCCAAGTACACTTGGACCTCACACAGGTATGAGTGTAAGGCAAACGTGAGAGAGAGAAAAGTTAATTTCTCTATTGCAATCCACTGCCTCCTTCCCAAACAGCAGGAAGTAAAGCCACAGCATTTCTCTCTCTTGAGATTTAACTTAGGAGAAACCCTGCAGAAAGTGATCAAGGCACAGCAGTTTCAGAACTAATTACAATCTCTAGTTGGACACTTACTGGTAGTTAATTAGCACCTGGGAGATACAAGGGCCAACTCATCATCAGCTACCAGGAAATGCAATTTATGCCATTAAAGTCTTTGAAATTTATTTATTTATTTCATTGTATAAAGGTATATTAACAAGTTCTTGCTTCATCTACTACAAAACTTAATTTTTTTCACTGGCAACACAACTTAACACTTAAAAGGTCACTGATAATCAAGAAGAAAGCATCACTTTACTGTCCAGTTCTACCGTTCAGCTTATGGCATAGGCTGGTGCTGTCACTGTCAAATCCACCTCCTCACATCTCAAACCAATGGGGTTGTTAAATGTAAACAATTAATTTTAATGTGAACATTAAAACCAAGTTTTCTTATACAAACATGACCCCTATCAGTCAGTACTTGAATTCTCTAAAAAAGGTATATTTTTGGAGGTGAGATGCAAGGTACGGGATGGGAGACAAGGAAAAGCTGCTTTAATAGATGACTGCTCAAGTCTACTAGATCCAATAAAAAAAGAAAAGTGACCACAGAAAGGTTTGTCACAACAAAGAAGATAATGGGCTGGTTTAAAAATACCTTGTATAGCGAAGTGAAAATAAACATAATAAAGCTTAGTGGCATCCCTACCCATGGCAGGGGGTTTAGACCAAGATGATCTTGAAGCTCCCTTCCAACCCAAACCAGTCTGTGATTCTAGATAACCAGACTCTCCAAGCACTGGAACAGTGGAATGAGAGAAAAATCTTCATATTCTCAAAGCTTTTTCTTCACAAGATCTTCGAAGCAGGAAATCCTTTCTTTTTAAAGTTTCCTAACTGACTAATGAAGTCCTCACATTAACCACAGAGTCAGACCAAGGCAGAAGTCACTTTTATTCAGACCCTTTCTTACCGTTGAACAACCAATTATTTACTTTTTCTTTGTTTGCTTGATTTTGGTAGGGGACTGTCAGACTCATTACCTAAAATTAAGTGCTCAACACAAGCCAGACAAAATGGAAAGATTTCTGCAGCGTTCAAAAGCAGGACTGAGATCCTGCTGCCATTAGCAAAAATAACAGGAAAAGAATCAAGATAAAGAAGAGTAGCAATAAAGCCCATTGTGTCTGTTACACTGTTTTCAGACCTTCATGAACTGTCTCTCTCTTGATTTAAAACAGCGGCCAGTAAACCCCAAATTCCCTTTGAAAAGGTCCCATGCACTGTAACAACATGTGGGAGGCTCAAACTTCTGCAGTTCAAAGCCAAAGAGCTGCAAACACACGAGACCAACATGTTGTAAAGATGTACTGATACCTTTCAGAGTCCTGCTCAGTCAAGGGAGACCTGCAGTCAAGTGGCCAAAAAACAGGCTGCCCCGGCCTGCTGATACAAAGCAGTAAGTCTGGTTCTTCTGATGACTTTGCCATTTTTTCCACGTGTTTTTATCAAAGCTCTTCTTTCAATTACATCTAGACACAATTTTATAAATTCTCCTCCTCCCTAAACCTAGTTGTTTGCAAAACTGCAAACATTTTGTTACAAGGTATTACAAAACTAATTCACAGTATCACAGAATGGTCTGGCATAGAAAGGACCCTAAAGATCATCCCAGACCTCTGCTATGGGCAGGGACACCTTCCATTATCCCAGGTTGCTCAGAGCCCCATCCAGCCTGGCCTTTGACACTGCCAGGGATGGGACAGCCACAGCTTCTCTGTGCCAGGGCCTCACCACCCTCACAGGGAACAATTTCTGCCTCATATCCAACCTAAACCTCCTCTCTCTCTGTGTGAAGCTATTCCCCTTGTCCTGTCACTCCAGGCCCTTGTCCAGAGTCTCTCTCCATCTTTCCTGTGGGCTCCCTTCAGGCACTGCAAGGCCACAGTGAGGTCACCCCAAAGCCTTCTCCTCTCCAGGCTGAACAATCCCAATTCCCTCAGCCTTTCCTCCCAGCAGAGCTGCTCCATCCCTCTGATCCCCCTGGTGTCCCTGCTCTGGCCTGGCTCCAGCAGCTCCCTGTCCTTCCTGTGCTGGGATTTGGAGACGATTTAAGTTAACACTGACTCAGATGCCATCCAAATTACACCAATTCTGATGAGCTCTCACACCTTCAATTTCCAGAATTTCAATGAAAACCAAAAAATAGCTAATTAAAGCCTCAGTTGGGATAGTTTCTTCCCTGGGGTCAAATGGAATCCACCTACACACTAAACTTACAAAACAGTCAATAGCAAAGTGTAAATAAGTGCCTGAAACTAACACTCACAATCAATGAAACAGCTTTTGAAACTGCAAATATAACAAAGAGGCTGAATAGAATGTTTTAACCTTCTTTGAAAATGACAAAGACTAACAATGTTAAAAGGCTTTTGGAGGCTAAAAGATGCACGCAGCTTGTTTCTATAAAATGTCTAATGCCAACTCATTTAAAATACTCTTGCTACTACATCCAAACAGCAGGTGGGTACACAACAACACCAGAGAGCTGAGACACAGGAAAAACCAAACTGTGAGCACAAGACTTGCATTGTGACCAGACTCCATCACAAACCTGCAGGACAGCCCTACCTCTCTGAAAATTATTTAAGGAAAATATCTATTTTTCTCCTTTGTGTTTCATACCACTTAATGAAAGGCTCAGAAGATACCAAGTGATGAAACCACCTGAACAAAAAGCTCAAGTCTTGGGAGTACTTATCCCATGACAGGATAGCTGGGAGCTGAACAAGAAAATTCTCACTAAGTTTTCTGTATTTACTCAAGACACATACAGAGCATGAATTTGCCTGGTTTGTTCATCCCTTTGCTAATTCCCACAAGGACACAAGACAATTCCACCTCCAAAGAAACCAGCACAAACCAGTAATTACCTCAAAGTGCCTCCACGATGCCCATAAGCAGGCAAATATTTTCTTATGGAAATGCCATATAGGCACCTAAAATTCCACTGGGCAGAAACAAATATCACCAGAAGGTCTGTGCTTGTATTCCTTCTATTGTGTGCTTTCTTGCTGCACCATCAAGTGCATTCTGCAGAGCTTACTCTTTGAATTAATGCTTTGTGAAAAAAACACAGAACACTCAGTTATTAATAATAATCCTTAAGTATTATGTTAAGAACACACCAGCCCAGTTGATTTAGCATAGTTATGCATTAAAACGATCAAAAGCTTTAAAGGACGTTTACATAGTTTCTAAGATTAGCCAAATACTAAGTGAAAATCCCACTTCATGGTGAGAAAACAGGCCACTTCTCAGTACATTAACAACATCTTAATTTCTTGAGCTAAAAGCCACATTCAAATATTTTTACTAGACATTGCTGTTTATAATCACTGGACAACATCTGAGTTCAGGCAATCTCTTCAGCTGGAAGACACATCTATAGCAATGAAAATTTTATTCAGCTTCATAAGAAAGTATCAACCTACAGCACCCTTTATAACATAATACACCAGTTACACACAATATTAAATTCAATTGCAGTGATTGAGAATCCTCTTTGCTGACAGAAGCTAAAAAAATAATTCATTTTTCATCTGATCGATTAAGGCTAAATAATTCTATACTGGAGACTGGTTCTCTGCCACAGCACCAACTCCCTGTGTTGACACTCCTCTGTATTTCCAATATCTGAGTTTCCAACAGAAACTACTGCTAATTAGGTAACTCCTGGAGTTCTATAAACAAAACAACCTTCTACAAACAGGTTATGAGGGCCTAATCTTGACTTGCCCTATGGATGCTCTGTGCTAAAGAAAACAGAGCAATGGGGGTAACAAGGCAGAAGCACTTCTAATTTGTCACCAAAAAGACCTATTTTGCTCCCAAAAATCTACCAGTTTTAAGTTAGTTACTTTCCTTTGCCAAATTTCTTTCAGGAACACTATAGCTCCTTGTTCTTTGTGTTAGTCCAGGTCTGCAAGGCACCAAGGAAGAGATGTAGAGGGTAGCTAAGCAGTTTTAAAATAATTTTGTATGTATATGATTATCACAGGAAAGTTAGTAATTCTGGCAAAAGGACTACAACAATGTGGTTGGCAAAGCATTCCATCAGATTTTTCTAATGTTCACGGGAGGCATTCAGAAACAAGGGGAAAAACCAACAGGAAACAAAGCAACACAAGATTTTCACTGCTGTGCTACACAACAATCAAACATGACTCACTCACTGCTTATCTCAGGCTCCTATCAGCATTTCCAGGAGCAAGCCTTCCCTGACCACAAGTAACAGCCTGCTAGAACTGATGGAAAAATCTAAACCTAGAAAAATCTAATAGCTGACCCACACACACAAAAAAGTCCCAAGCACAGCCACATCACGAACCAAACCTTAAAAAAGATTTCACACAGCACGAGGAGAACGTGCTGCTTCAGGAATTAGGATCTTCTCACCCCACTGTGCTGGCGAGAGAAACTCTCTTCTTCAGGCATTCACCAGGAAAATGGGAGAGCCACTAATGGCCAGAGCAAGAGTTCAGCAGGACAAAAAAAAACCATTATACAACCTGGAACAACTTTGCAAGTGATGGAGAGAGGCTTTGGAAATCCAGATGTTCAGCAGAACAGCCCAGGAGTGCCACATTCCCAGGCACTGGATGCACTGATGCTCATGGTACCTTCTCTGCAGAAGGCAAGAGCAGAGTGGAACACTACTTTTCTTTCTGTTTCAGAAGATGAATGAAAGTTTAATTAGCCCAGATCCTCAGAGGGAACTAAATTTTTTAAAGACTTGCCCAACAGTGATGAGGATTAAGAGTAACAAGAGTTATCTATATTTGATGTGTAGCAGAGAACAAAATTATCAAACTCCACCAACATTAATACAACCAGACACTCTTGTATGTCCTTTCTAAAATGTAACTGGGAAAAATGAACAACTTTTTTTTAATTTGAAAATAAAAATCGTATTTCTCTACTATTTATTCCAGTTGTTTTTGTCCTTCTTGCCCTTGAGATTAATTTGATGTAGAAAAGCACATACTTTGCAAAGGACATAATATCCCATACGAGAACAATTACTAGATTTTACTCAAAGTGACCTGGCATCACCATGAAATTATTTCTTTGCTACACAAAATATTTTTAAGATGGATATAAGATAGGACAAAAACATTGGTTCAGTCACCTCCAAAAGAACTCATTATAATAAAAAAAGAGTGCATACAGGTAAGACAATTCACCAAGCTATCATACTCAATAAAAAAACTCCACCACGTAACACAAACCCCATATTCTTTATGTTTCATTCTTGGAAATATAATTTTAAAAAATTAAAAATCAGTTTTTAGTGCGAAGCCGCCAAAGCCACCAAAACTGCAATGTTAATATCCCAATATGCTGTTATGCAATTCTTAATAAATAAGTTTTGGAAACGCATTAAAATCAGAATCAGCATTTTCTTGACAGTTTGCCATTAACAGACAAATAATTATTTCATTTCTGCCAGTGTAGCAAGCTGGCAACAATCCAACTTAAAAGTTATTCCATTTCAAGCTCGTTTCCTACCCAACATTAAGTGAAATTGGTTTGCATTACTTGACTAATGCAGTAAAGGCAAGACTCCTGTCACTTGACTGTAAGAGTGTCTCATACACTAGATATTATAGCATAGTTGAAACCAAAATATAATTTAAATGCAGTAATATTTAACATTGTAGCACCCTATGTCCTAGAAAAGCCCTTGCCCACAGCAGCAGCTTTGCCATAGATGAAGTCTGAGGTGTAGATGGAAGCCCCAACAGGAAAACCTGAAGGGTAAAACACAGCCAGACCACCATTTCTCCATGCAAATAATTGCTTTCATTGCACCATTTAGAACTCGAAGTTCATACATCAAAACAAAGCTGTGTATTTGGAAAACAAATCTCTCTTGTGTATTTTTTTATCCAAAAAGAAGCAAGAATTAGACTGAATGGAGAGTTCAGAAGGTTCCTCATAAGTATAAAGCAGGTGGTGCTCTAAAGTCACAGCAATAATGCACAGCTACAAATAGCCTCATCCAAAACCAACCTGAAAACCTGAAAAACATGAGAGGCGTGCCTGTGGTACACTGCATCAATTAGAATTAGAGTGGTTTGGTTTGGGTTGGAAGAGACCCCAAAAATCATCTTGTTCCAACCCATTCCACTATCCCAGCTTGCTCAGAGCCCCATCCAGCCTGGTCTTGGACACTTCCAGGGATTGGGGCAGCCACAGGTGCTCTAGGCAACCTGTGCCAGGGCCTCACCACCCTCACAGGGAACAATTTCTTCTTAAAATCTGTTCACCATCATTCAAACTATTTTAGCCGTTGTTGCTGTAAGGAAGGGGAAGATCAAATCTTTTATCTCCATTTGCAGCAGCAAGAAGTAACCCACATGCAATCCAGTTCAGAGCTACAACAGATGCATATCCAAGTACAGAACCAGCATGGATGCACCAAATCAAAGCAGCCACCAAACACCCCAAAAGGCAAGTTACAATGCAGTTACAGAAGGAAAAATCCCATTTTTATACACCATATGAAGGAAAACAACAGACTAAGCAATGGCCTGACACCACTGTTAAGCTCTAAGAATGTTTCACATTAAAATCAAAGTAGGACACAGTATCTCAAATTGCTGTTTAGACTCCAAAAGGAATAATCATTTGGAGCACAGAGTTTAATTCTGTTCAGCCAACCACATTAATTAAATACATACTGCCTAAAATAAACCTGGAACTATGCTCAGTGTACACTGTCATAAAGGGGTGTAGGGGAAATCCATCAGTTTAAGACATATGCTCATAAACCAACCATAATTACTATTCTAAGGACTTCAGAATTGACTTCTTATGCATATTAGTTGGAAGGCCAAAAGCTATTTTTATAGCATGGTTTATGGTCTACATAAATCCTAGAAATAAAAGATTTAGAGCTAAGTCACACATCAAAACCAGTTTTTTTAACCCAAAGTGGTGTTGTCATCAGCAACAGGAGCTCTTCATCTCCTCCAAGTCAAGAGTTAGAAGTCACCATCTTCTTCTGGGAGAAAATATAACTGCAGATCTGCTCCTACTAACATCCCCATGGGTTTGAGAGGCGTGAGAGAAGAGGTTTTGTCTGCTTTTGCTCACAGCACTGTACATGAAGCCCTCACACAAAGTAAAATCAGTTACACTCAAGTACAAGCCCATACCTGTTTTATGGATAGAATGGCCAAATGTCTGTGACCCAGAGCATCCTGGGTGCTTCCCTTTTCACTCAGCTGTGTTACAACAAAAGACTATGACATACTGCTGGCTTTTTCCATCCTTAAACAATAATTCTGGGGAAAACATGTATATTCTGAGTAGTAATGAGGTTATTTTTAATGCCATTAAAAGCCACTTGATGAGGACTGAGTGTGTGCTAGATAATGGATCAGAACACTCTTTACAGTAATTCAATTACAACATAACTCCTTGAGCCTTCTAAAAATAAGGAGTATAATGGAAGGAGAGGGACTATTGGTGAGCAAACTGCATCCAAGAGTGACATGAATGACAACCTCAGTTCTAAGATTCTGGGTGGGACAAGGAGCTCCTTGCAGCAATCAACAACTGACTACTAGGACCAGAAAACAGATTTTGTTATTTATTTGTTTATATATGATTATTTTTATGTCTATTATCCACACATTACATGAAGGTGGGCAAGAGTTCAGCCTTTCTGTATTTCTGAAGTTGTTTACCTGCATCTTGGCTTTCCACATACACTGAAGAGAGCCTAGGTAACAAAATCCCCAGTAAACAATCTGTTATGCCCTAACTGCATTAAACAGCATGGACAGAAAACCATTTTAAAGGAGAACAACATAATGTAACTCCTTAACTTGTGAAAATAATGAAATCTCACAGGATTTTGAGCTAGTCAGTAATGACACACTTCCACCACACAAAGTTTTCATGCACTAATACTCATCTTCTTCATTATTATTGATTTTTAATTTTTTTTTCCTTTAAATCTGTGACCTATATAAGTGGTGAGAAGTCAAGCAATTATAGGAGAACTGAGCACCAGGCATGAAACAAGCAGCTGAATAATTGCCCAGCTGGGCACACAGATATCCTGTGCTGATCCTTTAAATAACACCCATGACACGGGAAGAGAAGCTGTGCTGAAGTTTCATTCAGGTTTTCATATTTCTCCATTTAAATTAATGTACAAGGTCACAAACACCAGCACAACAAAAGGATTTCTGCATGTTAAAGCACCTCCTCAGGTAACATTTCAAAGAAGATTAGAAGCTTCACTGGATTACTTGACATTCCTGCATTTAGCTGCAGGTAGTTTGGGAATGTTCTCCCTAAGTAAAGGTTTATTACCTCACACATGTACCTTTTTAGAACTTGTCTTTAGCTTTTGGACTTACTGATTGTTGGAACAGAGAACAGAAGCCATTGCCAAATTATCATTATGGCAACACTTCTCAAACATAAGGCAAATTTCTTAATACAAACAAATAAGATTTCTTGGCTTTACAGGTAGCATCAGAATTATTTAATTACGTTAATTTCTGGCTGTTTCTCTCATAGCCCTGTATCTGTGCTGTAAGAAAGATCCAAGTCTCTTTCTCCCAGCTCCTGGTTTATACTGGCAAATTCCAATCAAATTCCAGCCATCACAGCAGGGAAGAGTTACCCATATTTTAGAAGGAACCTGGAACCTTCTACCTGAAGACAGACAAGGTCATCAGAGCAATGATGCTGCATGTTCCTCCCCTTAAACAAGTCTGCCACACTGCACTTAAAAAAGCACCTGGAATTAAAGAAATCCAGGCAGGAAGATGGATCTACAGCAAATTTCAGCTCATGACAGAAGAGTATGTGCAAATCAAATGATCCTCCCTTTTCACTCCTGATACTACTTATCTTTCTCTCCTTATGATGTTTAGAGAAAAAAATACACTAATGATCAAACTGATACTTCTGCCAGATAAAAGAAACCTTGAAATGCACAAAATCACATCTAAGTTCTTAATAGTAAACAATTTTTTCCTTAAGTGTTTGGAAGACATCTTTTCCAAGATCTCAAGCATTGCTTCAGAATCACCTCGCCCATTTTTCAAAACCAAAATGGCACCTTTGCTGTAACTTATTTACAAAGCTGAAAGCTTAGGGGTTTTTTAATTTTGTTTTAAAAGTCGTCCTATTTCCCCACCAAAAAAAGTTTATCTTCTTTCAAACTGACTTACTACTGCACAAAAGAAGTGAGAGGAACTCTCCCCTTCAAACACACCTTTGTGTGTTCAAACACATCCACGACAGCCAGTTGTGCTCACGGAATACAGCACCTACTGGGAAGAAAGTCACCTGCCCTGAATTCACCTGACAGATGAATATTTTAAGAGCCAGAGAAGAGAACTTGAAGTTTAATGCACCTGATGAAAGCTGAACTTGCATCAGTGTTTCTGGTAAAGCTACATGCAGGATTGGCACCCAAACATACAGAGTTAATAGCCCACAAAGGCACTGCTACACTACTATTCTGCACCAAGAAAAAAGTAAAAAATTTCAGGTTACAAGTCTCTAACATAACACTGCTTCCCCTCACATTCAATATACTGTCACTGTGGCATGTTCTTGCACATTAAAGTTACAGAAACGCCAATCCATAAAAAATATTTGCTCTCAAACAGCAGCTACAGTGATTATAATGCTCCCAAAGCAGCTGTAAGTGGAAGTGGAACACTGATAAAAGTCTAAATCATTAGCAAGAGTTTCACCTCACCAGCCAAGCTTCAAGAGCAGAAAAGTTACCTTCCCACACTTACTGTGAGACCAAAGGACTGCAGGTTTCTGCTCTCAGCTCCACATCATAGTGGTACACTCTTCAGAGTCTCCACAATCTCACCAACTCCATTCCACTCGGAGGCAGGAAGAGCCATCAGCTCCTTCAGGGCTTCTCCCAGAAAGTTCAGCCTTCCACTGCTTCCCTCCCAGGCCTGGCACAGCCCTTCTGTCAGCACAAACTCCAGGCAGATCTGGCCTGGCAGCTCTGTTCTGCTGGCAAGGGCAGCACCAGAACTCAGAAAATCTTCATGATGAGCCCCAGGCTTGCTTAAAAGAGTGTGGATTGATGATGTCTTTAGGGGTAAAGTTGTTGCTGCAGATGGTGTGTGCACAGCAAGGGAGGACACCTGCACCACTGCAGTCAGCTAATTAAATAAATTGGGCTTGCTTCAGCACCTGCAAAACCACACCAGCAAGGAAGAAACCATCCCTACCAGAAACTGTGATCTTAGAAATTACGCACATGACAATTCCACTATTAGATAACATGGCACAGGCTCTGAACATTCAGATTTCTGTTCTGTAAGCAGCTGAAGTTCAGCATCTCTCAGAAAATAAATGCATGAAGTAATTATAGTCATAATTTCTCAGTCTCTACAAAATATGTGGTGCTAGTATCCTGACATGACTCTCAGTTCTGGAAGGTTTAGTGTAAGTGAACAATTTTAGTCTCCCCAAAGCCAGCCAGAAGCTGAAGTTGACAAGTGAGAGTACTAAACTTCCAGTTTCCATGGAAATGGAATTTGGATCAGTACAAACAGGGATTTCAGAATCTAAAACCCAATGCTCTCCATCTTCCACACTTTAATTCAACATTCATTTTCCTGGGTAATAAGGGGTCAAGAGAGGCACAAATGCCACACACATTTGAGATCCAGTAACTCACCCTGCCTTGTGGCTCCCCACTTTCATTTAGAGGTTGCCAGTCCCTTCTAAAGCAGGCACCAGAGCCATCAATTCAGCAGCAGCCAGCCAGACACATTTATAAACACAACAGTATCCCAAAACTGTGCATCTGGGAGGACAGACTGGTTCCCAGTTACGTGATGCTAATGCACATGAAATAGCTGCTTTACAGCCCCATGCTGAGCCACCCAGAACAGGGAAGTTGTGCCATACAGCACAATCAGTAACAAAATTCTCATTTTTATTGTTGATGTGACCCAACAGAATCACACAGCAACAGAACTGTGGGATTTTCCAACTGCAGATCTTCAGGCAGGAAGAAAAAAAAACCCAAAAACCCGTATATTTCATCACCACTAATGCAACACTCCTGCAGCAGTAGCTGCCCAGTGCTGCAAGGGAGAATTCCAACTGCAAGGGTGCTCACTGGCAGCTAAAACGATTTGCCAATGGTTTTTATGGCTCCTGTTCCTTCTGTTTGGCAAGAGCAAAGGAAGAGTAATTTTCTGGAAGTATTTACATTGATTTTGCAGCTGATGACAACACTCCATCTGCTCTCAGACACTTCAGTGCCTCTGCCAACTTCTTCCCTAATGTGGTGCTTTCTCCAAGCTTTGCCAAGGCTTCTCTGCTTCCTGCACTTCTTCCACCATGTTTGAAGGGGACATTTCAAGTTGAGATGTGAACACCTCACCCATGCCCAAACCCACAGATCAGCAAACATTTCAAATGAACTCCCCCTCTTAAGACCATCACCTCTAGAAGCCTGAGGATGTGGCTGATGGCATCAGAGCTGGCAAAAGTCTCTGAAATAAAAGGGTCCAGGCCAATGAGAAGAAGCAGAATTTAAGAAGGACCTAAATGAACTCATTCTTTTAAGAAAAGCCCAAAAGTCCCACAGAAATCAAGATTTCCCAAAAAAATACAAAATTTCTGATGCTTATGCAGCAAGTGCAATTCTACCCACAAAACTTATGGTGTAAATCAAAGAGAAGGAAGGATTCAGTTTGTACCCATTTGCCTGGCACCTTTCATAGAGTTAAACATTAAAAGAAGCAGCAAAAGCAAATAAAGATTTGGAGGCCTGATTTTCTTTTTTAAACTTTAGGGCATTTATCAAGGCAGAAGCATATACAAATAACTCAGCTGCTGTCTCTAACTTTTATACAATGATCACACTACCTTGATGCCATGCCTTATCATTCAAGATGAAGTAGTCCTAAAAATGTGAGAGCTCATCTTACAGCATCATATAAGTGAAAAATAACCCCCCCCAAGTCACATACAGCACTCTTTTAAAGATGAATCCACCACAGGAAAATGGATTGCAAGGTCAGAGATTTCTGAAAAGTGACTATGACTTTCAGCAGCTCACATAAGAATTGCAAGTATTTAAACCCCCAAGAACAGAGATAAAAAGAGCATCAGCCTGTTCATGTTTCATTTGAAATTAGCAAAGTATGTTGGTGTGAAATGGCATCCCTAAGAAATAATCTCAACAGGGTAAATGCAGGAAATAAATGCTTTATTCCCTTTTGTATCAGTACATATTTATTAGGCCCTGTGCAGAGATAACCAGGATCTGTGGTGTGCAGGTTGGATTCCACACCTGAAGGTTTCTTCTAGCACAACACCTGTCTCAAATTATCTATCCTATTTGCTGACAACCAGAGAAAGGATTACCCTGTTTACAGGCAAATTTTCTTCTAACAATTTGCCCTTTTCTTCTCATTTCACTGACCACCTAAATAGAAGAAAAAAAGCAAATCACAGCACGTGAAAAACAGGCGTCAGCCTCATTCCACTGCTGCAATTTGTCTCTGTTACTTCAAAAACCCAGGACCACGGCGATAAGCCCAGAAAAAACAATGGGTTTGAAATGAGCCTTTTTCTCTTCCAGAACCCCTACAACATGAAAGCAACCTCCTGCTTCAAGTTACAGGCTCAGAAAGAAACTGAAAGCTGAAAAAATTTGGAAATTACCAACCTCTTTGCATTTAGGCACTAGACTCAGGTTTGCCTCTGTAGCAAATAAAAGACCAATTCAGCAGCTACATCAAATACAGCAGCTTGTTTTGGCAACCTCATTTTCAGGAGATCAGATTTAGCTACTCAGCTTTAATACTCTTGGTTTTGAATTAACCATCTGTTCTGTAACATTGAGACAGACCTGGTGAAGTGCAGTGCCAATCCAAAGGGGTCTTGAGGCTAAAACACACAAATACACACATATATATATACACACACCCACAACAGGCAAAAAGAGTCCATCAAAATAATAATCAACTGTCTCCAAAAGGAAGATGTAGTGTTGATTTTTCTATCTATTCTGGGGTTTCATTTTACCCAATTACCAAGAGGAACCTGGGCCAACCCAGCACACATTTTAATCAATTAACACAAAATGGGAACAACTCTGCAAGGCTTTAGAACAAAAAGACTTGCATTTACAACAGCTGTAGGTCAAAGATCTTAATCTGGGTTGTTTTGAGAAGATTGACAAAAATAAACATGCTTTTCCACTGTAAATTGTCACTGCAAAGGAAATGCAAAATTCTCACATGAAAATATAGTTAGAAAAAGCTCCATAGGCAATGATAGGTATTTTTAAAGTATTGCTGTGAAAATATGGAAGTTTCTTTTTCCCCTTTCAAAAAGATAGATGCAAGTACACAGTTGCTCTGCTATTTAAAGTCCCATCAACAGAAGACAGGATTTGTAAGTATTGTTTGACCGGTGAACTTTTAAGAAACCCTTTAATCAACTGATCCCTTTAAGAGAATCACATCATCAAAAAGCCATTTATTTCAGCAGGCTACCAACCTAAATGGCTGAAAGTTGGCTAAAGCATGCCACAGAAACACATGACAAGCTCAGAGTTCCCAGATCTTCAAACTCCATCTATTAAAAAAAAAAAAGCTCCCAATAACACCAGTGCATTTCCACACAGTATCATCAATACTATGGTTTGCAGCTGATACACTGCAGGAGGCTCTCCAAGACCCAGCAGATCCTACTCCTACACGTGGTCAGTAATTAGGGCTTACCAGTCCCAGACTGCCACTTCAGTGACCTCCAGGACCTGCTTACAAGGGCTGCTACAACTGCTTTTACAACAGCTCTGGCCATGAGCCTGCACCTTGGCACAAGGCTGGCAGCACCCAAACACTACAGGGTTTATTTCAACTCCAAAGTATTGCAGTTCCACATCCCAACAGAAACAGCCTCTACTGCAATTAACCCTCCTACTCCCATCTATTTTCTCCAAAAAAAAAAAAAAATGGAGCCAATCCAATTTATGTGTTACTCCTGCAGACAACCCCCAGTGCTCAGTGCACAGCAGCTTCCCATGGCACAGATGATTGTGACTGCAGAGGTGTTTAGCAGTGGCTCAGTTCCAGCTCTGCCCACCCCAGCTGGCAGTGGGACACTGGCTGCAGAATCAGTGCAATATATGCATATTCAGAGCCCCCTGCTCAAATTCCAACTGATTATCACTTTTTAGTAAATAAACTAAGGAGCTAAACCAGAAGCTTCCAAGACAAGCCAGCAAGCAGTTAAATCAAGTCTTACATTTTACCAAAAGCAGGAAGGAAGAGATAACAAAATAATTCTCAAGAAACCACCTGAGATACCACAGTGACCCCAAACTTCTATCTAATCTTGATTTAGAAAACAGCAGTTATCATTGGGGTAGATAACTATTGATGCACATGACTAAACAATCAGCACATGATGCCAGAGCACACCACTGTCCTGACATTTACCTTTTAACCTCCCCAACTCACTGGGCAAGTTCTAGTCAAAGAACTTTTAATGTACTGGGTTTCAAATTAAGAAACTCAGTATTTTGCAATTCAGGTGCCTTTACATAAATAACTAAGCACATGCTGTGACATTCAGGTATTTGCCAAAATTTCTAAGAACTGACGCTGTAGTTGCTGACTGTTTTTGCACAGGTGACCACTCAGTGAATTTTCTTTGTGTCCTTACTCCTGCAAAGTTTGATTTCTCTCTGTTCCATCTATCATTGCCTTCTATCAAGATTACTTCACCTAGAAGTAAAAAATAGTGAAGAATAAATTGATTTGTCCCTTTTTCATAGCATGTTCTAGCATTGCTTTACCAGAAAAGAAAAAAATCAACTGAAAGTAAGAAAATCAGATTTCCATGAAAAAGGTACATCAAGCCACCTCTCAACATGAACTACGTAAAAATTATATGACAGTACTTGAACCAAAGGGGAACTCTTTCACTCAACAAATAAAGAGACAGCAGAATGGTTTGATCAAAGATTTCATTTCAAGAAGAAATTCTAGTGATGTAGCACCTAGTGAAGCACAGGATATTAATCACTTATTCCCCTTCAACTTCATTAAAAAATCTCTTCTGCTCCCACTTCAAAGCTTGCAGCTGAAAGCTTGATTTGTCCTGTTGGGTCCAGAGTGGGATGGCTCTCTAAATCTCAGAGTTATACCAGGGAGGGACAGGCTCCTCTGTGACACAAGTCCAGACCCATAAAGGAGCACCTACTCTACTATTCCTTCCACAAAGCAAGTAGTATGTGAACAAGCAGCCCTGAAATCCTGGATTCATTACCAGGCATGGATTTTTTCCCATATCACCTTATTCAAGTATGCACATAAACATTCTATAGAAAAATCTGTATTTTCAGCTCCTTGTTAAAGGTTTCATCACATAAATGCATACATTGTATTCTGTTAGAAGTGCTTTGGATAAAAGATTTTTTCCTTCTCTTCTTTATCATCTCTAATATTTGCTATGTTTATAGCTTTTTTTCCCAACTCAATAATTCATGGGTAGTTTCAATATATTATACATCTGTGACAAGTTTCCCTAAAGCACAGTTTGTTTGTCTGCTGCATTCAAGTATAGAATCATTAGATTCCATATAAAAATCTAGCTCCTGGAAAGCTGAGAACTTACCCTACAGTTTAGAGCAAGGTCATAATAACTTGCCCTACTCCACCTCTTTAAACAGATTCTGCAGCAGCCAGAAAACAAGATGCAAAGAAAATCCTACATGTTCTGCATTTATAGAAGTGCTGGAAAGATAAGCAAAAAAGGAGGTTTTTTAAAAAAATTACTCATAAGCAAGGATTTATTTACCCCTCTGGCTTAACTGCTGGCAGCATCAGCAAGGCAATCCCATTACAGCTGACGGTGGCTGTGTGGTACAAACACCTCTTAAAGAAAAAGAAAATAAACCAAAAGCCAGAACCCTCCAGGCTGGAAGGAGCTGCTGGAGCCCAGCCTCCTGCTCAAAGCCAGACCAGTGCTCCACTCAGACCAGGCTGCTTTCACCAGCTGGGTCTGAAAACTGAGTCAAAGGATGAAGATGCTTCCCTAGAAAATTAAAGCCTTCTTTACATATGATCATTAATAATGACATGGATCAGAGCCCTCCCACTAACCCTAAGCCAGTGACAAATGTTAAATAGCTTTCTTTAAATACTTCTACAGTTAATGAATTTCAGAGCCACTGAATTACAAGAGTTTCCCAATGCATTCCTAGAGTTCTTAATAAAGTGCAAAAAGTATCCCCTATTATTGATACATTTTTAAGCAAGTTGTGCTCACAAACGACTACATCAACGCAGGCAGTTGGAGTCTCAGCTCTGAGAACCAGTGTTGACTCAAAGAAAGGAACTGGTTTTCTCCCAGCCTGGGACAAGCTGGAATAAATCAACTTGAATTTCACAGAAATAACCTATCAAGGTAAGTTTGCATACTAGTTTCTAATATCAGCTGTCACAACTGCTTTGCTGTCCCCTCCATCCAAGACACAAATAAATCAGTTCCCAGAGACAAAGCTAAATAAGCAAACACATAAAAGCAAACTTACCTAAGTGATTTGTGTCACAATATTTGTTTGGGGATGATGGCTCAAATTGACTTGCTCCCAGTCACTCTTTACCTCACTCTCAACACACATTTCCAATGCTTCGAATAAGCTTCAGCATTTATTAAATGAGTAAGAGCACTTTACATGAAGACCAACAGATTAATTCCTACATATAGTATATTTTTAATAGCATAAGTTGACAAAGGAACACATTTTTATAGGCCTCCTTAAATCCATACTTTGTTTTTTTTCCCTTCCTTTTCAAACAAAACCTACCTCTGGTAAATGTTAATGGGGAAAAAACGACAAAAAAAAACCCTGAAATTTCCCTAAGAGGTAAAAGCAGGCACTACTCGCCAATTCCCACGTAGTTAAGCTCTGCCTCAGGTTCACACATTGTCAAATTAGTGACAATGAGCAAATAGGTACTAGGAGAGCAAACAATACTGTCAGGAATTTCAGGACATGCTTGGCCTTTGCTTTAATGAAACTAAGTCAAGTGAACAAAGCACAGAAAGAACATCTCTCAACACATCCACCGGGTTCAGTGAGAATAGAAGAACAGACACCATTTGCACCTCAAGAGTGCTAAGAAGTACAAGACAACCAGTCAGAAACCCTGATGATGGGCTCAGCACAGCAAAGTAGAACCTATTATTCTTTTCAATAGAACTGATAGTAAAGAATTTCTCAAAGGATACTCCCACCAATTTGCTACTGTATGAATTTGAAAAAAGAAAGAACCAGTAAAAGCTTCTAAACTAATACTGATTCTTTACTTTGTGATCTCTTTTGAAGGCCTGTATTAATTCTCAACATCAGGAATAAATTCACTGCAGGAAATCACTGTTTTGTATGACAAAACCCTATGTTTTGGAAAAGGAACATGAAAATTAATTAAGTCAAACTATTCAAGACCTGCCTTGGCTTTAATGTCCTAACTGAATGTCAGGTGTAGTAGAAAGGACACATGTTGGAGCATTATAGTTATTTCCCTTTTCCTAGTTCAAGAAGCACAGGACTGACTTTATTAAAACATTCCAGGAGTCAGAAGACAGGGAAAAGAAGAACACAACACAGAGCAAAATTAAAACAGTGGTTATACAGCAGGATTATTTTGAATTTCCATCAGAATACACAAACTCTTCCAGAAAGCTCTGTATGCTCCAACAGCACTGGCATTAGAGCTACTATCCTGCAGGAAAACTAAAGTAGAAGCTGCAAGAAAAGATGTAAGAATAGCCTGTGGTTTATTTGCCACACATTATCTGTGGACCAACTACTGGATTATACTTTACACCCTTCCCAAGTCCTGGGATCCACAAGGTACAGTAACAATTCATGGCTGCCACCAATTATCTTGTAACAAATCTGACTCTTCCAGTCAGCTCTTCTCATAAACAAAGACGAACCTTCCCTTGATACTCGTCCCTTAAAATGTTCGGTATTCCATAAGAATCCCCCGGTTTACAATTCCCTTTGCTTGACCTTCTTGCCAGCAGAGAAATTGTACCCCAGCCACGTGCATGCTGCTATCCCAGTCAAGGGGCCAGGTAAATCAGCTTCACATCCTTCACAGGCATTTCCCCTTGGTTATGAGACAGGCACAGCACACGGGCTCTGGTGACTCACACAGTGGCTCACAGGTGGCATTGTTTGGCCATCATCACTCTTCATCTGAGCCTTTGCCACTCCAGCCTGGCTGAGGAGCATTTCAGGATGCAACAGAGGCTGTCATGTTGCTACACAAGCTAATCAAGAACTTGTTCCAGAGCTGGACTTCATTACAGGGACATTATCCTGGGAATGCCAACAGCCTCGCCCACTGTGGATGGGACATGAATGTACCAACTGCTGATTTAAGGTCTAATTATTCATCTAGTAGCCACACCTTTTATTTTTTCAGGAAAAAGGCCACTGATCAGTAGTGGTCAAATGTCCAAATCCTGTAATCTTGTACTAAGGTTTGAACTCTGAATGCAGCAACTCAGATGGCTCCCTCTGCCAACTTAAAATCAGACCAGAGGTTCCCCTCTGCCTTGTACTTGAAATCCCAAAAGGAAGAGGCTCAACATTACACCTACACATTGTGACACCACCACAAGAGATTTAAGTATTCTTTTTTTCATGAGATCCTTGAATACTTCCACGGATGGGGCATCCAGAGCTTCTCTGGGCAACCTCTTCCAGTGCCTCACCACCCTCACAGAAAAGAATTTCTTCCTAACATCCAATTTAAACTTCCTCTCTATAAATTTGAAGCCATACCCTCTTCCTCCCTCTTGTTTAATTTTCTACTCTATTACAGAGCTGTCTTCACCCTACCACATGCTTTATGTCCACATCAGCAAGAAAAAGAAGGGTATTCTTAAAAATGGTGTATACATTGAATGCTATTCTCATTCACATTGCTCAAACTGAGGATAATGGAGGTCTTTTGAAATAAAATACAGTTTGTCCAGAGATCATTGTGGACTATTAAAGTAAACCATGCTCAGGAAGCATATAGATTTCCAATTATTTAGGCTTTTGCATATACACTTACAATGACAAGCATGAAGGGCACTACAAAATAGGAAAGAAATATCCTTGGCAGCATATGTTTAAATAAATCCAGCCATCCTCTGCTCTGCTATCCATAATTAAAGCAAACATATTTTTATGAAAGTTGAGGTAATATTTAAGTTTTTTAGAACAAAATAATATTGTCTAGAGGTGACAGAGCATTTGTCAAGCACTTAGGAAGCCACAAGACTAAGATGGGACAGCTTCCTTCTACATTTCCTTCTATTTATGTCACATTTTTATCTTATAGTGTGTAAATACAAATTCAGAAAACATTAGTGACTTGAAAAAAAGTCAGAACTTACTACACTAGTTTATGGTCAGGGAGGGAAACATGGGGCTCTTGCAGCTGGTAATATTGGTATCTTGTAATATGAAAATATAGCCAACTGCAGTTCCTTATCCTGTGCTGAGGATGGATATTTTTGTCATGACAAGTAGTGTACATAAAAAATATTTACCTGCCCCAGGCAATTTAGTATTAGAGTACAATAAAAAAAACAAAACACAAAGGAATGTGACTGTATTTGACTGTTCTGCACATCTTGTTATGGTTAATGTTTCTAAGCATCTCCTGGAAAAATAATCAAAGCTGAAGAATGAAGGGAAAAGCAGCTGATAAATGAAACTAAGCATCTTGTCAAGAAAGATAAAAATGTGGTTAGAGGTCAGTGAAGGACAAGGGGAGGGAGAGAGTGGAACAATTCTGGAAAGTTTCTGGTTGGACTTCCCTAGAAGGCGAAGGCAGAGAGCAGCCAGCAACAAAAACGCTGTCTCTCAAGGAGCAGGGGAAATGAGCACTGACAGGATGTCAGGATCACAACAGGACAGGTGCTTCGTGCAAGTTAAACCCAACTGCCAGACAAGGAAACAGCAAAGCAAGTGCTCCCCTCGCTCTGCTCCAAATAGCTCAGCAGCAGAGGAATTGGAGGAATGTTTTGTGGCTGGGAGATGGGAAAGTGCCAGTGTCTTTCCCTCCCATCCAAAAGCAAAAGCTGTGCTGCAACCAGAGGGGCACCTGGAAAGCCACGAAGTCATGAGGGAGTGTTTAGGAAGCCTGGTGGCAGGGCAGAAAGGAGTGGCAGTGCCACCAGGCACACACAGGGAGCACAAGAACCAGTCACTAATAGGAGGTACTAAAAGAAAGGCAGCAGGAGAGCAGCAAGGGTTGAGAAAGAGTCCCATGTTTCAAAAGGCACACTGCAAATCCAACACAGAATCATGGAATCACAGAATAGTCTGGGTTGGAAGGGACCTAAAGACCATCTCATTCCAACCCCCTGCCATGGGCAGGGACATCTTCCACCAGCCCAGGTTGCTGATCAAGGCTGATGAGGAGCTTTGCAGTGAGTTACAAACAGAAGACCAGCAACTCCTAATAGACCCAAACCCTCTTCTGTCTTGCTAAGAGTTTAAGTAAAACCAAACCCACCACTGGAGTACTTTTTAAACTGTAATTTCTGGCTGCTGGCAGGAGCCCAGCTCTCTCACACCCTGCCTAAGGAAGGTGAGCCTCTTCCCTTAATTTCTGCCTGAAAAAAAATGACCAACCCATGGCACACAGAACTTGCCAACAGCAAACTCACACCCAGCTCCCCTCCTGTAGCTCACACCACCTCCTGAAGGTATGTGCCTCTCATGGTCCAGCCTTGCCCACATAGACTGCAAGTTCCTTTGATTCACTAAAACAACAAGGGAGGTAAGCAGCAGGCCTAAAGTAGAATATTATCTTAATTCTTGAGTTATGAGGTCAGACTGGGTTTTCTTACAGCTGATCACCATTGCAGATGTCCATCCCCACTACACCAAAAGCCATCTAAAGAGAGTTCTCTTGGTATCCCACAGGACAGCTTAACCCCAAGCAGCACTGCTGTGGCCTGAATCAAGCTGGTTGCTTTCTGGTCTGTTTCTGGGAAATAAGGGAACAGCAGAGTACCGGATTTGTTAGGACAACTTTGCACATTTCATTTTGTTTTGCTCCCCTCTTCCATTCTTGGAAGAAAAAAAGCCCAAAGACTTCTAATTTATGGTATATTTCAGTTTTAAACAAATGCTAAGTTCACAGAACATGAGGGAAGCAGGTAAACTGCTAAGCAAATACAAGAACTGCAATGAAAGAACATTGGCAGTAAAGAACAAAATTCCTTTTCTATTCGGGGTATTTTATAAACTCTTGTTAATTCAGTCATTTTCTACCAGAACTTGTTCACTAGAATGAGTTCTGACAAAAGATTCTGCTACACTCTACCAACTCCTAAAAAAAAAAATAGATCTATGTTCCCTTGTATGCTAAATAGCCTTTGTTATCTCTTTGGAGTATCAGGTTACCAATTCCAATCCCATTAACTGCATGAAAACACTGCATTGTATTCAGCGTGACTGCTCTTTGTTAGTCCTGTGCTCCTCTGTGCTGCTTCCACTGCTCAAAATACGAAGTCTCCAACTCAGCTTGTTCGAAGTTTCTGCCCTTCCTCCCAGTGAAAACAGTGCAAATGTTTGGATCGACCTGGAGGCACAGATGAAGCCCAGGGCAAGCTCTCTAAAAGAAGAAATAACCAAAAAACCACCACAATCACGTCCTGGTGGGCAAGGACAAGGACATTCAACCGCTGCCATATGTTTCTCTCCGGATGGGAATTATTATTCCAGGTACTACTGCTAGTGCAACTGCACAGCTGCAATGGCACATTTAAGCATTTGCTCTCCTGATTCCCAATATCGACTTCTAAATATTATCAGCTGTGACATCTCCCTGCTTTCTTCTCCAAGAAGGCTCTGACACAGGCAGGCACTGATGAGTTCCTTTTAACTTTCCCTTGTATGTCACACAGACGAGGGAGAAGAAAGACAAGGACAGACACGGATTTTACAAGTGTTTAAGTGCCTAAAAAGGTGCAATTTAATATGGAACTGGGGGATTTGCATCAGTGAGTGCTCTCTCCTCTGCAAGGAAAACTGATTTCTTTATGAAGTCTACTTAATGCCACACTAGTCAGAATTAATGTTAGTATTAATCTACTGGATAATTGCTATAAAGTCACTAATTGTCAAGATACATGCAGCTTTTATATGGCCTTCAAACTTAGCATTTAAGAAACAGAGACTGACAAGCAAATATCTACCTTTTAGAAAGCAACAAATTATGCTTTGCTCTCAATAATCCCACTTTACTCAGAAGGAGGTAATCACCATCAGCACAGGCATGGCAGGAGGGAGCAGAAAGGAGAGGAGAGAAAGCAGATCCAATCTGTTGAAGATCTCCAAACAGCTCTATGACAAGAACAGCAGACTCTTCAACCCCTAAAGCCACGCTGTCTCCCACTTCAGCACAGACACAAAACATCTGGCTGCCCAGTGGAATTACAGCCTCTCTTTATCCATGCTCATGGAACTGCTGACTGACAGCAAAACCTAAAGTCTCCAAAGGTTCTTCCAGAAACTCCAAACTCCTTTTGAACAACAGCTTGGAAACATTGACAAACACTTCAAGAGTCCAAAAATATTTTAGCAAAACACTTCCAGTTCACTTGAAGCAAAAGGAAGTTCCAGCTCTGAAGATTCCTGGGGAGAGCACAACACGAAGTAAGCACCAACAGCCTGGCCAGTTTAAAACTGGACAATGCAGAGGCACAGCGAGGTTCAAGCTGGAAACACGTCAGGTACTGTTGCAGTAAGGCAAGTAAAACTCAAGGTTACACCGAGTACAGCTTTCAAAGCAAGTAAACAAATTCAAACTACAATGTCAAGCCTGGAGCAAGGGCAGAAGCTGGAAGTCAGTTGCATTACACATTTCTGGAAGTTTCCCTCCCTTTCTGCTCAAAGGGGTAGTAAGGCATTAAAATCTGACGTCTCCAAATACCATAAAACCATCACAACTGCCAACATGGGGAGAAAGAACTCTTCTTTTCAAAGGCATAGATGTCACATCACACTACTAAGGAGGGAGAAATACCACAGCAGAGGACAACATCCAAGCTCACCTTTAAAGCTGTGCTGCTGGCTTACAGGTGAAAAACAAATCCTGGAGCTCCTCACAACTTTTCCAAGATCAAATATCCTCTTAGTGCATCCGCATGAGCATTTTCCATTGACAAAGAAGGTTAAACCCTCTTAGCTGAAACACGCATTGCTCTATCTACAGTGCTCATTCCAATCCTCAAAATTAATGTCAGTCCCACACAGAAAAACTTCAGGGATCTTCACAGGTTATCCATGGATTACTTGTAGCCTCTCTGCTAATATTTCCTCCGACTTCCACTATCTGGGACTACATAGAACACACAGGTCATGACATGAAGATTCAGTCAGAAACGACAGGTGTAGATAGTCCTGCACAGTGGACTCCAAGATGAGAATTTAAGTAAAAATGTAACTTATAATACTTGGAATTGGCAGCATCCTCCTGTATTATAATGCAGTACACTCTAGTTTTTTTAGTTACCATGGATGAAGCTGTGAAGTGTTTCCCCAAACTCAATTTGAAAGAGCACAACGTAATTGGCTGCAATGCAACTTTACTGCTCATGTTTTGGAGCTAAAATTAGTCTAGTAATATATATCACTACCTTTGGAGACACAAGGGATCAACAGATCACTCTCTCTGAACTATACCACACATTTTGGGAACAACAACAAGCAATTATCCAGTTATAAGTATTTACTCATTTGAAGTACAGACCTAGCTTGCTACCCACACAGAGGAGACTACAGAGATGACCGTCTGTCCTCATTACCATTCTTCTCTTCTTGTGCTAAAGATAGCATGGAGAGTAAAAATAAATAAATCCTCAACAGCATTAGGAATTAGACAATGTCATGTTGAAAGATACCCCAAATGAGGAGCTTTATCTCTCCTGGCTGGCTGGGAGGGCAGGGGGGCTCTGACCCACAAAAGGGAGGTAGCACTTAAGCCTCCCCTAGGTGGTCTCTGCAGC
This sequence comes from Trochalopteron elliotii, assembly GCA_024734555.1. Taxonomy (NCBI): domain Eukaryota; kingdom Metazoa; phylum Chordata; class Aves; order Passeriformes; family Leiothrichidae; genus Trochalopteron; species Trochalopteron elliotii. The sequence continues at coordinate 456,781 of JANPWX010000055.1, forward strand.
AGGCTCTACTCCCAGCTTTAATTGCTTGCCAGTCCTAACTGGATGCCTGAACACTCTGGAACAGTTCAGCAAAGTATTTAAACAGATGGATGGTACAGGCCACTGGAACAAACCCCGTTTTTCCCTGGCTGCAGCTCTCTTTCAGCGCATTCCTTTGAAGTCTGTGCCACTGAGGAATCAACAACAGCTGAGAAACATGTGTTATCATACAACACCGAGCACAGCCACAGCGCTGCACAGTGAGATGCTTTTGTGCAATAATCCTGCACTACAGCAAGCATTACAGGGTCTTTTGTCGTGGGTGAGCCCGTTTTCCAAGCACAAGAAGAAAGTAAACAGATTCCTCCCTCCTTAAGGAGCGACTCAAAAGCAGAAAGGTGAATTAAGCGGATTTCTCAAGCGCCTGCCAGCGCAAAGCTCACAGTGTTTGTCTCCTGGAGTCCTCTTGGATACATTGACACTCTCGGTATTTATGTCATCACAAAGATGACCAGATGCTTGCAGAGAGCCACGTGAAGTAACAACCCAGAGGGGTCTGCAGCTCCCCTCGCAGATGTGACAAACCCCTGTACCTACAGCTCCAGCCCACCTTCCTCTCCCAAGCAGGACAAGTTCTGTGATCTCAACTTCACAGGTGACTGACTGGAGAGAGATGGAGCAGGATGGCACCACTCAGCACACACACACACCAGTTAACCCCCTCCCCACACTTTATCAGCACAGAGAGAGATAACACACAGCCCTCAGAACAGTCAAGGGAGAAAACAACACGAGCATCCCCTTATCAGCCAGGAAAACCACTCCTGTCAAAGGTGTGAGATCACCACATGCTTTGAAGGGGAATGGGAAGGGTAGGAAGAATTAGTTATTTATGAAACTGAGTTTGAAACTAGATTCACTGTCCAGATTCAGAAGCATGGAGCTGGCTATGTGCATATGCAGGAGGACAGCAAGTCATACACACACACAAACACACCTATACTTGCCTAATAAGAACTCTCTACAGAGCCGAGCCTCATTTTCACTGAGAAGAGACAAGCAACAGGTTAGAGCCTCGCATTTACAAAGTATACAAAGTCTCAAACGTTACAGGATGGCAGGCACTGAGATTATAATAAATCTCATTACACTGTAAAGTCCCAACCCCATAATGAAAAAAAATTACAGGAAAACCCAGGCTTTCAAAAAAGCCCCAGAAAACCCCAAAACATTTACATTTAATGTCAATATAGAAGTCTTAAGGACTTAAAAACCCAAGCGAAAAACCTAAAATTAGAAAGCAAATGCACTGGTGGACTAGGCTAAGTTCATAATTAAAGACCTCACAAAATAGAATTACCAGGAACAGTAAGCATCACGCTGAGGGGGGTCCTCAGCCCAGTTCCCACAGGACAGTTTTCCACTCTGTAATTCAATTTAACAGTTTCTTTCTGGAGAGGTCAATTCTGTCCTTCATATTCAGCTTGAGGCAGACTTAAGGGACCATAGAAAAAGCATACACCGATACTGTCAGAGGTATTCAGAGGATAAAAATAACCCCAGTCTCAAAACCTCTGCAGCACTGTAAAAATCCAGTGTCACTCAAAACAAACGGTGATGCTCAAGATCCCTACAACTTTCCAAGAATGAGTATTAGAACGAGCCAAACTACCACCTGATCAGCAATCAAAACCACAACTAAACATTCACAGGAAATTATTCTTACAAATCATGTGAAAAAGCACTGAAGAGAACTGGGGAAATCTCAGTATTCCAGGAGGTGCGGGCAGGAAGGCAGCTTAGGCAGGAGGTCACACTGCCCTGCGATGGCAGAAGCAGGAACAGAACCCACCATTCTCAGGGCTCAGCTCCGTGCTTACAGCAACTCAATCTCCTCTTTTTCTTTTCAGAGCTTCCCTCAAACAGATTTTAAGAAGTTATATTAATCAATTTAATTTGCCTCTTCAGAATTGTTGCTGGTGTTTCCAGTAATGGTTCGAGGTAGTTTTGAAAGACTTTAACTTCTTGCTAAATATGACTTGGTATTCTTCTCCTCCTATTTCCCACTATCCCAAACTTTTTCATCTCCAGGAAAGATTAAAAACAAGATTAATTCAAACAAGGGATCAAATTCTGCTGGGGTCGCGAAGGTGGAAAGCATGGAGAGATTACTTAACTGTAAGAAGTGAACTACTTTTATCTCTCAGTTGTCCTAAAGGGCACACTACTAAACACGATGAATCCCAAGCAGTCATTTCAGTTCCCTCAGCAACTCATACCGTATCAAAAAATTTTGCTGCTTTAAGACTCAGAGAAGTATTTCCAATTTCATGTCTAGCTTACTTTCCAATGAGATATCATCAAGCAAAAAGTTAATCCGAACTTAAATTTTCTCTCTTCTTTAAAGAAAGCAGAAAAAAAGCAAGGCTGATTTTATTTGCCGTTCAGCCACACGGTGTTTCGGACTTTTGGCACGGTATCTATCAAAAGAGGCAATGTAACAGAAAGAAGAACCACCTCCAATCAAATGAGTTGACAGTTCATTCACAAGCTACATGTTCTCTACTGAAAAAGACAGAGCCCTTTATTTTCACAGCACTTAACACAACCACACCGCTCCCAAACACAATTAGCTGGGAGCCTGAAAGCCCTTAAACAGGTGTCTTCGCAGAAATCATTAGGCAATTGATTTGCTCACTCTCCACAGCCCGGCAAACACTCAATTTCAACGTGTGATACCGACTAGAGCTGAGGCAGAAACTCACAGGTCCGAGCCAGACTTCCTAAACCCCCGACAGCACTTTTTTGCCACGGATGCGAGGAGTTTCCAGCGATTTAGTTAAATGTGTCAACCTCCGACACACCTGCAGCTCGGGGATGGGAGGCGTGACAGGTGTAATTCCAAAGGGGTCACCGAAATCCGTAACCTTCCCCCGCCTCCTAATTTTCCACACTGACGAAACGCACGAGCAACACCGAAATGCAGTTCAGGACTGCATTTAAATCACCATTCTGCTGGACAGAAAGCAGGCTGGCACACACCAAACTAGCACAAGCCCAAGCCGGACCCTGGAGCGGACCTCCCCAACAACACCTCAGAGCTGGAGAAACCAAGTAGCAGAATCCATTTCCTTACCCTTTAAAGTTCATGCCTCTGTATTGTCCTACCGCACTGTATTTGCTTAAGCTTTTCTCATCAATACTACCCCACGGGGAAAAAGAAAAATAAAACAAACCAAAAAGTCTCATACATTCCCTGCTGGCAAAACACATTTTCTTCTAATCTTTCTTCTTACTGGGGAACAAGAAGGGAGAGGGAGGGCTTGGGGCAGGAATAAAAGAGATTAATCGTGAAACAAACCGGCATTGCCCGGAGAAGGGGGACAAGAAAAAAGACCAAAACAAACCGTCCACGTAGCAAAAGGGGGAAAAAAATGAAAAGGAGAAAAATAGGTTTAATTTTCTTTCCGGTGACAGGAAGAGAAGGGGAAAGAAAACTACTACAAAAGATTTCCCAGTGTAAGAAAAGTAGGTTTTGAATTCCCTTCCTCAAGGACACCGAGAAATATGCCTTACTTTTCCACGCGATGCCCAACGGAGAAAAACAGAATGCCAGGAGAGAGGAAAAGCCGGAGGAAGCCGGGGAAGTAGCGAAAGGACAGAGGCGAGCGCGAGAGGGCTGGGAAGAGGCGAGAGGGGCAACGGCAGAGCCGAAAACGCAAAAAAAGACCCCAAAAAACAAAAATTCCCAAACAAACAGGAAAAGAAACCAAGAAGACCCATGAAAATCCGAGGGGAGATGGGAAACGG
>JANPWX010000055.1:460952-658661 GCA_024734555.1 Trochalopteron elliotii
CTGCAGCCTCGCCTCAGCGGAGCCCCTCAGAGCCGTGCCCGGCACCGGCGGCAGCTCGGGCCGCCCGCCCTCTAACACACCCCGCTCCCAAAGCGCAGGGCGAGCCCCGGCCGCGCCGGAGACCTCAGGTTACTCCGTTATTTTCCACGAGATTTTGGGGTTTTTTTTCCCCCTCAGTGTTGTTTCTGGAAGGAACAAGAATGCCTTTGGTGCCTGTTTGAACCGGGATGCATGAAGCCGGCAGGCAGTGTTCGGTGTTGTTGCTGATTCGGATTTTGATGATGGAAAATTCCCCGAAAAAAAAAAAAAAAAAAGGAAAAAAGTTATAAACCTCAGAGCAGCAAAGACTGCAGGCGGCTGTTCGGGGCAAAAAGTTTTGAGTATGAAGTTTTAATCAGTTTTGGGAAAACGACCATTAAAAAAAATCCGAAACCTATTTGGAAATGAAGTTCAGCGCTGTGATGCACAGGCATTTCTCGCTGTCTGCAGACGCTGGCGCAGGGTCTGCGCTCAGTTGGCAGCAGCTGCAGCAGCTGAGCAGAAGCAGTCAGCCCCGGCTCTTCCCGGGGCTTGTGGCCTTCCCAAAACTGCCTCTGCCGTGTCCAGGACACGCTGGTCATTTAAAGAAGAGTCTCATCAAAACAACTTTTTTTTTCTTGTTTGTGTTATCACTATTCCTCTTGTCGGTTTTGAGCATCTCCTTCAGAGGAGAGCAGGATTTCGCTTCCATGCAGGGTTTTGCTTCCACACAAACAATGTGCTGATGCTACACGGAGGACATTTTTCAAGACTACATGCATAACTTCAGTTTAGATACAAGCAAATAAATGTTTGTGAGATTTGGAGTTGGGGATGTTTGTACAAATACTCCTAGTCGGTATGGACCTTGGGTTATGATCACATCTTTCTTCATGGGCTCATTTTGCTAAGCAGATTTTTTGTAAGCACACCTCCAACGTTCCTGCTGGAAAAGTCTTCAGAAAGTTGTCGGTTTTATTTCTTTGTCTAGGCCTTTTTATCCTCTTTTACAGGAAGAGGTGCTAAGCAGTCTGTGAGAAGAGCCTTAGGCATAACATGAAGTGAAGGTGTGGTTGTAAAAATTAAATTATTCTGTTGGGGACCATGTGCTTTCTGTGTTCAGTTACACGCACACTCACCTTCAGTTTAAGAAGCTTTAAAAAAAACAACACTTGAGGGATAAAAGGAGAAAGAAATTATACTGATGACCAGTTCTGCACACTACTGGATGAGATTTGTTTGCACTAGGCATTTTTTACTATGACTTTCAAAAATGTCAGACAACATCCTAAAAGCTTGATGCATTTTCTAGGCAGATTCTTTGCTGCAAAATATTTAACCAAATATACCTGTCAAGATCCCGAGGGCTGCTGTTCTCAGAATATACCACTGCTTCCTTTTGTTTTTCATGAAGCCTGAAAACACAATAGGAGCCGTAAAACTAAAGGAAGAAATTTTGCCAAAATTCGGGCTTCCCGGGGACTCTTACAGAGTGAATGATCTGGGAAGCTATTGAAGCTATATGACCTGGGAAATTATTGTTAGGAGGAGAAAAGCCTTTTTGAAGGAGTTAATGGTTTACTGAAAACAAGTACTTGATAAGTCATTGAGTTTGTGTGGTTTGCCCGCTCCAGGTGTTCAGCAGAACCGGGGGCCACAACATCAAACATCGTGTTTTCTATTCAAAGTTCTCCCACCAATTAGTTTCTCAAGCCCAAAAAATAATTTTTATACACTTTCTGTGTAATTTCCTCTGAGAAAGTTTAGTGAATGAAAAACATCCCTTCGTAGAGGGGAAATTAATGGCCATGATTAAGAGACTTCTGAATGTTCAGCACACGCACAACAAGGCATAAAATGTTTATGCTCAGTGGTGTTGTGGTGTTTGACTTGCTGGCTGAGGACTGGCATTTTTAATATTCTAATGTCTTATTTCTTCCTACTTCCCCTCTGCAATTTGGTTATGAAATCACTGAAGGGAACACATTTCTGCTGCTTCAAAATAGCTGTTGTGAATTTTTCAGAGCAATTTTTGCACAGCTTGATATGACAGGACGTCCAGAAAGGGCATCAAATACATTTTCAAGAGTGATTTTTTACATCAAAAATGTGACTCTTTTGGAAGGTGAAGTGGTGGCAAAAAGAGAAAATGGAATTTCAGTGTTGCTTCGATTGCATAAATTTGACCAAGAATTTGACCAAGGCTAGCACAGGGAACATGACAGTGGTCATTGAAGCAAAAAAGGGGGAATCGGGCTCAAATCCAGCCATGAAATGGGGCTAAAATTGTACAAATACCTCCCCTATATGATATAGCAGTCCAGCTGCTCTTTTGTGAAAGAGCAAGATTCCTTTTTTCCCCAGAAAATTGGTTAGGAAGAAGTTATGGAGTGATGCTAAATTTCACCAGCCAAGGCTAGGACTTTGTGCTGGTGCAGGGTGACTGTGCTGTGACAGGTCTTCACTCCTGGTGCCCACCCCAATCATTTCTTAACTTTATTACTTTTAATGTAATCCCAAATAATTTGTGTCACATTCACCTTCACTCCATCCTTTTTCCACGCTTTGCTGGAGGAGGGTAAGGAGGATATAGCCAGAGAAGTTTTCAGATCTGCAGGAGAGCAGTTTTCCCATAAAGATTCTGCTTTGGTTTTGCCAAAGGGATAATTTAAGTATCCCAGGAAAGGAGTAAGACACTCTTTGGATTCTAGTTGCACAGGGAATTCCTTACACCACACAGCCACACACATGCAGAGCCTTACACATATGTTCTTAATGAGCACAGAAAGGAGAAAATAGGGCCACATGCCTTTTGGTTATGTAAGTTTTCCAAGAATTATGCTTTTTTTGACCAAAACCAGGAAGAGAATGTTTCTGAGGTTCCTTAATTTCCTTCTCTCCTTGATCTATCAGCAGCTACCACTGCCCTTGCCACCATCATTTCACCTTGAGAAATGCAGTGTCTCGGTGGGCTCTTCAAATTTAATCCAGATATAAAATCCGGCTTATTGAGAACAGAAACAGCTCTGTGTGACCAGCGACAAGTGATCAACGCTGCTTTCACTGTCATGGGTTTGCAGGAAGCTCTTCATGGTTTGAACAGAACAAACTCTGTCTCTGCAAATGCTTTGTGAGGAAAAGTAGGGCTGGATCCAGCAAATTATTTAACTGTGTACGTATATCCGAATAAAACTGAATAGTTTCAGTGGGACTGCTTGCATGATCAAAGCTAGGCATGTGCTTAAGTACTTTGCTGAATTTGGTCCATAGCAAATAAATCTGAACTGATACCCAGCAAGCAGAAAAACAAGCTAATTTGGAGTGGGGTTAATTTATGTTCAGTGGTGTATTTGATTAACTGTGAAATGAACATTTCAAGAGGCTGGTTTCTTTTAAAAGAGAGCTGCTGTCTGATTTTCAGGGGAAGCAAACAAACATCAGATTAAAATTTAAGTGCATTCTTCAAACTCTTTCTTCTTAGTTTTGTTTTTCTTTTCAGTTAATATTTATTTCTTGGAGCTTGAAGAGCAATAATTCCTGGTTGTTTCTCCTCTGTGTTCTCTAGGTCTTGTCTTGCTGTGCATTGAGTGTGAGTGATGTGCTGTGTTTGATATACAGAAAAATGCAATCTCAGTCTTCAAATGGTTGAAATTCAAAAGACAGATATTCTAAGATGGGAAATGGGTTCTATTTCTGTTTCACACGGCAGATTCTGGATACTCAGAGAGACTGCAGATTTCAAGACTCAGCTCTGTGGAAGAGATCCAAATGAGCTCAAAAAAGAATCCCAAACCAAATTCTTCCCCTTTCTTTCTGACCTGGCCATGAATGTTAACTCACTAACTAGGGAATAAGCCTTGAATAAGCAACCAGAGCAAATTTATTTTTGTTGTCAGTACCAGCAGTAACTCTCCCAGTTCCTGGGTCCAGCCTATGCACAGTATGAATATATTCAGGAATAGTTACAGTTCTGGCAGGCAAGATACTCAATATTCATGAGTGTGGTTCTTCTGTTTATTACACAGGAATGGAAATCAGGTGAGCCTGGTTCTGTCCATCAACAAATGGCTTTTTTCCTCTGATTTTTCTTGATTAATAGAAAGTCATCTTCCTTCAGAGGTAGATCAGTTCACTTAAGCTAGAGGAACATGCTGAAGTCTAAAGTGGGGGAATGTTACAGAAGAGTGAAACATTGCTAGCAGACCTCACCCTTGTGCATTGGCCATAAGAGCCTAAGATTAGGATGAACACCTTTAAAACAGTTTTTAAAGGCCTATTTAAATCAATAGTTATCTGACATGGTGGATAGTAAACTGTAATTTTTAAGGTATTTTTCTTCAAGTTTTGTCTTCTGTAGATCACTGCACAAGCGCCTTGGCTTTCATTAGAGAAAAAAAATAAGTTTGTAGTTGCCATGGTTACAAAGAAAAGCAAGAAAAATGTGAACCTTGACAATTCTGAAACCAAAATGCAAATAAGAGGAAATCTAAATGTTGTATGATAATGGAGGAGAAATTACCAATGTCAGTCTTCAGACATTTAATTTGAACATAATGACAACAAAAATGCTCAGACTGTTAAGTCTTATGCAAGTACTTTGCATCACCTTTTTGCCGAGTCCTGGAGAGAAAGACCACTATAAATTCTCAAGCAATTCAGAAGAGAAAAAATGTACTGTGGCTATGAGAAAGTGACCAGATATCAGCTAAAACAAATTAATATCTCTCTGGGGACTTGCATCTCTCTTGCCTGGAGGACCTAGATGGTAACAGAACCATTGCACCAAGCAAGGACTGAGAAACCATCTGAAGATCAAACTATCTAAAACAAGTCTTCTGTTGAAGAGTTGGCTCTGCAGTGAAAAAAACTCACACCTTAAAAGAAATCCAATGATGGGGACAAAAACAGTTGACTTAACTAGGCAGGAATGACAAGGAGAAGATTTTAATTTAGGAACCTGGAAATGTGCCCTTGAAATGGGTGTAATATTTAATGCAGGAGTTAATTTGCTGGGTGACTAGAAATCTGTGCCCTCCTCTGATCAAGGACATTTAGACAGGAATATTCTTTTATAATGCACAGAAGAGTTGTAAAACCTTTGTAATTCCAGTGTTTCTTTGGGTTGGGTGTTTTGGTTTTGTTTTTCCTGTAAAACATAGCGGAATCCTCTCTCTCCAGCTGTCATACAAAATTTTAAGATAGTAGGATATCCTTCCATGGAGTCCAAAAACCAGGAGTATTTAAAGGGTCTGGCATGGTACTGTTTTGGTTTAGGACAATTATCATTTCCAGTGTAAGATATGGCTCATCAGCAATATATTTAAATATATTTATAACTATATTCACTTTCAGTTTATAAATCAGTTTTGTTGTTATTCTTCTGTAAAGCTGACAGGTGTGCGAAAAGACATGCCTGCTTTTCTATTATGCACAGATTTTTATCACGCACATAAAAAGAAACACCAAACCCCTTTCATATTTTGACCTTGTCAATAAATTCTAGACCCTCGATTTTTTTCCTGCTGCACAGTATTTTATCTCTATTGAAAATTATAGGAATTACCTGTCCCCTGAAGCAGCAAAATCATGGCTAATATATTTTAAAATACAAAGAGTGCAAAATTTCAAAAACACCTCAGTACTTCCTGAGCTTAAGCCCCATTTTCATAAGTTAGTTAGGGCCAGATCTCCAAAGCTTTTGGAAAATGCAAATAGATGCCTAGAGGGCTTTCAAAACACGCGTTAAAATGGAGAAGAAAAAAAAAAAAACCACCACAGAATAAAGTATTGCTGCTGAGGTTTCCATCTTAAGAAGTTTGCATGGGAAAAAAAGGAAGAGTTTTTTACTTCTCAGGGATTTTTGGAGGAGCTTGAGAATAAACACTGACACTTCACTGCACCTCCAGAAACTTTGTAATAGAAGTTTTAGGCTGTCCTACAAATCTGTTGCAGAAAAAATTCGTGCTTTGCTCTGCAAGGTCTGTACTTAACCTGAGCTCAGCAGATTCATTTCTTTGTTGGAAACAGTTTCCCTGTTGTCGTGTAAAATCTTTTTCTCAGTCTCACTCCTTGCTTTTGTGGTAGGTTGGGAAACATGAGAGGGCAAGATACCCTCTTTCAGCAAAGAACTAATTTCCTGATCCTTATGACCCGAGTGAGCCAAGCTTCCCCACAGAGAAACAAATTGGATGACTGTTTTAGGATAATTGGGTAGTTCTATGCCTTACAAGTAAGTTATTGGAAATCAGAACTGTGAAAAGCTCTTTACTGGCTTTACTAGTTGTTGCCCCTCATCGAGCCCTTTGTTTTCGAGAGGTTTCATTTATTGTCTATTTCAAACTGAAAAAGAACGAAGAAAGTGGCAAAGTTAAGTTTTGGATATTTACATTATCAAGTGGTTGTTATTGTGTTTAAAATTTTCTTCCTGCCGCTTTCCTTGTCCCTTCTTTTTCTTTTACATTGTGTCTTTTTTTTAAGGCCAAAATCTTCAAAAATCTCGTAAGCCTGTGTGATGCTGCATCCACCACCACGCATTCATTTACAGATCTGTGCACATCCTTGCTGGATTAGGGTTTTCTGTATTAAACTTTAACAGTCACGTGTCTTGGCTTCTAATATTTGATGGGAGCATAGAGTTCACTGTGAATCAAGGTGGGAGATTCTCAGTATTGCTTCATGCCTTGTGTACTTCCCCCAAGCCACAAATCCTGCATATTTATTGTGCAACACCCTGATTCCTTGTCCTCTGGGAGCATGGATGGATCTGAGAAGTCATGGCAGTGGGGTCACAGCCAGGCTGTACCTCCACATACCCCACACCTCGGCTGATGTGTGCTGGCCCAGGAGAGAGCAGAGGCTGCCATCCCTTCCCACCAGCTGTTTTCTGCAGAGCCAGCACCCACTCTCCAGGGAGCAGAAGGGAGGTGCATTTTCCAGCATCCTGATACAAGGGAGAGCCTCTCCCCCAGCCTTGGGTATGGATATGCCCACGGGAACAACTGGAGCAGGGTATAAGAATACCCAAGCCGGTCCTGCATAGCTGGAGCAGTGGTAATGTAAGCTCAGGCCCAACCTGAGATCAGGGCAGGCTAATTTCCTTTTCTGGGAAATAATCCCAACACAATGTACTCTTCTCCATACTAGGGAAGTATTTTAGGGCAGTTATTTATTTAGAACAGCTCTTTGCTGAGTACCAAGCCAAATCTGGCCCCGCCAGTTCCCTTTGGGAAGGATTCGTGAGCTGCAGAAGGATGTCAGAAGGGGGATTGTTACTGCTCATATTCCACCACGGTGGTGGTTATCTAAGGTCCCTTTGTGGGAAGGAGAGGGGAAGAGTCACCTTACAGAGCACACAGATCCCCTAGGGCATTCCTGCAAGAAGCAGGAGCAGACTCCTGCTGGGAGGGAACTTTCTGGGACTGTCTGCTGGTGGTTGAAGGCGAGTAAGTGGCACCTTCTCCTGGTTGTAACTCCATGAGGGAGCTCTCATCTGCAATAATCTATTTTTGCCCAAGAGAAAATATCGTGCTCTTATGTGAAAATATAACTGCAAAACCTCTAAAAATGTCCATACTTATAACCATAATGCCTGGAGAAGGGTAATTTCAATTTTGGGTCCAAGGCCACATTCTCAACATTGCTTCAAAAAAAGAGCTATAATGATTTGTACTCAGTGACCATCTGGTCTTTAATTTTGTATACCAAGTAAAAATGAGCACTGGTTTCATTATTTTTTCCCCCACTACTCGTGAAGCACAACCCTCCACTGAACAGAATGATGAATATTCCAATGTCCTGAACATGATGGATTTTAATTTCTTATTAGAGGAAGCAGAGGAAGAGAGAAAGTAATAGCTTTAGAGAGAATGGCTCTGTTTGTTTTTTTAAGTACCTACATTTGCCTGGTAGTCTGCTATGTAAGTGAATTTCCTTGAAATCTGATTATTGATGTACCATTTTTTTATTATTATATCTTTTCTGTCAGGCAGCCCACCAGCACAGTTCCTCAAAAGAGAATGAAAGTGGTGTAAAAACAGAGTAAGGGCTGTAATGCTAAATGGCAGGAAGAATATTAGCATCAAATACAGTTGGTCAAAACCCAGCAAAATTGTTAAATTATTGATGTTTTTCTGAAGAATTCAGCTGTAAAAGCGATCTGTTAACATGACACGGTGGAAATTTCCAACACATAGACATCATTTAATTTGCTCGCTAAAACTTTCAATGTAAATGTGAGCACGGGAGGTGTAAGTGATGCAGGCACAGCCCTCTGACACTGACTGGATGTATTTTTCTTCCCTGCTGTAAAATCACAGCTCCAAGCTTCTTTCAAGGGTCTGCTCCAAAAGGAAAGGCAAGCAGGAAAGCTGAAAACGCGCAGTAAATTGATTTAGACCAATTTTTATTCTTTCAAGCAATAACAAGTAACCTCTAATCTCTTTGTTTTTCTGACCTGTCCCTGACTTCTGCTGTTTGTTTGCTTTTTCATGTCGCTGGGTTTGTGTCATGCCTAAACAAAGAGATGGACTGATCTTTTGTTCCTGGTCAGTTTTAATTTGTTTTCTACGACCTGTACGTGCAAACGGCAGAGGTGTGAGCTTTGAAATGCTAAGGGAAGCTGAAAAACAGGTCTTGAATAAGACTCTCTTTTTAGGTATTGTAGCAAAAGAGGGTTTCTCAACTAATTACCCAACCTTTCAGCCAAAGACAGGAACAAAGGAAAAGCCAAGCTGCTATAAGATAATCATTCTGTTTATCAGCTCTCTACAAACACCACTTGTAAAGTAATGATAAGCCCTTTGCACTCAGATAATGCAGCTGATCCAGGCATATCTCAGAGATGCTGTGCAGGTCTCCCAATTCAAAAGAGGCTCTTGCCTACATTCAGGTGAGAAATGGTGTTCCAGATGGTCCAGTGAATATTTTAGAGGCTGGCAGTGAAGCCAGAGGCATTTGGGGCGAGCAAGAATAGTTCTTGTAGACTGAGAAATGAAGGAGGATAATAACAGAACATTGTTATTTGGAACACACAGAGAGGGACATGCTGACTGTAAGGAAATTTTGGTTTAGACAGAATTTTGTTTCTTAGTAGTGAGAGGGTTAAGAAGATGATACTGTTTGCATTTTGCCAGTTAAATCCTGCTGTGAAGCTGCTCTTGTTTTCTTTCATCATAATTTCTTCTTGTTTTTCTTTCATCCAAAGGCACCCTTCCTAAAACAATGTTCCCATCCCTTTTGGGGAAAGTTTGCCAAAGTCATGCACCTCTTTATGCCTTGCACTTTGTGAATATTTCATCTTCCATAAGCTGTGCCAAAAACTCTCATCATGAAAACAAGGATCTAAATAATTCTGGGATAAATGAGGGCTATTTTTCTCTTTTCCAGTATTAAGTGTTTATAAACTTCAAAGTAATAATAACCTTGGAAAAAATTACAAAACCGAATGCTTTGAAAAATCATTGCGTTAATTCAGAAGTGCTACCATGAAGTACCTGGGATGGTTTTGATTTTTTTCTTTTAACACATTGCCTCCCCATCTTATGCAAGCAATTTGTAGATACCTACAAGACCCAGTGCCCTCAGGATTTGCCTGGCATCTCTTCCATGAAAAAAAATTGAATTCTCAGAAGAGTCTAATTTAATGTGTGGTACTATGAACTTTCACTGAGGAAGGGCATGTCTCAAATCTGAGCAAGTATTCATTTTTAATTTGTTTTCTCATGGTCAGTATTTACTTTCCATGTGGGTGAAAGAGTGCTGGTGCTTTTCATCCCATGGGAGATGCCTGCAACCAAAGGGGATGTTCACTGATAGGTCTTCTTTTCTGAGGGCTCTGTGTGATTATCACATTGGTCTTCAGGAAATTAAGGGGCAAATTTCACCTCCTCTACTCTTTCTTCAGGGCTTGGCAGTGGTTTCAGAGCCCAAGCACGAGTGATTTGCTTTGTTACATGGCAGGCCAATGCAGGCCATCACCTGGGAATGTGATGGAAATGGTTTTCACTCAGTATCGTGTGAGAAAACTCCTGGAGTGTCAGCAAAACCCTGTGCTTCCTGCCAAGTGAATTTATGTGTTTCCATCTTCCTAATTTGTGCAGACACACAAATCCCCCAGACCAGCCTTAATTTTCAGAGCTGTTGAGAGAAAAACCCTGCTTTCCTCTGGCACTGGAAAAGTCTGTGGGCACAATCAGGTGCCCTTGGTATCTGCCTTGGGCCTGCACACTCTGTGCCCTTCCCTCTGTGCCACAGGAGAAATCCCTCTGCGCAACAGCCACGGCACAGTGTGAGTGTCACACAGCTCCAGCCAAATCAGTTCTGACTCCAGCCCCCAAAGGAAACTCTGCACATCTGTAATGTATTTATGGCTCTGCTTGCTCATTTGTCCTCCCTGTGGTCTCTTTTAATGAAGGGTATGAAAAATTAAACTCCTTCATAGGCTCCAGCGAGCTAAACAGACGTAGTGAGTGAATGCTCTGTTCCTGAAGCACCATTCTGCCAGTTACTGGTTGACAAATTTATGTGGGTACATGGAATGGGATCTGTAATTAGCTTCCTGCACAGTCAGGGCCAAACTGTGCCAGGAGCAGGGCTCATGTGAGTCCCATGCTGGGACTGAGGGCAGTTTTATGGCCCTGAAATGGGCAGTGCTGTTGGTGCAGCAGTACAAAACTCCAGAATTACATTTTTTAAATTACACTGCAGCAAAAGAACCCAGAGAGGGGTTGTGGACCCAAACACCCCTGATGGTGTATGGAGCAATGAAAGGGAAAGGTTGGAACTGTTGTTCTCTATGCTGTGTCTTTAAAAAATGTGACTCTCCCACAAGCTGGAGGCTGCCTGTTCAGTCATTTCAAGGTGGATATAACTAACACACTGCGCAATTTACATAAGACTTATCTTTGGTTAAATTCTTTTAAAAGGATACCATCAATTTAAAGATTACTTTTCCCTGGGTCATTAAAGTTAGGCACATACTAATTTATTAAAGGGTAATGTATTATACCTAGGAAGTGATAGTATCTGCCAGAAATTCCAGGGAGGCTATAGAGGTCTTGCTGTGATGAGCCAAGCTGATAAGAGCACACCTCGAGACAGCTGCGTTAATAGAGCTGCCTGTTCCTCACGGACCGGGAGTGCAGTGCGGTGGCAATAATCCTTTTGGGAAGGTGGCGTGGAGAGACACAGCAGTGGAGCCTACAGCAGGAAAAAAAATGAAATGCATCAAATCTTATTTACCGGGCAACGCTGCAACGCATCGCAGGAACGGCCGGCCGCTAACGCTGCTTAGCATGTGCCAAGTGCTGTCCAGCCATGTGCAAATAAAAAGCTCCTCTTCGGGAGAGCTTTCACAATCACAAAAAATGTGCTAAAAGCCTGGGTGGATGCCCCATCAAGCAACCGGCTTGCCAGGAGACGTGCGGGAAGGTTTGCAGTGTAAATAACCCTTTCCTGAGTTATCTCTGTGTAGAATTTTGCAGCTAAAATGACCCCTTCAGGATACAAAGGTGCCCACATCACCTGTGGTGGAGGAAGCGTGGTGATGTTCCCAGCCCATGTGATATCAGCAAGAAAAATGCGTGAGCAGCAATTTCAGAAGTCAGACCCGAAGGCTACACAAACTCCATCAGCAAGGGGATGAGCCACTGAGGTTAAAAACTTGGCTGGGGAGAGAGATGCTTCAGTGTAACAAGCACCAGAGGAACAACCCTGCGGGAAGCGCCAGAATCAGCAAAGGGACAAGGTGACAGATGTGAACTGGAGCAAGTCTGATCCCTCAGCCTCACTCAGCACCCTGGGATTATCCCTGCAGGTCACTGAGAAAGTCAGAGTAGAGCTGTTCACTAGAAAAAGGAGGGGGGGAAAAAACCTCAGTGGGAATCAAAGCTGAATTAGAGAGGTTGCTGCAGCAAACCAGGATGGAAAACCCAGGGCTAAGAGTGGGGAGGAAAGAGCAAAGGCAGCGTGAGAGGCCCTGGAAGTTGGTCTGGGCTTGGACTTGGCCTCTGTCAGCAGGATTGTGTAAGCAGGGGAGCTCCTGCCAGTGCCTCGCTCCGGGGCTGGGGCTGGGGCTGGGGCTGGGAGAGGAGGCTGGCAGGAATGCAGGGACGGCATCGCAGTGTGGGACGAGTTTCTCTCATGGACAGGAAATGTGTACAACGATTTCCCTCCTGTGAATGCCAAACTGGGCTACGGGGACAGGGCAGAGAGAAGGAGTAAAAAAACCCCATGCTTTATGCTGAAATTATTTTGTTAATTATTGCAATTCTAAGCCCATCCCAGGATTTAAGAATAACACCCTCCAAGTTCAGCATTAAGTGCCCTACCTGATGTCTCCTATTTTGAGATCACAAATCATTTCCAGATCTTTGGCTCCTAACAGGCACCATCAGCACAAACCTTTTCCCCAAACATTCTCTGTTTTTAACCCCTGAGAGGGCCTGGAAAACTCAAGTGTGACCTGCTTTTCCCATAAATCTCAAAGAGGCATCACTGAGAACTGAGGGCTGGAATGCCATGGGGCA
Source organism: Trochalopteron elliotii (assembly GCA_024734555.1). NCBI lineage: Eukaryota > Metazoa > Chordata > Aves > Passeriformes > Leiothrichidae > Trochalopteron > Trochalopteron elliotii. The sequence goes on from JANPWX010000055.1 coordinate 473,495, forward strand.
GGAAAGCTTGTTCCAGAGGCCAGAGCAAAGGCATTTTCATGCAAGATCTACTCGAGGCTCCATCATCCCATACCACAGGGACACAAAGCCTCCTCCTGCCCTGCCCAGGAGCAGCAGGAGCAGGGAGGCAGGATTTGGGCAATTCGCCCAGGAACACAGTGACAGACCCTTGACTCAGAGCGTGAACAACCTTGCCCTTCCTGTGGATGTTTCCCTGAAATGAGTGACTTAGCCTTAAGCAAAACTGGAACACCAAGAGATCGTTGGAATTCAGGAATCACTTGTTTTCCCTTTGCACAGTTTCAGGTTTTTTATTTATTTTCTTTTTTAAGGATGGGCCTTATTGCTCCTCTTGCTCATTTTCTGGTTTGAACAACTTTTAATGTGAGGAAGATACCCAGAAAAGTTAATACGCATAATTTCTGCATTGTAAGACAGCTTTCAAAGGAACTGAATGAGTTTTTTTCAGTGCTGCTGTCAATAAATCTTCGGGTTTTGAAACTAAAATATCTTTTCCTCATTTTAAAAAAAAATTGGCCTTCACTGGGAAGTTTTGATCTGAGCACAGAATCTGAATTGTGTGTTGGGCACTGACTTGAGATGGATTTGTGGCTTAAGCAAGGAACTTTGCCTTTTCCCTAGTTTTCCTATTTGAACTATTGTTTCTCTTCCAGCAGAGCTTTATAAACATCCAAGCAAAAAGAACTTGGAGAAATGTGCTGCTGTTATACAACTGCTAATCATTACTATTCTTCTATTGTATTTGGTGACGTAAGACAGCCCCAGCCAGATGCCTTGAGATCTGAGGAAATGTCTGCAAGGCATCTTTGTGGTAACACATGGGTGCAGATTCCATTCATCATTTCCTTGACAGTTTAACTAACTACTCCCAAGCCAAAAAAGATCCCTGAAATCCCTCCCAGAAATATTAGCTGAAGGACAGGAGCAAGTCACCATAAAAGCTCAAGGCAGCCTGTGTGGAAATTCCAAGGCTCAGGGACTGTCAGGAAAGGGGCTGCAGAATGTAATCAAAAAATGCTGCCTTGCTATACATGGGCCTAAATTCTATACACAGGGATTTACACCTCCACTGGACACACAAAAAAAGAAAAAAGAAAAAGAAAAAAAATCAGAGCTCTGCACATTGTACACAGTTGGAACCATTCATCCAGAAACTCTGGTTTGAACTTTCCAAAGTACCTATGGGATTTAGAACAAATCCCAGTTAACTTCAGTAGAACTGGGGCCCTTGCACACTTGAATAATTGAAAGCTCCAGTAAGAATCACCAGAAACATGTTTTTCAACCTTTTACAATTTGCAGCACCTTAAAACCTTTCTTTTTTCAGTGGAAGTGTCAGTTCCTGTATAGTGATTTAATACTGCAGAAAATAGGTTTGCTTTTCTTAGTTACCCTCTGCAGACCCCTTAAAAGCACTCTATGAACACACAGATCGCAGGCTAAAAACTGTAACTTTGACATATCTCAAAATATTTATTGTTTTCTCTAGAGCCCTTTGTCCTGGTGTCATTCAAACAATTATGCAAAAGTCATGGTCTAGTTCTTGTGGTTAGATAAAGCTGAAAAGCATCAACTTTAAATGTTCAGTATTGAATTTTTTTTTTTTTGAGTGCCAATTGCATAATGTTTTGAGCTCTAGATTACAACCTTTGAATGTTTGGTGTTGGTAGTGAGGTATCCCTGATAGTACACACCTTGTGTTGGCCCTCTATGCATTGTATAAGCCCCATGTTAAAACCAGAATTTTGTATTGACATATGATGGGGAGGAGACAGTCTCCACACTTGTTTCCTGCTGAATACCTTTTCCTGGAAAACCTGGGGGAGCATTTTGTCCAGGACCACCAGAACATGACATTATTGCATTACAGAGTGACCTGTGCAGATCCATGAGTGTGAGGTGCAGATCCATGCTGTCTTCGGGGACATTATAGAAAATCTGAACTCTACTCTGTATTGAACAAGAACAACAACCTGAGGAGAGCACAGAGAGCCAGGACCAGGCCATCAAACACGGCTTCAAAGGTCGTACTCCTCTTGGCACAAAAAACAACCACGGCCATGAGCAATTTGCTTTGTGTTTATGGCTTTTACCTTGGTGTGTTGTTTGTCTTCTAATAAACTTCTTGACTCACTAATCATCTGTTCAGAAGAGCTTTCTGAGCTGTGACCAGGGAAGAGATGAATGCATCCAGTTCTGGAATTATGCAGTGAAATGCTACTCTGCATATTATAGCTGCAGCATGATATACTAGCTTATAAAACACAGCATGAGAAAGGCCGAGAAAAATGGGAGGGAGGGACTTTGTGAGCTGTGTGATGAAGGGAGGCAGTGCAGGGAAAAGGTGTTACCTTGCTTTGGCCTAGTAAGGAATGGGAGATGATGAAGGAAGGGTTTTGGGCTGAAAGATCTGTGCCTGACGTGGCTGTAGAGAGGACTGTAAAGAGCAGCAGCTGGAAGTGATGATGAGCTGTGTGATGCAAAGAGACAGAACACCACAGTAATCTCTTCCAAGTTGTGGGGTATCCCAGCTGGATACAATGGGAACTGAAAATCACAGGCCAAGGGTTGTCCCTGCACCATGGCCAGCCTGAGCACAACTGGGGCACTGTCACCATCCTTTCACTGCAGTCATGCCTGAGGCTGGGGCAGTAACAGGATTTTAATGACTTGGGAAAGCAGCAAGGCCTTTTCTGACACAGAGTCACATGTAGTGGAGGTGGGAAACAAGTGAGGGGCAGTGTATAGGTGTTTAATTAAACTACATCCAGCCTGAAGGCAGTACTCAAAAAAACTTGAGGTTCTTCTGTGTATCAGGTCAGGTTTCTCCCTCAGCCCCAAACTCACCAAGGGTTGACCTGAAGAACCTGACTGTGGAGTCCCTATAGCCCCTGTAATTTCTGCCAGTTTTTCTAAATGTTTAGGTGACTCTGTTTTGTTTGATTTGGTGGGCAAAAAGACAAGCTTGTAGATACATTTTGGCATTGGAAATGAATTGTTAATTATTACAGCTTGAAAAAACAGATTACTCCAAGGTTAAATATCTGAAAATATTAATAAAACAAAACAGAGACTTTCAAGTGTGAATCACAGGTTAAAATCAACTCCAAATGAGGGTGGATCCAACATTGCTCCTTCTTGTGCTTGGTAGCCTGTATGAAGTTAGCTGGGCTTGCTCAGATAAGGTCTGTCCTTTGATTTCACCATTTTAATCAGTTTTGAAAGTGATTGGGTTGTTGTGGTCTACAGCCATGCTGAGGTGTTCACAGCTGAAATGTAGCAGTGTAAGCAGAACTGCAGGAACCTGAGCCCTGTTTCTTCTGTTCATTTGTTTCAGTGGCTGGTCCCATGGCTTAGTTCAAACAGCCTTTCATGGCTGCTAAATGAAGAGAAATCTTGGGAACACACAGCCATCATGGCAGATTTGGGGTCCAATTTGCTTTCAAACCTTTGGATATTGCTTATAGGGTGGTATGGGATAACAGTGTGACTGAGCATTAGTATTATAAAAGATCATTTCTACTCTGAAAAGAGAATTTTTTTAAGTGCCAGGCAAAGCTGCATGGTCGCTGAAACCTTTATCTGGTCCCTTGTTCTCTGAGCCACTCTGAACATGTCTTTACTTCCATGACCTTGTACTTTTTTTTTCTGTAGAAAAGCAGTGGCCTCATTAAATAAACCTGACCAAACAGGTCCCTGTTACACACCCATTGTCTGTGTGCTGAGGGTCACAAGGACAGAAATAAAAAGCCATTATTCTGGTGACCCTTGTGATATGCATAAGGAACATGAAGCAAGATTATCTAGATTGAGAACAGGAGTTTTCTGAGTTTCAAGTACCTATTTTTACACTGGATTAACATGTCCTCTGCTCTTCCAAGTCGTGCTAACAGAACAGCAGCAGCAGGAGAGTGACTCCCTCTCCTGCTGTAGCAATTCTGCTCTTTGGGCTTATGGAATGCCAATAATGACTGTGAACTTGCCACTGGTGAGGCTGCATGCACTTTGGAGCAGGTATTTGCTGACAGCAGAAAAACAGTGGACTCCTGATTTCCTCTCCAGGCTCCAGAGAGGGATGTGTTCTAGTGAGCAGTTTTCTGCCTGCCTATTTGAGGCATCCAGCTTCCCCGTGTCATTCTTGGGATGTTATTCAGCCAAGTGTTGTCTGTGGGTTCTCCCATCACCTTGGGTGGGTTTTGCAAACCACAGGGAGGTCCAAGGGGCCACATCTTGACCCCCATGTCATGCCCAGCTTCCCTCTCCCCACCTCACATAACCTCTGTAAACCTCAAGTCTCCATTCTCTGCCTCAGTTATTGTCTCACAAGCTAATCTCCTTTTCTTGTTCCTTATCTTGCTCCTCACGCTGCTGTACAGTTCTGGCAGCTTCCTTCTTCATGTGGTTCAGGAGGAGAGAAATCCTGGGAAAGCAGGGGGAAGGAGGGCTTGCTGTTTGTTTCGGTGCCCTGTCCACGGGCTAGAGGAGCAGGAATCACAGAATCATGGAATGGTTTGTGTTGGAAGGGACTTTAAAAATCTTCTTGTTCCAACTGCCTGCCTTCTATCCCTCGGACCTACCTCTAACTGCTGGCACAGAGCTCATCCAGTCCCTTTCTGTGAGATTAGTGAGGTGTGTGAAGGGGCCTTGTAAGAGAGAGAAGTGACACTGAGAGGGCTGAGACAACCCAGCCAGGAGAAGGAGGCAGGCAGGGACCTTCCCATTTTCTTATCCCAGACTCCTTCAACAAACTCAGCAGGTCAGAGTGGTGTGGTCTCTGGTTCTGGCCAAATGGTGCCTGCAGTTTTTCACAGCCTCCTAATGCCATTCAATTGGGGCAAGCTTTCACAAAGGCAAATTTCATGTTCCTTTTCCAAAGGCTAAGGGCATTAAAGCCTCTCTGAAAAAGATTACCAGGATATTTTGACAAGGCAAAATACAACCTAGCCCTGGTCTTAGAGATAAGAGAAACTTCTGGCTAATATTTTCCCATGTAGTTCAGGTTTAGGTAAATGTTCAGCACGGAAATTGTAGCTAAATTATCTAATGTTTGGTAAATGTAGTTGAACAATCTTAACAACAGAGCTGTCAGCCCCACCTACAAGAGGGGGTTTGCACCATTTTGGCAGAAAGATCTAGGATAGAATGGGTATAAGGCAAAGCTGGGAAAATAATGTTGTTAACTACTTCCCAATGAGTCATCAACAGGTTTTTAAAAATTTTGTAATAATAATGTTTTTTTAGAACACATGAGATGCTTTTCTTCAGAAAGCAGCATTATAATGAGGGAGGAGTGGAAATGCATGTGCTTTTCATCTGCAGGGAACACAAAGAGACTACGTAATGTAAAGCAGGCTTTAAAAGAGACAAATAAGCATGTTAGAGAAAAATACTTGAAGAATAAATCTGGAGAACAACGTTTCAAGTGTGCAGAGAAATGCTTCCATATCTTCTGAAGTATATGAGCCAAGCAGAGGAAACTGCTCCCAGAGTCACGGCAGGGCTGATAGATTGGCTCACACGCCCGGGACTGATAAACAGGTTTTGTGCAAATCTCTTTCAGACCGTTTCCCTTTTCTTCTGATAAATATTTAAAAAGAGATTTGTCTCACCAAGATGACTTTAGTATGAGAAAGTGAGCAGGGAGTTTAATATGGATGGATCTGAAAGAGTTTTATGAACTTTTTGGTTTGGTTTGTTTTTACTTTATTTTATACAGCGGGCAACTAGTATCACTTACAAACTCCCACAAAGAGTCTTTGCTGCTGCTGCTGCTGCTGCTGTGGTTACAAGCCACTCACAGGCAGAAGTCTGAACGACTTCTGGTACCTTTATGGTCTTCCAGTTTCCCTCTTTTCCTCCTATAGCCTCTGCCTGTCTGCAGAGCCCTGGGAAGACCGCGGCCTCGGTCCCACCCTGCTGGTGGAAAGTTCCTGGAAACCATCAATCAGAAGGAGTTGCCTTTAGCAACCAACAACAAATCTGCCCGAGTTCACCGCGGGGATGGAGAGTACGTGGTTATTACTGTGTTGATGTTCAGCTGAGAATTCCTGGCATTGGGAAGACTTAACCTGTAGGAGCTTTCAGAAGGCAAGTATTAAGTAATGTCTGCAGGGTGTGATGGGAGGCTCCTCCAGCCTGGCTGCACCCCAGTCACTGTCACTGAGAGCAGTAAGGGATCCTGAGCCAGTTTGGAAAAAAAGGACCATGAGGTGCCTGTCTCAGTTGCTGAAAACACCATCAGGCAGCCTTGTAGTCCTCAGCAAGGCTTGAAAAATCTGCAGGGTTGGAAATGTCCCAGCCTTTCTAATAGCCTGAATTATAGTATATTTTAATGTTCATATTGCTGACTTGTTATGTAAAACCTTAAACACCTTGTCAGGGGAAGATAGGTGTATCTATTAAAAGACATAGGTGTGTGTGCTCTCTCCATACTTTTGTATTGAAAAACCATATCTGCCTGTGGATATTTTACCCAGGTACCCCACAGGTGTGCAGTGCTGTTTCCAGACTCATCTAGGAGTACCTCTCATCCCTTCCCAGCACAGAGAAATGAGACAGCACGAGCTGCAAGGTTATGGAACACAGGGATGCACAAACAGAATTACAGTCATTTGTAAGCCTTATCCAGGGACCAGGTGCTGCCTTCCACAGAGAGGGGCTTTAAAAAGTGCAGCAGCCTCTGAGGGTGGATGTCAGCACAGGGGTTATGGATTCTGACCCTTCCAACTCAAAATGTTTCTGTATGTCAGGACAGTGTGGGTTTCAGCAGCCATCCCTGCTAGTACCTATGCCCTTGGGAACAGGAGGTGGAGAGAAAAAGGAGGGAAAACATGAACATACACTTAAAAATCAGCTCAGGTTTCAAGGGGGAAAAAGCCAAAGAGAAGGATTTCCTTATTCCTCTGCACCCCTAAGCCCCAGATGCGGGGAAGGAGCCTGTTGTGGTGTTGGAGTGAGGCAGAGCTGTTGTTGTGCAGATCCCAGCATCTCTGCATGTCCTGCCTCTGGGGAAGTTCAGTAATTTCAACACCATCTCTGGGATTTTCCAGAGAGCACAATCTCCCAGTTAGTCAGCCATTCAGCCTATTCTCTCAGTGCTCTTTTGAAAGAATCGAGGCATTTTCAGAGAAGTCAGAGGGCATTACTGGCTTGGCTTGACATTTACACTTGTGTTTTTATCAGAAGACAGGGGAATGGCTTTCAATGCTGGTAAACCTGAACACAGTGAATTTTGTTTTCTCCTCGAGAGTTTTAGAGCTCACTTCCTCAGACCTATTCACAATCTAAAAATAACTCTCTTTTCATCAATTCATTAACAAACCCCTATTGCAGTGCACTGCACCTTGTTATTGATGTTCTTAGTGATATAAATAACTGCTTGACCACTTCTGCTGGACAATCAAATGCCAGAGCATATATTTATTTCATGATAGAGCAATCAATTTTTAATTTTCCCCCTCTCTTTTTGCAGCTGTCTAAAAGCTATAGGAATACCTGAAGTCAGAGGAACTGCTGCCTCCCAGAACATGTTCTGCTCCCTGAGTATCTGGTCTATCCTTTGGTAGGTCTGGGCACCTGAACACAGCAGGGGCTACAAAGGCAAAAGTGGAAGAAACTAAAATAAAATACCCAGTTTTGCATTCTTTGAACTTCCTGGTGATAGGGTGGTGAATTTTTGCTTTAAATTAGATTCACTATGAAGTGAATGCATGCAGTAAATTTCCCAACAGCTAAAGGGAGAAATATTAAAGAATATTACTCTTAATTAGCAATAGATGAACATTTTCTTCCTCAAGCCCAGACTTTCACTCTGCTGGGCTAGGTGAGAAGGCACTGCTTGCTTTGAAGAATTTAAAACCTAAAGAAACCTTCAAAGTCAGGCACAGTCCTCTTTTTACAGACAGATGAATTTGACCTGCAGAAGTCCTATGTCCTTCTGCACAAGATCACTCCTTTTTCCATTGTTTCTTTTAAAAATAAGATGAACTTTGCTAATTAGAAGCATTGTACACATGATCTTTTCTTTGGCAAGTGTGTTCCTTAATGCGCCAGTTAAAATAATTCAGTTACCTTTGGCCCTCTCAGTTTATTTAGAGACCTCAAAGTACCTCGGCATACACACAGCAATAACTGATAAGGGAATGAAATTATAAACAATCCTAATTTGTATTATGCTGGGTACACCAAAAAGCTGCTTTTCCATAATCTGCTTATTGCCTTTGTAATCCTCACAACAAAACCTCTGAAAGTCTCCCTAGAGCATAAAGATGGAAAAGAATCAAATGGGGAAGGGGCAAAGGGAAACAGGTTTAATAATTGAGGAAAATCTCATTTGAGGAAAGACTAATTAATGAGCAGACAGAGCTTCATCTAATTCTGTGTAAAGGCTCCAAACGTGGCTGAGAGGGAGGAAGACAGTGGTGCCTGTCAGATTTAGATTATCCATTAGACTAGACCTAGGCAAAACCTGAGCCTAAGATGGAGGGACTTTGCTGTAAAAGGTAAACAAGGAAGCAGGCAAAGCTAAAGCAACTTTAAGCCTCCAATCCAATTCAGCAAATACCAGTTTCCCATTCGATTGCCCTAGTGCTGAGAATTCATCTGTTTCCAGCGAAAGTAAATGTAGTTTTACTTCATGTGGGGGGACTTTGTCCCTAAAATAGAACCTGTCTGTGGAGACAGCCCTGTTGCCATGCCATGGGTAAATTAAGTCATTTCAGCTCTGTTTTTACCAGAGCTTTGAGCTATACCAATCTCTTTGAGTTGAGACCACCATGTTTGGGACAGCCCAATTTCTTTGCTGGTTTCTCCCATATTTCTGTGCCGCTCAGTCCTTGGGACAGAGACTAAAAAGTAGTTCCTCTTAGCCCAGTGCCAGTGTGGCAGATGAACACACAATGCACAAACAAATGTTAGACTTAAAGGGAAGTAAAATCCATACCTGTGACTTGCACTCAGATAGATTTAAATGTATTTTGAACTGATTCTTTTTTATTTTGGAGTGCATTCCTTGCTCAGTAATATTTGATCCTTGTAGTAAATCCACACCCAACAGGGATGAAGGAAAGAAAACCAACCACAAGAGACCATCAGCACAGAAGTGACTGAGGCCAGTTCTAGGGAGAAGTAAGTTCTGGGAAATGTAATGCTCCTGGGCTGGCTCTGGGGATCTTATGGACCCCGCTGACCTGGTAGACCCTGTAGCAGATCCCTGGGGGCAGTGCTGGTGTTGTTTTTGCCTCCTCCCCTTGGAAGAGTTTGCAAGTAAAGGCCCTGTGATGAAGGCAACATCTTTTTTTAGTGCACTCCCCCTGAAAGCAGAACACAGTTTCTTCAGCTTTGTAATTCAAAAGTATTTTAATTCTGTAATGGCATTTATTCTTCAGGCTGTGAATTGACCATAAATAGTTCTCGGCCAGAATTTGCTGTTGGGACTGTGGTATTTATTAGAGACAAGTCAGATAAAGTACCTCAGGCTAGACTGCAGCCCTTTTGGTCTCTGTTGATGGCAGTGAGGAGGCTGGGAGGACACGAGGAGATGTCCCCACCCCAAAACACATCACAGTTTTCCACACTGCTTCCTTGCTGCCTTGACAGCATAGCATGGCTGGGAGAAGGAGCGGGAAGGACCTGGGCACAGCATAGACTGTAAACCTGCATCCCAGGAAGGCTGACAGCTTTGGGGACTTGGAGCACACACACCAATGGAGCTCAGCATATTGCACAACCCCAGAATAAATGCATAAAATAATCACAGTCACTGCTTCTAGGCACCCATATTTACAGGCATCTAAAAATAATAGTGATTAAAGGAAACTGCCTTGAGTTGAGACAGTGTGCAACATTGTCATGTACACGCCATGGATGAGTCTTCAGTTCTTGGAATTCAGTGGTCAAACAGTTCTTTGAAGCATTTTTAAGTTAATAATGTTCTTCATCCTCAAAGCAGGCGTACTTGATTTTGCTGTACAATCATTTTGACACCTGCATTCACTAACTCATCTTTACCCAGTCCCACCAGTGGGATCTGTGGGGTGGGATCAGTCTTTGGTCACAGGAATAATTGCCTGAGTTTGATGTGGTACATGCCTTTCACATCAAGAAAGGCACAAATCCCAGCATCACTCAAGGCAAATCTGCCCTCTCTGGTTTGAGTTTCACATATACTTTTTAGTTTAAACATTTACAATGAACATAACCTCACAGAAGAAGCCATAGCACAGCAGATGAGAAAACAGCTGAACTGTTTGTCTCCAGGGACCAAATCCTAAGACACTTTGCAGGCAGGTATTGGCTCGAAGACTGATGCAGCAGGATAAAAGTTTCCCTGTGATAAAAGTTTTCTTTTTTCCTAAAAAATAGGATAATTTTATTGGAAGCAAAGCAGCCCAAGAGCCAACTCATCAACCAGTAATGTTGTCATTTTTTGTTACTAGGAGAAAATATATCCCAGTGATTACCAGTGTGAGTGTCTAGTGCTTATTAAAAATAAATCCCATTCTTTCTGGTCTAGTCGAGAACTTTCTGAAATTCTTTCACTGCAAAAGGGTGACTGATGTGGGATACAGAATTACTCCTATTTTTAGTCTTGTAGCTATACTTGCCAATCTTTGAAGAGCATTGATACAAACCAGAAACAGCTGGATCTTCCGTCAGCAAAATGAGAAAGTAGGTGGTGTGTAGTCATTGAATTAAGGAGCTTCATTGCTGCCCATAATCACTGATTGCATATTATCTAATGGCAGAAGAAGAGATATTGTTAACATCTGACAGTTTCAATTTCAAGTATTTTTAGGAGATGCATCAATTGAAGCACTGATTAGACAGAAGTGGACCAAAACCATCAGTTGATTGCTTTTAGATGTTACAATCTATTTTTAAAATGAATGAAAACAAGTCTATAAATTTATTCAGCTGCAATTTCAGTCTGCTCGGGTGTTGTGATCTTGCTCTGTTTTGCAAACACCAAAGAGAACTGATTTATGTCAAATGACCAACCCCCTTTTCTTCCCTGTATAAATAGCTCCTGTGGCTGATTTCTTCTGGGAAAGAGATGCATCTTTTATTTCTGTTCTGCATGTAGATACAGTTTAGAGTAATTAGCTGTATTTAGGACACTTCAGATTATTGTCTATTCTCCTGACAGGTCAAGAAAAGTAGCCCAGCAAGCTCTGTTTTGAAAGAGACATTATGAACATGTCCAAAGCAGTGTCTACAGCTGGGTTCAAGTGCTGTATTTCCAAGGTCTTTCTCTGGGAAGGAAATGATGATTGATACTAATGCCTGTACACATTAATCAAAATGGATATTTTCTTGACTGCCTATTCAAACAACACCTCTGACACCGTTTCCAGTCAGCATCCCCAAGGCTCACAGCAGATGTTTGTTTGATGGCCTCTCATCTCCAGTGTTGTTTAGAAAGTCCATTTGGAAATAATAGCTCTATTTGCAACCACAGAAAGCCAAGGCAACATTATCAAAATCACTTACCCTGGGCAATCCAAATGAAAGCCCTGAGGGGGAAGAATATGTAACCACCACGTCCATTAGAACTATTTTGGGAAAGTGCTAGGAAATAAATGTGTTTGTGTTCTGAAGATCCCTTTGTCTCTCCTTCCCAAAGCTGCTGATATATTTTCAGTGCTGCTGGGTGCCCAGACATGCACTGGGTGTTCTTAGTGTTGTGTAGTTGTAGCTGCTGCTGTGGTGTTTCATTCAGTAAGGCTACTTCGGTGTGTTGGAATAGGAAAATGGTTTAAAATGTAATGTTGGTCTGGTTTTAATGGTCTGTTAGGATAACCCCAGGTTCCTCAGTCTTTTCAGACTGCCTGAACCTGTGCCTGAAATTGAAGCTAATGAGAATTGTGTTTGAATAAATATTTAGTAAACAGGGGACTGACATGATTTTCTTAACCCTCACGAAGAAAGATTTTAGGTACCAGAGGCTCTCCATTTGATTTAATGTCTGAGTCACTGGCTCAAGCTAAATAGTCATTTAACCTTGACACAGCTCAGTTTAAACTTTTCTGTGTAAGTGGGAGAAAAATGGTTCAATGGGGGACTTTATTGTGCTTTCAACACAACTTGACCTTGTCTCCACCTGTGTGACCTGTGAAAGTCAGGATGCTGTCAGCTGGACCACGACTTCAGCAGAGCTGTGCTATCAAGAGAGAGCTGATCCATAACAGCATTTGGCTCTTAAATGCTGCCTTTCAGCCAAAGTGTTTCTCTATGACCAATAAGATTCATTAGGGTTAGTCAAAGACTTACTTTCCTATTGTTGTCAATTCTTTATTCCACAAAACTAAAATAAGGCTTTAGGGAAGGAAGAAAGTTTTTATTTTTCCCTTGGACTTCATTGAAAAGCTTTGGCTTTTCCTTGCCAAAAATGGGAAATAATAATAATAATAAAAAAATCTGTCTTGTGTGATTTTTTATTACAAACAGCCCAAACATTTATACAAAAATAGGCATTTTCTTGCAAACAGCATCTGTTCTACCCAAGGTTTCTTTTAGGCTTCATAAGCTTTCAGGGCAGCTCTAACTCTTATTTCTGCTATGTAAAGAGGACATCTGGGGCTCAGACAAATGAGGTCTGGTGGCAGAGCCCCAAAGTGTCCTGTTCCCTGACATTCACTCTCATGACTGAGCTCTGCAGGAAGAATGACATTCATCAGTGCTCCCAAGACAGCTCCAATATTGGGAATAGTCTTTATCCTTGGAATAGAAAACCAGCCTGATAATGGTTTATCTGCAGAAAAGTGCTGATGCTCTTTGGTTTTAAACATCCTCTGGAAAGATTCTGCTGCAAGCCAAGCTGTTGAGACTGTGAGGAATATCATTTATTATCAACCATATGTCTTTCTTCTGCTGCTGTCTACTGAACACTTCCTTTATGAAGGGATGCAGAGGAGAAGGAAATGTAAATTATGTGACTGAGGCTTTCCTGTCCCCCATCCTAGAGATGGCACTTGGCAATCAGAGTCCTTTTAACACAAACAGTCACTGGGCATTTTAAATCGCAGTTGGGCTTAACTGGATTGTGCTCCAGGACCTGTGTAAACATTAGACCCTGTCTGCCTGTTGTATAAATTTCCTCTTTGGGGGGCACCAGGAAGGGTCTATTTTCATACTCTCTCCTTCTGCTTTACCCACCCTGGGTTTTCCATAAAAGTGCATTTTGTGCTTTGAGGTGATTTATTGCTGTGGCTTCCTCAGCCTCATTTGAATCAGGATTTAAATAATTGGATTTCCAATATTTTCTTCCTATTTGCACTGCTGTTATATGCAAGCAGCTTTTGTAGGACATAGGGCCTGTCATAGCTAGGAAAAAACATGTTTTGAATATGATAATCTCTAATTTAGCAAGTAGTGTTAATTTACAAGGATTACAGGTTTTGGATTGTTGCTGGTTAGTGAAGAGATCTGGGGAAAGATGAGTGCTACAAAAACCTGAGACATCTGTTCTTAATGTGTGTGTTTTTAGTGTGACTTGCCAGCAAGCTGTGCCAGCTCATTATTGTACATAATATGATATATACATGGTAATATATATACACCTTAATACTTTTGCCTCAGGAATATTGACTAAAGACTTCCCTTTCTCTTTGACTGGTAATCTCTACATATATTTTCTGCAGGATCCAAGGATTGTTATTCTGTCTCTTCCTAATTTATTGAACCAATGCAAGCTTCAAGTGTCTGTACCAGGTTATGGATCAATTTAATTAAAAATTGCAAAGATGAGTTTAATTTGATATGATCAGTGGGAGACCAGGTGCCACAGCAGAAAATGTATTGCAGGGATTTGCATGAGTATATGGGAGTCACAAAAGCATGTTCTTTGCCCAGATTTGAGGCTGTTTTTACCTGAGAAAGTGGGACCTTAGAAGAAATGTGAGGGAACCAGGTTCCACTGTGTTGTTAGGAACTGGGAAGGTGTTTGGCTCCCAGAAGTCACAGGCCAGAGGTGGGTTCAGGGTGCCTTGTTGGAACATGAGCAGACAAGAGGCAGGTCAGGTAGGGCTGGCACTGCTCCTGCAAGAAAAGACAGTAATGGTCCAAGCAGAGTTTCCTGGAGAAATTGTCTGGCTGCAACAGTCACTTCCACCACAAAACACCAAGCTGCTTTCAGGAAAGTTTGCCTCAGTCCCTTAACTTCTTCAGAAAATGATTCCTTAGCTAATTTTAGCTTCCTGTTTGGTTTAAACTCTGAAGTTTGGGCATGTTCCTTTTCTCTTAGAAAATGTTGTGAAGGTATCCACAAACTTTTATCATCTCTCTGTGCATTCTCAGCCTATTAAAAGGGACTGGAGAAAAGAAAAAGGAAAGGTAAGAATTTAGTAATCCTGGAGATGTATTGAGAGACTAATCTGGACTGCAGTCATCCATCCTCCCTTGCTATTGAATTAACTCACTGTGTGTACCCAGTGCATATAACAAATAATGAGAGCTCATGCTGAATTCGCAAACAATTGCAGAGAAGCCTCCAGGTTGTTCCCAGTGCCAATATACATCATGCCAGGGAATGTTCTGTGGTGTAATTGTACATCACAGGCCTTCCCTGTAGGACCACAGTGCCTGGCTCTATTCTGTTTCCTTTAAAAATACAAACCATGGATTCATGTTTTTGTAGCATAACAGGCGCTCCTCTCTGGGTCTTGGAAATGCAAGAGCTGGAAGTGAACGCTGGTGTAAGAGACACACAGCCTCCAAAAACAATTTTGCTGTATATCTGGGCTTTCTCTATTGCAATAACAAGATCCTAGACTTTTTTTGGACACCTTTCCCTGAGGAGTTGTGAGGCCTGGGAAGACCTGACTAGCACAGGAAATACGGAGCTTGGTGTGCTCCCAGAGCTTGGGCTCAATCTTTGCAGCTGGTTCTGTGAGGAGAGGCTGGGTAAGAGCAGGGGGTTGTGAGCCTTGAGCAGTGCCTGCTGTTATTTTGAAGTTAAATGTAGTTGTCAGTACACTTTGGGAATGATGCTGACACATGGACATGGCCTGGAAGTGAGGATTGAGAAAATTAAAGATATCAGTGGGTTTATACTATGTTGTTAATCCCCTAGCAAGCAGTACAGCCTAAGAAGTGCCTGTAACTTGTACAGGGCCTAGCATGGTGTCAGGATCTTTCAGGTAAGAATAACCAGGAGAGCATGGTGATAACATGATATGCTGGACTGGGTTGGTTTCATTTTTTTGTGGTTTTGTTTGGTTGTTTTTTAATTTTTTTTTCTAGGTTTAAGAGTATGCTTTGTTTGTTTGTTTTGTTTTGTTTTTTCCTCTTTCTTTTCAATGGCAATAGATTATTTATTTGTTTGCCTTGTCTGTAAGGCATTTATAATAATCAATGTCAATATTTATGAAGAAATAAAGCACTCTAAAATGTGTTTTCACTGAGACTATTTTTCACCTGACATTAATTCACTGAGAGCATAATACAGTCAGATGTGTTAGCCAAGAATAAACTCAGGCCCTAGTGTAGGGCTAAGGATGTTTAATATATCTTGACAGTCATTAAGTAGTTGGTAAAGGACTAGCAATGAATTCATTATTCTCCTTATGAATCAATTCCTATTTATAGAAAACTATCAAAAATTCCATATTATAATATGGAGATTGAGATCATACATAATGGTTCTTTCACCAGAGGCAGCCATGAAAGGACTGGTGAGACCAGAACAAATTACAGTTAATGATAGACACTTTTTCAGAGAATTAAACACTTTAATTGGTCAATCAGGTTGGGCATTTGAGAAAGAAAGACTTGCAATTATGTGAAAGCCTGCCTGCTGTACTTTGGCAGCCTTATGGGCCTCTGGCAGTTTTTCATCAGGATTTAGATTTGTCATCATGTTCTAATCCTTACAGCTACACCTTGCCAAGAATGAAAGCTGCTTCTTGACCTCGTGGGGTTTTGGGGTTCCCTTGGAGGAATGAAGCTGGTAGATCAGGATTTTGGTATTCATGCACTGCTCTCTTGGGGTGCATCTCAACTTCTGTGTATCAGCTGGAGTGTCTTTTGGAGGCTTAAGTGAGACGTGATACCCAGACCCTTCTGCTCAAGGGTGAATTTCACCTTTTCTGCAAATACATGAGGCAGTGGCATCAGTTCCTTGTGAGTTTTGCTGCAGCACTGAAGTCAGGGATGTCAGAGTGGCAGCACTTGGGGCCATGCTTGAAGACATAGGTTTTGCTCTATATTCTTATTTTTCAGGTGCAAGTAAGCTTGCATCTTGCATCTAATTCACAGGACATCACTGAGCATTAGCTGGACACAGTATGTGCAACAAAATCCATTACCTGTGTTCCTGGGGAAAACCTTTCTTCATTCCATCTCTGCTGGCCTCCAATTAAACATCGAGGTAACTCCATGTAGTGTTCTGCCTTGCAAGTTTAGTTTGTCATGTGTTCAGAGAAGGGTTTCTCTCTCAATCTGTGTTTTACCAGTCTGCTCTCTACACTGCCCTGGTTCTCTAGGCTTTGAGGTGCTAATGTTGTGTTGTGACTGCTTTTAACAGGCTGTGTTACAGCATCTGTAACAAAGCAGCATTGTGCAGGTTTCTGGGTGTCCCACATGAATCAATGAGCTGGAGCAGCTGCTCTACATCAGAGGAAGCTCTGCCTTCACTCCTCGGGAGAGTTGCATATTAGAAGTGAGGTGGGATTTTGTTCAAAGCAAAACAAGACTCCACCTTGCAGCAGAGAATAGTTCTTGCTTGATGGTTGTGGGGAACACGATGTGCTTTAGGCCTGGCTGCTTACTGCTAGCAATGATTGCACCACACCAATGGAAGTTCATGTTGCAGGCCTTGTGCTGTGCTTGTTCAGAGAGCTTAATAAGCGAGCTTTTGAAGCACAAGGGAGACTTAACTTTTTCCCACATGGGAAGGAAGAACAAGAGAGGGCTGCTTTGGGGACACCACAGAAGCCTCTGTGCTGAGCTAAGCAGTCTCATCCTTCATCGGGGTCACAGCCCAGTCTGCAGCTCTGCATTAGGGGGCATAGAGCTGGAAGGCTGCAGAAAAGTGATGCAGTGGAATATAAAACTTTGCAGCTTGGATAGTTTAGATGTCAGGAGAGAAAGAGGAGCTGGACCTTACACCCCTCCAGTCACACAGACCATGGCACGGCCAGGGCCAAGGCGCTGTGAAGGCAGCAGGTGTTCTCCTGGTAGCTTAACTTTGCTACATTATCCTCTGGGATTGATGAGTGGCCACACACCCTCACTTTCCCCAGGCAGATGAGTCCTTCATCCAGCACTCAAACCATTTAGAAAGTGAGGTGTTTGTGGGTCCTGACAAAAAGCAGTCCCTGGTGGCCAGAGGAGAAAAGCCATCAGCGGCCACAACAAAACCCTGGAGAAAACTTGTACTAAAGAAGCTTTTTTCTCTGCTGCCTTTTACAGAGGACAACCCACTGTTTCCTACAGACTGTCATTTCTTTCTGCCCCCTACAGAGAAGTCTTCTTTCAGCTAAGCAGAGCAATGTTGAGGGTAAGTACTCCCCAAACCATGGCAGGGCCATGATGAGAGGGCACACCCTGAGGTGATAAATGCAGCTGTGGCATGACTGCAGTCACAGGGAGTGAGGGGGACTTCTTGTAGGGGATTAAACACGTGTCCTTACATGAGAGAAATCCCAGCCCATCGCTGGATAGAGCTGGATTTTGTGCCTACACAGGGTGGAGGAGCAATGAAAGCATCACGACCTCTCTCAGGGCAGGTGGCGGGAAACTGTGGAGGCTGAAGGACTGAAGGGGAGCCTCCACGCTGCTGGGTTTTGCCAGGAAAAGAGCGTAGGCAGCAAAATAAGGACATAATGATGCCTTGAAGAAGGTAAGAAACCAACCTTGACAGTTCTGAAACAGAACAAGAACCACTGGGCAGCTGAAGAGCCTTGTGTCTGCTCTTACCCAGACCCTGAGTCAGCCACGCTGCCCATCTGGTTGTCAGGTTGCCAACCAGTCTGGGTCTCCTGAAGAAGGAATGAGCCTCCTCTGCCTCTTCCCAGAGGGCAGTTACAGCTGCCTCCTGTCCCTGGAGCCCTCCTTCCCAGTGGGAAGCGCAGGCAGCAGCTTGGCAGTGCGAACAAGCAGTGGGCAGCAGGGTTGTGCCATTGCTCCCGTGCAAGCCTCTGCTTTGCTCCACCCTTTAATTCCAGTCCCTTTGGGAGCTCAGGTTTGCTTAGGCACAAGAGAGTTCGTTGGAATTCGCCACGGCTTATTCACCAAACACATTCCAAATATTATTAAATTAAATGTAAATGCTTTGGAAATACAAATGCCAGCCAGTGTTTTTATCTCTCCTGTGTTGCTTGGGCATACAGAAGAGGGGAGCTGGCTCACGATAGGGTTCTCAGGAGTCTCCAAGCTTTTAAGTGTTCTGGCATTTAATACCCATAACCACACTTCTCATATTCAGCTGATAAATTGGTCCTGCACCAAGGGAGCCCATGTTTATTCAAAATATCACAGCCTTGCTCATTATTGTGACAAATCCATACTCCAGGCTTGCTGCCAGCTTGAAAGACTGGGTTCCTGATCAGCAAACTTTGACGACAACCAGTTCAATATAACTTGCTATATTAGCAGATGAAGTAGGAATGAGCCCCTGGGAGATGAAAAGCCAGCAGAACTTCTGTTAACAATTAGGCAAAACTGCTGCCTTTATGTTGCATTTGCATGAGCAAAAGCTTTTAGATGCACTGGGTTTTCACCTTCTGTCCTTTCTCTACAGGAGGTGCATGTCACCTAACAACTCTGACCTTTTGGCTTTGTCTTTTAGGAATGTGTCACTACTGTACCTTGGGATACATTTGAGAACTCCTCATTTTTTCTCCCGTAAAACACAAATATTTCTGTGGACTTTAAAAACCAAATTATTTCTTGAACTGTTCTATGTCTTCAGAGAGTACAGGAGCATCCACAAGGTCATGCTGGTCTCAGTTTCATACTGTGCTAGAAAATGGAGGGGTGTCCAGGTGAATTGTTTTCAGAGGTCTCACGTGTTTTGAACTTGTTCTCCTCATTGTATTTGTCTCTTCTTATCCCTTTTTGCTGTTAGTTCACAGTTTTTCCTGCCCAGCTGGAAGCAGTTCCCCACAGATGTCCATTGCCATGCAATGATCCTGGTAAAGGAAAAGCTATATTGTCTTCTTCTTCCCCACTGTGGCAAGCAGGAAGTTTGGCAGATGATGTTTCCTGACAGGAAGCTGATCCAGGGCATAGGAATCTCTGTTATCTCAAAAAAATCACCAAGCAATGCAATTTAACATTTAACTACTTTGGTGTGATTGACTCCAATTGTTATTCATAGCTTGATCTCACATTTGCATTGTTATCTAGGAATGAAATTGTCACATCTCTGTCCCATGTAAGATTTATGATTGCCTTGCAAGCTAGAGAGTCAATTTAAATTGGAGGCCCCAGTTAATAATGTACAAGATAATCAGTTTCACATGGCTATTCTCAGAGATATTAAGGAAAGTATCAAAGAAATACAAATACTATGTGACATGATTAGTGTCATATAGAAGGATTTGGGATCAGCACAGTGTTTTTGATATCTACCTGGTAATTATTACTATGATTCCCTGGTTTAATTACATTTATACCTGCAAGATTACAAGATAATTATACTTGTATTTATTGCAGGAAACTAGAAATTGCATGGTTTGTTAACATCAGACAAGTAGAGTATAATTGGCAAACACGACATGGTTATTTGTGCAACATCTGAGAGCATGTATTATTACTTCAAAGATCCAAGATTGTTGTGTGAGAGGCAAGCATGAACCCCAGCCAGCTTAGCACCTGGTAATAGAAAAGCAAAACACCAAGGAAAAAACTGCATTGTAAAGCAACCTGGCGGTTCTCCAGGGCTGGAAGCAAAATCTTAAAAATTAGGGTTTAGAAATGCAGCAATTTTCTCCACCCTATTTCCCTTTCTATTTGTGATTTTTCTGTCTTTTCTAGGCTGGGATGCCACAAGAATTTTTACCTTTTGCATATATTATAGGTTTGACTAAAAGTATTTCTGTGATTGCAGCTAGCTGGCCTTTGGTGACCTGAGCAATTTCCATGTGAAACAGAGGGATAGAAATCTGGCCACCTTATTCTTTGAGTTCAGGGGAAGATAACACATTCTGCTGGATAGGGCCCAGGGCAGAACATAACACACTTGCATGGTTTTTTTCTGCCCTGCTCCTTGAAGTATTGCCTTTTGCCTCCTGCAGACAGATGCTCTCTCTCTGCTGAGACCCTGCCCAGCACACTGCCTCTCCAAGCTCAGTTAAGCCTTCTGGGCACAGGCAAAGCCTGGAAAGGTTAATAAAGATGCATTGGGAACCCAGTCAGTGATGGGGATGTTTTTCTCACTTAATTGGCAGCAGCAGTGAACCGTGTACCCCAGGACTGCATCTTTCAGACACTGACCAGGCAAGTTTTGCTCCAGAGTCAGGGGGCATTTGGTCTGAGTGGCACATGAAGGATTCAGCTGTAGAATCAACAGCACTGGTGTGGTACAAAAATGTCACTCATTTGAGACTCCAGCCATGACCCCAGCTGGGGCACCAGAAATTTTGTCTAGGATTTGCCATATACCTACTGTGCTTTTCTAGGTAAATACGAAATTCTTGCACCTTGGCTTTTTGCTCCTTGCATGCTTATTAAATAAAATAAAAATAGAAAAGCAAAAGCCTCTTGAAACTGATAAGCCTTTTCCTTGCCAACAAGTAATCTAGAGTTCCTCCAGGTTTGCTGAATGTCCTGGGACTTGAAGAACATCGAGTAGGATTTTGAAGTATTCAGTATCAGCCTAACCCTGGGCATTTCTACACATCCTGAGCTTTCTGTAGATATCAGGTATGAATATTCCCTGGTGCTTGTGTGCAGTAACAGCAATTTCACTGTGTGATGGCATTCTGCAGCATTTGGAAAGAATTGTTTTCACAATGGCAATGTTTCATTTCACCTAGAAACCTTGAAGGTGTTTCAAATATATTTAAGCTTTGTGGCTAGGCACGGAGTGGATAAGTACTCTCCTACCAAGAGTACTTAAGGGAAGGGGTGCCAGGGAAATGAAGAATTTAGTTTGGTATACAGACAGTGTTAAGAATAACAGAAATGAAGGATTCTTAATTCTTTGCTGTGCAAGAACAAGTCTAGAAACAAATTCTCCTACAGCAGAGCTCAGTGGAAGATAAATTATGATTATCTATTACAAAGCAGAAGGTTTTTTTCCCAAAAGTGTTTGAAGAAACCAGATGACTTCTGAGAAAAATATCTCCTTATTTGAAAATACTTTCTTTTCCTCCTCAGGAATAGAAGCATAATAAGGGTTTAAACAAACCCTACCAAGTGAACTTTACTTGCCTCTGTAGCACTTTCAGAATCTGAATCATTCCTTTGGTAAGATACTCTATATAGCAATGGGCTGTGTTATGTGACACAGCTGTCTTTTTGTAGTGTGTATTCAACCATGTCACTGAGATTGGGAAAGATCTTGGGCCAAAATCTGTGATCCTCAGGCTAATATTTTATAGCTTTTTTCTTTTTTTTTCTTAATTCCTAAAGTTTCCATTCGTTAAAATGAAAATTAAATAAGCAGCAGATTTAAATCTTCAGTGACAATGTGTAACTTGTTTATACTGTGACTGTCTCTCTGCTGCTCCCCGAAAGAAGAGCTTGAATCTGGTAAGAGAGGACTCAGTCCTTGCTGAATTGAGGTTCGGTGTAACTACATTTCTTCAGAAATTTAGACTGGGGCTGCCACCCTGCAGCAAGTAGTTTGCTAGGCAGAAGTTGAGCCAGGAAGTCAAAAGGCTCCTTCTGAGTCACTGTAGGGACTCTGCCCCCAGCACCGGTTTCAGAGAGCAGGAAAACAATGGCTCATGATCTTTACAGAGCAAAGGGGCAGTGACTTAAGAGGATCCTAATGCAAATAACGATTTTCCTCTGAGCCAAATGAGTGCTTCCAGCAGGTTTGTTAAGAAACAAAGAAGGGAGGTTCTAAGTCTGTTTTGCACTCACTTTGTTTTCTTTTGCTCTTTGTCTCTTTGCACAAATTGGTGAGTTTTAACAGAACAGCAAAGACTTTCGCAGCACATCTATTTTATAAACCATCGAAACCAACCTGCAGGCTAACAGAGCTGCTCAAGGCTTACGGAGGGGTGGGGTGGAATACCTTGCTGATTGACATCTTGCTTTCACCGGCACGGGATGCAAAAGGCACTGGGAGAAGCAGGGATACAGGAAGGTGACAGAGAGCTGCTTGCCCTGCCCCTTGCCACAGTGACAGACCCGAACTGGGGTATCTGAGAGGTAAAGAAACACTGGTCACACAAAGTTTCAACGCCTGCTCCACTCCCACTTCCCAATGCTAGTGATCTGTGCTTTTACATTTTTCCCTAGAGCTGATTCCTTAAAAAAAACCCCACAAACCCCAAATCACACACAGAAACAAAACCAACATCAGTTTATTTCTCCTAATCCCCCTCCCCAAACATCAAGCCCAAGAAATTACAGGACCAAGTACTGCAACTCCAGCACCAGGTGGAAATTCAAAGAGATGATTGTTTACAGGTCCAAAAAGTAACCTTGCCCTTAAAACAGACATCTCCAGTGCCTCTGATCATGCTGGTGTTGTCACAGAGCTGACTTTCCTTCAAAAGTAGATGAGCACAGTCTGATGGAACTGAACTGCTGCAGTGATGCTAATGTTTAAATGGCCACACTCTTAAATGCCAAGGTACAAGACACTCCCCAGAGTGCACAATTTCACTTTATAATTTTTGTTAGCTGCGTCTGTGCCCTGCTGAGTCTCTCTAAGCCATCTTTGGTGCTGACTGGCCCAAATTCAGCTGTTGTGCCTAATTGCTAAACAGCCACACCTGTTGAGGCACCTGGTAGAGGTTAAATTTTCCTCCCTTTTTCATGGCCAAGCAGTGTTGACCTTTGAGGTACAGAGAATCAGGAGCCTTTGTCTGGTCTTGGGAGCTGGTTGTGATGTAAAGCTGCTTTTTTTGGATGTTTTCTCTGTGAGTATGTTGCACTTTAATAACACTGGTGATACTAGATATGGAATGATTTTGCCTGAATAGAAAGTTTCTCTTACTTTGTGCATGTATTTGCAGAGGTGTATTTGTGTAGTGAGTAGGTGCTGCTGCCTTGTGTCAGAGGGCACATGCTGACACTTCTGAATTTTGTTCATGGGTGACTTGTCACAGGTCCTTTACAAGAAGAATATATAAATAAGCTTTGAATAAGTATCTCTTGAATAGCCATTGTTGAAGATAATATAACACTTACGTAGAATTCAGCTTTGCGTGGGGTGCACGTGCTTTTAATGCAGGAAGGAGGAAATTTGTCAGGGCTGGGGGAAATGTTGCTTTCTAGATCCAGGCCCTTTCATACAAGGGCACTTCTCTACCTGTTTCTCTGGAATTCTCAGAGAGCTAAGGAAGTCATGGCTCCAGTGGCTGCCCTAGGTATGTGGCTCTGCCTCTGTGTGAATTTAAACAAACTCTTCTACCCTGTCCGTTGCTGTCTGAAAGGAGGAAACTGAAGCCTCCATTCTGATGCTTTGATGTTCCTTCACTGCTAAAATGTGTTCTTAAAGAGCCTTAGCACTCTCTTCTTCTCAGGAGTAGGTTGTTTGTGGCTCTCTTTCTTTTCATAAATTGAATGGCCCAATAGGAACTGACTTGCAGCGCTAAATAGCTGTTGCTTAGGACCTGAAACCCACAGTATATGTATTTTTGGGCTACTCTTAGCCTCATCCAGCAGGCTCAATGTCCATTAGAAAATGGAGTTGATCATTCTGTTCAGCTGCACTTGAAAGGAATCTTCTCTGTGTGCTCTCAGCCCTTCTGTGTTATCAGCTAATGCCACAGTGAGGGGGGTGATAAGAAACCTGCTTTTTTGGAAGCATATCTTCTGTTCTGACCACATCCAGTATAGATGGACCTTTATGGCCAGCACACAGTATCACTTCCCTGAAGCCCACCTGCTGACGGGGGTAAAATAATGTCGGACTTTGAGCTGGGAAAAGGTGAAAATCCCTCTTTCGCTCATTGATTCCAAATGTATCCAGGCCCCTGTATTTGTAGTATATTTGACTGCAGTGGTTGCTAAGGGAAGAGTGAGTGTTCTCTCTGAGGAAAATGAGAAAGCAAATTGTTTGAATAACCTGAAGTGCAGGCAGAAAAATCCAATGTATTATCATGGTGAATTCAGTCATTTAGTTTGGAAGGTGATGTGAAGCTTAATTCATTAGTGTTTGCTAAGAGTTTTAAAATTCTGTGAAGCAGTTATATGAGATTTGTTGAGCTTGCTAATGGCCTTATGCTGTAAGCTGGATTGTTGTTTGAACTGAGTGCTAGAGCTGTTTCATTAAAGGGTCGGTCAGCATTTATGTTATGGAAAAGTGTTTTAGTATTAATTCTTGTTTCTGGTGAGCATGGTGGGAATGCATCCACCTGGACTGATGACTTCCCACCCCACGGGACTGAGGGGTGTTTAAGCTCTAGTTAGTCCTGGAACTGCCTTTATCAGTCTGGTAAATGAGAAGCTTCTTCCCTACTGTGATTTTTGGTTGTGATCAGTTAATTTACTACAGCTCAGGCATAGGAACTGAAGGTGGAGAGACAATGGGAGAGGATGAAGAGAGTTGAGATAATGTAGTATTGGTGTTTGGGTTTTTTAAGAAAAGACACACAAGAATTAAATCCTGAGGCCGAGGTGAAATGAAAAAGAGGTCCTTGGAATGTCACTAATTCAAGCTGCAAATACTATGACAAAAAGCTGTGTACTTGGAACCATTTTAGTGGGAATGAATATTGCCAGATTCAGGTTTTCCACACTTTCTTCTGAAACCTCAGGGTTAATTTTCCTTTTAGTCTCCTTTTGTTTTTCTGATGAAACCACTAAAATAACAATTTGGCAAGATAAATAATTCCTGTGCATGAATTCAAAAAGAACAAGCAAAGCATAAATTAGCATTTGTATTAGAGAGACACTCGAGAGAATGGCGTCAAAGTCACAAGATAAAAAGCCCTGTGTGTGTTTTGGTGGTCACCTTGCTGATCCATAAGACACTCTTGACACTGACAATGAAAGCCCAACAAAAGGAAGAGTGGTTCTATGTTTAGGTTTCTGACTTTGCCCTCTAGAGACCTGAGTATTTCCCTCCATCCCTTTATCCTTGGGCAAGCAAGAACAGCTTTGGAGCAAAGCTGGGAAGGGAAGAGCCAGTTGTGAGGCCATGAGTTCTCATTAGTAGGTGAATATTGATGACTTCTGCAAGAAATGAAGGTCGTGGAAAGCCGTGTTGACCCAAGTCCTCACACAAGTGTTTTGTAAGCTGTTTTTAAAACACCATCGACGTCTTGGGAACAAGAGTAGCTTTGCTTTCCCTTTGTGCCTGGATGTGTGGCAGGGACTGACTTAGCCAGAGGGCAATGTGGATTCTTGTGCCCTGTATTTAGGATACCCCTGTTTTCTGCCTAAAAGTGAGCTGCTCCTTGACTTGGATGGTTGCAAACTAAAATAATAAGGTATTTGAACCCTCTGGTAATGGTTGTCACTTTGGTTCCTTGTGTAGACAGACTAAAGGCTGCTGGGAAGAAAATGTAAATATTTCTTAGGATCATCTTGTGCTAGGGATGGCTTTTAATTTTAAAATAAGTTCATTTGCCTTTTAAGTTTACTCTGGCACTGCCTATGCACTATTTCCTTTTATTTGTTTTCATTTTTGTAGTCATCCTCTTCAAGAGGCTCTCTATGGGAATAGTGCAGGAGTCCAGTCAGTAACTGCTTAGGGGACTTTTGGGGGTTTTTTGTGTGGTTTGTTTTGTGTTTGAGAGCACTTAAAATTGCACAAGGTGAGATGAGAGCTGAACTTGTTGATTAGGAAACCCATTGTTTTCTAGTAATGGGCAGATAGGAATTTTGTTTCTATTGCATGTTGCAAAGGAGCTGATGCAGAGTGAGAAGGCTCTGACCTCCCCTCCGAGTCACAGGAGCTGTGCCAAAATTAGGAGCGTTGACTCTGACTTAATGATCTGAAGGGGAGCAGCAAAGGCAGTGATCAGCATTTGCTGGGTTTAATACCTTGCACAAACACAGGGATATTAAAAGTACATAGAATAAAGAAGCAGACAGAAGACTACTGGAGTCTTCCTTCAGACAGGGGGGTACAAGATGAGTCTCAGTGTTCCTCTGTGTTGTCTTGTCAGTATAAACAGCCCTGGGAAGTCACTAGTTCAGCTCTTCTTGACACAGGACACCTTCATTCTGTTCTTCTACATCCTCTGTGGTAAAACCCAGTGCTCATCAGTAACTTTGACTCCAGGTACCTTCAGGAGTAGAAACAACAAGGACAGGATACAGGCTGTGTGCAGAGTGAAGAAGCAGCACATCTGAAGGAAAGAGCTGATTGTTAACACTGATGTTGGAAGCTGCTAGATAAAACTGGATTGATCTTTTGCAATACACTGTGTGTGAAAGTGGAATGCAGAAAATTGGGGGGAGGGTTGGGTTCAATGGGGGTTTCTTGTAGTTGTTTCTTTTTTTTCACTCCTTCTGTTGTGGACTTGGGTAGGAGCTGGCTCTGGCAGGACCAGAGAGTTTCTTCCATTATGAGTACAGGCCTGTTTCCATAAGATGTTCAACTTCTCTGTGACCCTTTCCCCTCCCTCTCCACCCCTTTTGGCGTTTCCACAATACAACTCAAAAGCAGAAGCAGAGTTTTGTCCCTGGAGTCTGTCATTCTACATGGAGGTAGAAGTATGGGTCTGAGATGACAAAATCTGCTGTTTATGACCTGTTCAGATGTTTTATTCTTTCCCAGAGGAAGCATTCGGGGGACGTCAGGCTGGGGACTGCCTGCCACCTTGGAATGGGTGTCAACAAGGATGTGGTTACCTGGTGGGAGGCGCTCCAAATCCAAGGTGTTTCCTCTCTGTGGAGGAGGATAAAGCCTTTTGAGAGGAGCAATGAGAAATGGAAAGTTCTCAGTGTCAGAAACAAAATTACTTGAGAGGAAGAGCAGCCCAGTGCACTGGGACTGTGGCCATTAGCAGCAAGCCCAGTGGAGTACTGGTGAAGCAAAGAACAGGGCATGGCTACTTTAACCATCCCTGCTGTCCTTCTGTCCTGAGGAGCAAAAATCCCTGGATGGTTGCCAGGACAAAGTTTTGGCACCTGCAGCAGGTTGACACAAAGTCCAGGCTGGTTTGCAGCTGGAGGTGAGGGGGTGAGCAGGGCAGAGTGGGATTTGCTTATTTTGTCTTTTCATCAGTTGGTTTTCTTGGCCGTTCCTATGCATGTATAAACATTTCCTCCCTGTGTTCCCCTGCCTTTGTTGTTTCCCCTGGTGAATTGATGTTGCTGCTGTTATTGAATGATGATGGGGCTTTTTCCTCTTTATTTTCAAACATGAAGTGAGGTGAATTAATGTGTGGGTGGAAAATGCCACAGGCAAGAAATGTCGGCCTTGGCACGAAGAGGAAGATCTTTGCCAATCTTCCTGAAGACCTGTGCTGCTGGCTGAACTGTTCTTGTACCAAACAGAGATGGATACAGATAAAAGCATATTGTGTTTTGTGCATGAGGGCCATGGTCAGAGCTAAGTTTGATTTTTTTAAAGAACATATTTATTGCCTCTGTTTGCCCCTCATTCTGTAATGGCAGCACCTGGGGCTCTAGATTTGGATACTGGGAGGTGTTCTGGATCTAAACCTTGCAGACTTGGCTGCAGCATTAACTGAGGTCACTCTGATGAGGAGTTTTCTTGCTCTTCTGCCTCCTTTCCCCCACAGCAGCTCTTGATGTATTAAGCAGGCTGCTGGAACCAGAGCCATGTGCATGATGTAACTGCCCAGCACATGTTGAAGAGCTCTGGGATTCTCATCAGCCAGAAAGTTTGAGCCTGCCCTCTCCAGTGCTGTTTTTCCCCTAGCCCTTCCTTGCAGAAGTGGGATTAGCTTCTGACACTACACAGAGCATTTGGGCTGTCTCTGAATCCCTGCTGGTGCTTGCTCTCACTCCAGAAGAGTGTTTCCATCTGAAGCACAAACTGTTACCTGCAGTTTAGCCCCAGCTAAAGCTCTCAGCAGGAAAGAGCAATGATTCACCTCAGCGAGCCACTCCATATAATTCATATCATATGTATTTGTGTGTCATGATAATGAGCACAGTTGCTTTTCAGTGGACTAGAGTTTCCACTCTTCAACAATAAATACTGCATAGATTTTTTTTTCCTAGGTAAAACAAATAACCAGTGCTTGTTATTAAAAGATAATTCTTGGAGTGTTAATATCTGGTATTGTTGCATAAACAAAGATGTTTTTACATGAATGAAAGGTTATCTAATAACTCTCAATTTTTTCCTCCACTTTTTTTTTGTTTTTATAATTAAATCCTACATCTATTTTGGTGGTTGTTTTTTTTTTTTCTGTTCATATTTCCACAATCTATTGTGAAAAGAAGACTGTGTAGTTTGCACCTCTGTACAGAGATGATGGGTGACATGTGAGATAATTCTTTAAAAAGTAATGGAACCAGAGCCACACCAGAACCAGCCAAGGCTGGTGTGTGTGTCTGTGTGTGGTGACAAGCCATCCTTTCAACTAGAAAGCAAGAGGTGCTGCACAGGACAGGGCTATGTGGAATAAAAGCATTTTTAAGGACTGGGGTGAAAGCCTACTGCTGACTTGTAGGTGATTAGTTGAAGGGTGAGGTCTGAACAGTTTTACATGATTTTCATGTATCTATATTTACTCCTGGGGAAGCACTAGGTTACAACTGAAACTTTTTTTTTTTTGTTGACTTGAAAAGTATAGTAAATTTACTGCTAGGTTTTTTCCCTCCTGCTTCCTACTCTTTTGCCCACAGCAATTTGTAATTGAGTCTAACAAGGAACACAGGTATGTTACAGGTTCCTCTTTTAAACCCAAGCCTAGCAATCAGATAATTGGTTCCTTTCAGCAGATGCATGGCTCCAGAACCTGAGTGGAGGGTTTTTTTGTGGTAATAAATGCTATATGGCCATGTTCTTTACCAGTCAGTCCCCAAGACTCTCTCCATTTATCTCTTGAAGTACTAAAAGTGCCAGCAAGGGAATGGGGCTTGTGTGGTCAGAAGCTCTTTCCTTCCACCTAGAAGGAAACCTTCAGGACCTGAGTGAGGCAAACCCAGATTTAATGGCTGAAGTTCAGAAAACCTGAGAAGCCAAGGGAGCAGGGGCAGAATTAATTTAAGGTTGGGCTGTAGCAGCCTACCATCAAAATCTGAGCCTCTAATGTATAACATGTGTTCCTGCTTTCATTTGTCTTCTTTATGAGAGTTAATACACAGTGTTTTCAGGGTTCACAAGGGGGCTTTTCTCCTTCTAGGCTATTAGCTACAGTAACAGCTTATTTAGAAAGTTAGACTTTCTCCCAGCTGGGGGAAAAGGTGGCCCTGAAGGAAAGGAAAGGGGGAGGAAGAGGCGAAAACTGAGTATTTTGTTTAAGCAACTTAACAATACAATGCCAGAGGAAATGAATCAGAAGAGAGTGATTTCTGCAAGCGTGTATTTTTTTGCTTTATGAAAACAAAGAAGTTTAAATCCTGGCCTCCCGAGAGCCAATAGGGCCCATGTTTAACTTAGGATGGTAATGTGGAGTCCTAGTTCTGTTGCTACGGGCAGAGGGAGGTATTTCCAGAAGAACAAAGGGTTGGTAGCTTGGCTTCTGTCTTTTACAACCTTCTAGGGGCACTTCCCAGGATTGTGTTTTTTTTTTTTTTTGTTTAGGGTTTTTGTGTGTTGTTGTTTTAGTTGTTTTTTGGTTTTTTTTTTCATAAGGAATAACCTCCTTCTTCCTTACCTCACACCTGAAAACACATGGTTCTCTTCTAATGTCATCTTCCATGGAAATTGAGATCATCTGCACCTCACAGAGTGTGGTCTTGTATTGGTGGCACTTGGCACACCCCCCTGGTTCCTTCCTGCTGTGGGCTTATCCCAGCTCTGGGGAGTCTTTACACAGCCCTAAGCTGTGCCCCACCAAGGAGCTCTAAGGGACCATCTGGCAGGGAGGGACTTTGGAGGACTGTAAATAGACCCCTGCTTTTCTGGGATTTGCCCTTTGTGAGGAGGTATGAGGAGGTTTCCTTCCTCTCTGTTTGCTCCTTTGGAGATGGCAGAATGGGAGGATGTGCTCCCAGCCCCACACCCAGGGAGGCTTGGAGCAATCTGCCTGTGCATGTACAGGCTGTAGATTATTAATATCCATTTGTGGGCAGATTGTTGGTGTGGTTTTGTCTGTGTGCATTTCCAAACCATCCTGGCCCTTTCTAAGGGCGGTTTCCTGGAACAAGCCCTTTGTGGGTTTTGAGTGGCTGATTCATGATTGCTATCCTTAGACTAAGATTGCTGGGTGAGAGAGGTGTTTAATCTTGGCCTTTCACATGGACTGACAGCTGTTTCACACCTCTGGTGGTTTTTCACAGTGCTTTCAGTGTGTGCTGATGCTGAACTGGAAATATTGCTCTTTTTCCCTCTCCATTAGGGCATATGAATAATTGACTATCTGCAGATATTCTGAAACATCAGCTCCTCTTTCTTCCTCCACTCTAAAAACCCTTATTCCATGTATGCTGGAGTGTGTCTTGTGTTGCCCTGCTCATTTATCCATGAGTGGTGACAAAACTCAGGGAGTGAAATTCTGCTCTGAACTTCCATAGCCTATGCCCTACCTGCCTCTCTTTGTGCAGTATTTCCTGACTTCTGACTGCAGACCCTTGAAAGCAGCAGTGAAGTGTCTTGAAGCAAGTCTGACCTCTTCTTTTGCCTGTTTGGAAGGAGCAACATTTTCCCTGCTACAGCACTGGCTGTGGCCAGGCAGGCAGGATGTGTGTCCATACATTGCACGCAATTAGGTCAAGGGGGAAAGATGTTTTGGATGTTCTACGTGACCTTGTCATTCAGGCCAGAATACAAATTCTTGTGGTTTTTGACTTGACCTGATGTAATGGAGCAGCCCAACAGGGGCTGGACATGGGGGTGATGCCAACAGGGGCTGTGCAAGACCCTCTGTCCTCAGAGTCCAGGGCTGCAGTACCTGGTGACAACAGGTTGTCCTCTTCTCCCAGGCAACCAGTGACAGTGCAAGAGGACATGGCCCCAAACTGCACCAGGGGAGTTTGAGGTTGGACATTAGGAGGAGTTTCTTCACTGAAAAAGCTGTCAGGCATTGGAACTGGCTTCTCAATGAGGTGGTGGAGTCACCATCCCGGGGGGTGCTCAAGAAATGATGTGACATTCAGTGCTACGGTCTAATTGACCAGGTGGAAATTGTTCAAAGGTTGGACTCATTGATCCTGGAGGTCTTTTCCCACCTAAATGATTCTGTGACAATGGCAGGATCCACTGACAGACATAAACAAGGTAAGGTGGTGAACCAGGTCTGGGGGAGTTCTGTGTAAACAGCAGGAGACCGGAGTGGAGATGGAGCTATGTTGAGTGATGGTAAAATAATTACCCAGTGTACAGCATCAGAAATTCCATTCTCTGCAGCATAGGCCTGGGGCTTTTGGGGGAGTTAGGATGGGGCTGCACACAGGTGTGCCAGCACATGGCCCCAAGCAAGGGCTGGAGTTCTGGGGCTGAGCTGGGGTCATGTTCTGGGCCCCCAGATGAGGCTGGCAAGGCCATTAAGGCCACAGGTGTCCTCAGAGAGCCAGAGCTCTGTTAATGCATCTCAGGATTGAGGGATGTTTTCGTGTTTATGAAAAAGCACTTACTGGTCAGCATGCTGTCATAAACCATAGTTTGCCATTTCCTTGTCCAAGTGAAAGCATAGTTATAATTTTCTTGCTATTCAACAGCCTTTTTGAAAAATGACACTGAAAATGTATTGGTGAGAAACCAGTGAAAATAATACACCAGTGAAGTGTGTGTGTATGAGAAATGAAACAAAAGAATGGTGTGAGTGATTGGTCGATCTTTTTATAGGATGGCTGAAAATGCATCTTCCAAAACACACAAATTGGAGGAGTCTGAGAAGGCCCAGGAGGGTATTCTATCTTTCCAACCATGTGTCTCTTGACTTATTCTTGTCATGTTCTCAGGGATTTCTCTTCAGATCCCTGCGTGAACAGTTGATTAGTAAAGCATAAATTCTTCTATCAAGTAAGTGATGCCTCTGAATGTGAATAGGCACATCTTCATTTGAAATATTATTTCTCCTCAAAAGAACCTCAATAAGGAAATCGAAGTGAGAGTTACTGACAAATGATTAGCTCTGCTTTTTGCAATGCTGCCCAAAAAATCTTTTTATTCTTCTGGTTTTAGCTTTGCAAAAAAAAAGGGATCAAAATAGTACTTTTTAAGGAGGCACTCTCATTAGGGCTGCCAGTGTATGAAGAGGTGTGCTACTGGAATTGGACCACACTATGAACTCTTTTTAGCCCAGTCTTAAAAGACTTTTTGGGGATAGCTAGGAGGGGGATGAACTGCAAAAATCTAAGTCCTTGCTTTAACCTATCCCACAGCTGAGCACTAGAGATGTCTGGTCAAGATATAGGAAAGGGCTTTCAAACACAATTTTTCACAGGTATTTTTAATGTCTCTTTGAAAAATTGTGCTGGATGTCAGCAAGGGTGGCTTCCTGCTGTCAGTTTTATTTTTTCAGCCACGATCAGAAATGCTAAAATACCATTAAAGAGGTTTCTCAGCCCTATTTCTAGTTTGACCAGACCTAGGAAATTTTGCACATCTACTTGGGTGTTCCTGAGACTTCTAGCCCCAAACTGCAGATGCAAGAAGTCTGTGAGAGATGAGTTATTTTACAACTCGTAGTACATCAATCTTGGAGGATCCATGAACTCTTTCTGAGAGGCCATAAAAGATAATTATCATCAGGCTTAAGTGCCCTAAACAGATTTGCACTTCCCCTGGAAGAAGTATAAGGATCTACAACTGCAAAAAAAAAAAAAAAAAAAAAAAAAAAGCCTTGAATGAGTGCCTTAAATAACTCTGCCTACAAGGAACTCATCATGTCTTAAGTTTATCCTCTGCCATAATTTACACATGGGGACAGCAGTAGAACTTAGTTTTGTTTTTTGTCTTGTACCCCTGAGCTGATTCTCTAATTATGATAGTTCTTCCCTCAGACAGGCATTAATTTTGCCTTTTTCCTTTGTGCCTGGGTACTGAGGTTAATTTCTGCTGCTCTATAAAACCTTTTTGAAATTAGCCAGTAAGTCCTAAAGCTATTGGAGGTGAGAGGGGCTGTGTGTGTGTGTGCCCATCCACATGTGGATGTATTAATAAGCTGCTTAAGCTTTATTCTCTTAAGGAACAAAAGCAACAACCTGAGAAATTCAGACTAAATTTTTTTTTTTTATTGAATAGATGTAGAAACAGACATTGGATCAATTAAGCAGCCTATGGTTCCCCCCCCATGCAGTTGCCATATTTTAGGAACCTACAAGTAATAAATGCATAATGATATGTGAGCTTTTCACAGATCATAGAATCCTTGTGATTATTTGAAGGATTATTTATTAGAGGATGGATGGTTGAGAATAGATCAGAGCCCTCTTCTGCTAATAAGACTTGAAACTGTTATTTGCCATGTCAGTTTATGATTTGTGTGCTTCCTAAGATATTCATCCAGTGGTGTTTGGCTGGGTTTTTTTGACTGTATATTGTCTGAATTTACAGACCTTTGTCCAATCTGTCATGGACTGAGAACTGCCACAACCATTATTGCAAACTGTTTCTGATGTCCAAACTTATTATCATGTGGAATAAAATTGTTTGTAAGCAGATGTGGGGTTTTGCTAACAAACCCATAGAACTGGGGTCATTTCAGCAATCCTTTTTCCTTTTGTGTATGACTATAGATGAAAACCATATTTGACTCGCTTATATAAAATCATCTGTTAAATTACTTATACTTGAATAGTTACTATTTGGCTGGCTTTTTTTCTCCAAGAGAAATATCAATGTTTCTCTTTTTCTAGTTATGTGTAACTGATGGGATTGTAGCTTAATTCCCTGCCTTAGCCATGACGGGGGATCCCAGGGTGCAAAGATCTGGTGTGGGTAAAATGAATTCCTCACTGAGGCTAGTCTGCAAGGCATATGCTCCCAAGTTGGTTAAATTTCTCAAATAACATCTCCCTTGCTATTTGATTCGGGGGAAACAGCCTCAGCTCTCTTTGCAGGGGCTCTGATGCTGTGCGTCAGTGGGGAAATTTGAGGAGGTAAATGACCACAGTTCATCAGCAACTCTTCTTTCACATCATGTTTCTGATCAGCGGGTATGCTTCTCCCGATGAGCTGCAAATGTGTACTTAATATTATATTGGCTATTAAATCCCTAAGTCAACAGTTTCCCTGGTAAGTTCAGAACATTTAAAACATTACTCCATATTTAAAAGTAATTTTTCAATGCAAAAGAAGCCTTATTAAAACATTTACAGATACTTTTGTGATGCTGTATTGTTTTCCAAAAGCAGTGATCAACTGTGATGGATATGTTTGTCTGTCGTCATTCTCCACCCCCTGTAGCCTCCAATTCCTCTCCAAGAGGAGAAAGTGTTTTTCCTTTTCCAGGATCTGGAGAAGGCCCAGACTTTTAATACTCTGTTATGAGCATGAATTGGAGCCTGGGGACCTAAAGCAAATGTGGAGGCTGTTGGGGCACTGTGGTCTCCTTGCAGTGGGGTGAAGGGTATTGTCATGTTAATATCCCACCTCCTGCCTGTGGAACACCAAGAGGAGAGACCCCTCAGTGCTTCCTGTAGCTGCCAGCCTGCTTAAACCCCTCAGCAGGAGAAAATGAATGCCTCCTTTTGTGTGCCCCCCTTCTCATCCTCTCTGTGACAGCGTAAGAGATTTG
Source organism: Trochalopteron elliotii (assembly GCA_024734555.1). Lineage (NCBI taxonomy): Eukaryota > Metazoa > Chordata > Aves > Passeriformes > Leiothrichidae > Trochalopteron > Trochalopteron elliotii. Next base: position 508,411 of record JANPWX010000055.1, read on the forward strand.
CAATAATAACTCTGCCAGGGCTGTTGGGTTTGTAACATCTGGATTTGGACTTCATAGAAGTTCAGCAGGCTTAATTCTTGAGTCTACATAATGACACTGGTGTCCCTGTGGTAGTGACACAAGCTTGCTGTGGAAATGACAGCGCACTTGCAGTAGGGAATGAGGGGCCTGATCCCACTTTAACAGGTACCTTGTTGACCTCACTGTGGTGTGAATTAGGCTCCCAAGTAAATGTCAGCTCCCCTAAAGCAGCAGTCAGCAGTTTTAGTGCTGCAGGAGGGATTAGTTGTAAGCAAATGGTGTTTGTCAAAATTCCAGGCTGGCAGCAAGTTCTTACATCCCTAGAGGAACAGTGTTGTGAGCAAGTGTGAAGGTGACAAGTTGTCAAATGGGTCTTTCCTTCCTAAGAGGAGGGTAAATGGTGAGCAGGAGAAAAATGGATGTGTATTTGTGTCTTGGGAATGTGCAAGCACTCGGTGAGCAGTTGTTGTGCTGTTCTGAGCACCCCAGGGCACTGCCCTGTGCTGTTTGATCTGACCATGGTGTGCAGCCTAAGTGGTGGGTCCTGACCCCAAAGCAGATGTTTAGAGGTCTGCCATAAACTTTATCAGGACCTTGGGTGCTTTTAGGGGAGTAAAAAGAAGGATGGCCCTGACAGTGCTGTTAAACCTGAGCTGATATGTCCCAAGTGGTAGGTCTTGACTTCTGATGGGTTCTGAAAGGTTTCATAGAGGTGCCAGGTTGTTTGGGCTCAGATACAGCACAGCCTGCAGAGAGTCTGTTGTGTTCCTGCTCCAATGTGGTGTCACTGACCTCTTGGTTTGGTTTTCTTAGTAATATAAAAGGGATATTTGTGGAGTTTTGAGCTTCTGACTTGGGGTTTTGTTGATTTTGGAAGCTGTAAACAATAAGCACAGGGGTAAGAATCAGTAGCTGGAACAGTGTTTGTGGAGTGGGAGAAAGGAAAAAGCATCAACCTCTTCAGCCAGTTCTGTGCCACTGAACCATGTGGCTGCTCTAGGCCATGTGATTCAGGCCTCTAGAATCACCAAGTCTGCAGCAGTTGATTTTTTTCCCCAGGTAAAATGATAAGAACAGGCTTTAATTACTGGCTGAAAATGTTTAAACTAGCATGAGAACATCTACATGGATTTAGTTATAGGAGCTTGGCACTAATGGGGTTGGGAGAGGGTCAGCTTTTGCATTTGGTGTTTGCAGCTGGTTCTTCTCTCTGCCACCCCAGGCTGCTGCCCATGAGGGTTGTGTAAAAGTTGCTGAGCCAGAGGTGGGTTGCCATGCCTGAAAGACTGAGAAATGATGGTCAGCCCTACTTGTTCATTTGACATCACAAGCAGGAATAGGTCCTTGTGTTTTGGGTTTTATTTTTGAAAACAGACCTGGTGAGAAACTAATACTCAGTGGAAAGGTCATTTAGCTAGGTAAAGTGGGAAATTGCAAACCATATCAAGCAGTGTAAGAAGATAAAAATGCTTCCCAGGACACCTGTGTGTGTGAGTGAAAGGAAATCACTGACTGATTAATTCTGCCTCAGGAGAGAAAAGGGGGTTATTTCTAAGAATTTGGTAATGTGATGAAGTAATTACATCTGTAAAGTGGTACAGGAATGCTGTGTGTTAAGGTCTTTAAATTAAAAGATGATTATGTGATTCAGAGATTTTCATAAAGCTGTTACTAATAGTTTAGTTTAACTACTGACCCATTAGACTTTCTAATAAATATTCACTAATAGTTCTATAAATCAGTTAGTGGTTAAGACTAAGCAACACACCAGAAAGTATGTTATTTCTAAACCTAGTCATATAGGTTGAAAGGAAAAATTATTCTACTCCTGTCTGCAATTATTTTGCACTGGAGTTACGCCTCATCACAAAATAACTCCTGACTTGTTCATGTGAAGGGAGCCAGGCAGTAGATTCAGGTCTGTAGTATCTCTGTGGGTGGTATATTTATAGTAAAGGGTGCAGAGTGGCAAATGCTGTTGTGTAATGGGTGGCACAAAGGTGCAGCCCATAACTCACCCTTCATTAAAGTGAGGGAGAGCTATCTAAGCAATAAGTGCTGCTTTGTCTCATTTCTGGCACGCTTGTAATGTATTTTGGAAGTTACAGGCTGGCAGACTGAGACTTGTCTGCAGTCAGATGATAAATACCGTGCAGCCTCTGAGGGCTGAGTGGAGCCTCCCTCTGCTGATGCATTTTAATTCACCTCCCTGAGAGCCTCACAAAATAGGTCTGAATAAAAGGAACAATGAGAGAAGGTGAGTTCAAACAGGAATGCACTTGCAGTGTTTGCAGGTGTGATAATTTCTGCCATGTAAAGCAGCACTAAGTCTGCTCTTCTTCGTGACACAGATTTTTGGAGGAGTTTTCAGCCCACCCTACAAATGCTGTAGGTTGGGGATTCCCCAGAGACTCCTTATTCATCTTTCCCTTTTCACGTTCCCAGCTGCTGCACGAAAGGTGGGTTTAGCACTGGTGAGAGGTGGTTTGACAGTTCTGGGGATGTGTTAAATCCACAGCCAGGCAGAGCACCAGTGTCTCTCAGTGCTCCAGCTCTGACCTGCCCTGCAGGGTGGCTTCCCATGGGACCAGGCTGCTGCCAACTCTGCTTAATCCCTGGCCTTGTGGGGGCCACGAGCAAAACCGCTAATGGGTACCACTTGTAAAGGCTTTTTTGGCTGTGTATCAACAAGCCTGAGCACCAGCTGCCCCACAGCAGCTCCAGTGCAGCTGCTGAGGGTGAGGAATTGCTGCTGGGCTGAGCTGTTGAGCTTTCAGGTGAAAGCTGCCAGTGCCAGTCCCTGAGCATCCAGACTCCTCTGGGCCACAACTGAACTAAACTGAGAGAAGCAAAAAGGCACTGAATTCTCTCTAGAATTTTACCCAGAGACAAAGAGAAGCTCTGCTACTGCCTAACTTCTCCTAAGATGGCTCTCTCATGCCTTTAAGGATGCTCTGTGCTGGGGACAATAGCACCAGGGGAGGGTTTGTGACAGAGATGTGGATATGCAGTGTCTCAGGGGTCTGGAAAGCGTGTGAAGTAGGAGAGGAGTGAAAGTGGGAGAGCAGAAAAATGTGAGACAAATTAAAGGTAAAGAAATCCACCCTTGAGGCTGTGATTTAAAGAGCCTTCTGTCTCTGCCTTTGATGCAAAGGAGATGAAGTACCCAAGAGACAAGCAGCAAAATTTTCTTGGGATATTACCCAAGTTGCTTCCCAGCTGGTTCGACTTCTTCTGTTCTAACAGTGTTCCTGGCAGCAAGGAAAAATGCACATGTCTGTTTCCAAAAGTGATGCACCTCCTCAGGCCCATAGGTTTGTGTATCCTGTGCTAGTGGCTATAAGCAGACTAGACCTCTTTTCAATATGAAAATATGAGAATTTGTTTTATGCTTGTTTAGGGTGTATTTCTTTTGCTCTGGATACAGTTTTTTAACTTCCACTGTGCTCTGCTATTACTGGAGTAAACTAGGTCCCCTTCATTCTGAAGGGGAAGGTACCTAAATGTCAAATACCTATGAGAGATAGAGGGAAAGGGCAGAAATTTTGAATAAAAATACTTGATTGGAGCTTGGAATGGAGCAAGCTTAAAGAGGGGGAAAAAAATGCTTGCATTTGATTTTTAATTCCATTATATTATTGACTTAAGAGCAAGAAGAAAAGGCTTTAACATTCAAGGAGTTCTCTTTTCCATAGTCAATTTGCTCCATTCAGCAATAGTCTGTCTTTGCATCCACCTTATTTAACAGAGGTTAAGTAAAGAAAGAAGTGCAGAAATAATTGAAATGCACTCTATCGAGGAATAAGTGATTTTTTCTTTTTCTTTCCCCTGTAGCCAAGACAGAGATAAGTAGTTATTTGTTAGACCTAAGCTTTGACATATAAACATTAAGGGGAAAAAAATCACATGTTTTTCTTGAATTTCCCATCTTTTATGCTTCCAGTACCTCTAGGCAATAGTGAAGAGAAGAGAAAGTAGCAGGATAGTATTCCTGTGTTTCACCATCCAGGCATGTGGCTGAAGGCTCAATTTTGGCAGGAGCTGCTAACCTTGTCCCCTTTGCTTTTAATTTGTCCCTGCTAGTCACAAAATCTAAAAATGCAGCTGTTTCTTGTCTTTATTGCCTGTTGATTATTGTTCAGCTCTAGTTTGCCTCCTTGTATTTGTGACGAGGCACCTGTCACCATCAGTATAGGGGTGACTGGGGTAAGATGAGCTTTTTGCTTTCTGTGCCAGAACAAGTCAGCACACATTGAGCAGAACATCTGGTTGGAAAATACCTGTTTGCTGGAACACAAACTTTGTGTTGCATGGTGTTTTGTAAGAGTTTCTGACCATGAAGAGATGGGCAGAGAGAGTACATGGACCATGAATTCCTCCAGAGATGCTGGAGAAATGCTTAATGATTCAGATTAAATTAAATGTCAGAACTGTCTCCTGGTGTTGCCAAGAAGCAGATGCTCAGCAAAGGCTAAGGCAAGAATTCCCTTGAATACCTTCCTTGTTTCTACTTTGGGCCTTCCTGAGGCAGAAGATGTTTCTGGGTCACTGTGTTTGAAAACCACTGATGGATGGATTAATTCTTTTTCCACTTGTCCAGATTTTTCTTGAAGTCTGTTATGGGGAATATTTTGTGTGTGTTTTCTGTTTACATTTTGTGTGGTTTTTCTGTTTAGGCTATTGAACTAATAATTCTGATTTGGAGAGGTGTTGAAAGCCAGTGTTGCTTGGAGCTAGGGGGTAATCCCAGCTGACTCTGTCAAAGTTACTGGCATGCTCAATATTTGGAAGATAAACAGTCTCCTGACTTGGAAGCACTGGGGTTTTACCCACCCTGCTTGAGATAAATGAAAGATATGTTTACAGCAACATGTTACCCCAAATATTTCTAGTAGGGATCTCCAAGAAGACTTAATACTTTGTGTTTACACTGCTGTATTCCCTGATAAAGCATAAGAAGTCTGGTTAAGACTTGGGTACTTTCTTGTTCTAAATACTTAAACCCACTGTCTGCATCAGTGACTTGTAGCTCTGCTATCCAGAAGACAATGTAGCTCAATGTATTCGTTTACCAGTATTATTCAGGAGGATTATGGTCTTGTTTTCCCCCTTAATTTTGTCCAATTACTCCTTCAGAGAAAATGTATAAGGAAAAGTGATTCATTCTTGCCTCTTATCTACAACATAGAGCTTTTGACTTCCTCTGGGAGGATGTTTTGTACTCCAATGGGTTTGTTACTGCAAGTCAGTAATTGTTTTTTATTTCCCTCCTCATCACCCTCCACTAGACCGTCTTATTCTGACCCAGTTAGGTTTGTCCAAGTGTCAAGCTTAGTGATTCTCTTAGGTAACACTGGTGTAGGAGACAGGAGTTTGATTCCTATTTTCTTCAGTGAGGGAACTTCCTTCAGGAAATAAACACATTTGTGTGACCAGCATCACTCTGTTGTAATGGGGAAGGTTTTCCATAATTGCCTGGAAAAATAATCTTCTGCCCTTGGACTTCTGTGATCAGCCCTTACCAGCTGCTTCAGTGGAAAAAGGCAGAGACCCTCGGGGTGGCACTGAAGGAATGAGCTTCTTCAGGAAAGCTCCTTTCTGACAGCTGGAGATGGGCTCTGTGCTGAGATGTGAGGATCTAAACCCTTCTATACGTAACAGGGTGTTCCTTTTGCTTTCAAGTTGTTCTATCTTAATTGTCACCTGCAATAGTGTGCTCTGAAGGTGAATGTGCAACAGGTTTTAAGTAGTCTGCCTTTTTCAGTCTCAGTGGATGGCCTCATTTGCAACTTGGCAACAAAAGTAGACAGATCTTTTATATCTTTATGTATCTTTTGTTTTTAAATGATTTTTCCATTCTCCCACCTTCCTCTGCATCTTGGCCTTTGACTTGACAATATTGGCAGCATTTTCCAAGTGTCTCTGTTGTAAAGATTTAGGTGCTAAGCTAGTCTCCAGGTGTTTAAAGTGCATTAGTGGAAGATGTAAATCCAGTTGATGGTGACTGTCCAGATCACAGTAAGCCGTTAATTAATCTTGGTGAATGTATGTGGTGGTTTCCTAAAAATGGGGGGAGCTTGCAAGATATCCTGTGGGTCATTAAACATTCTCAGACTGAAGATGAGAATCTGGAGGGCAAAGAAAAGGGAGTGCTTGCTTTAGAACTGCTTCTTGGTAAATAACTAAAAGCACTTGAGTTAGGATGGATGGCCCAGCTTGGACACCCAAAGTTGTCAGTGGATGCTCTGGCAGGGTCAGTGAAGTTTGTGGTGTGGTTTTTCCTCCCAGGATTCAAGTAGGATGTTCTGTAAGGGCAGTAAGGGCCAGACCTCCTGGAGTTCCTCAGAGCTCACTGCTTCCTTGCTGGGTACTGTACATGTGCCAGTAGGGAACTATGTTTCATGGGGAATATGTTTTCTTATCTTCTCTGTGCTGGCAAAGGGTCAAAAATGCTGTGTAAGCAGAATTGTACATATATTTGTGAATCTTTTAGAGCTGGGAAGAAAAGAGATACTTGTATGTGCATGAGAAATAGTGCTTTGTTGGCTTTAAAAGTAGGTATTTTATTTCTTTGACTAATTCTAAATGAAACTTGCTTTATTTCTGTCCCAACTCACCCTGGGCTGACATATGCTTCATATGTGATAATTTTGTTTAATTCCCCACCTTTCCAGTTTCCCTACTAGTCCTGGCCATGAGGAACCCCAAATGTAAAACTGTATCTGCAACAGACCTAATGTAAAGGAGATAAAGTAACTGTTAACCAAGAAGCCCAGGAATTCCAAGTCCTGCAGTGTAACCAACACAGTGTCAGCATGAGTGCTGCCAAAACCACACAGCAATACCAGGGCTGGGAGGAGCTGGCTGTTAAAATCTGTGTACCTGGTGAGGAATATGTGAGCAGCAAGCTGCTTAACTCCTGCCTGCTCGCTCTGAAGCCTCTTTCTGTTCCTGGCCCTTCCTTCAGAGCTTGTGAGTCACTTCCCCTCTCCCCTGAAGAGAAGTTCTTTGGAAAACAGCATCCCAGGGCTCTGTGTTTGTTGACTTTTGTGGACTTTGAGAACAAAATCGCTCCATGTACCTGCAGAGATATTTTCCTCTTAACTGCTGACTCTGTAGATTCTCTCTGGGTGTTGAAAGTCAGGCTGGTTTTCTCCTTGTTGAGGATGCAAACCCTCAGGACAAATGTTCCTTTTGGAGGTGCTGTGAACACCTCTGGAGCATGGCTGCCCTGGCTGCTGTGACACGTGTGGACTGTGTGGCAGCAGCATCCCCCTCCATCATACCAGGGACAAGGACAAAGAGCTTTGCAGCCACCTTTTCCTGTAAGGTGACAGTTGTGTGGACTGCTTGGAGGAGAGGATTAGCCATGATGATGGGCAAGCAGAAAGGAAGGGCAGCTTGACCATTCCCAGTAATGCAGGGATGTGCCCAAGAGTCAGTTTTGGAGTTGAAAGGCTCTGTGCCACCTCTTAGCCTGGGACTGAGAACTCCTGATGTCAATTCAAGTTCTCTGAGAATTGCAATAAAGGGTCAAATATGTTTGAGGTTTTTTCCCCTCTACCCACCCCCTTTTTTTCTTACTTTAAGGTAGAAAAGGCCCCCAGGGCTGTGCTTCCTCCAGTCCATAAACCCTTAGTAAGGATGTCTGAAGTGCTCGATGCTCCCTGCATACCACGGGCTGTGAAGTTGCCTTGCTTCCATAGCAACCAGTGATGTTATCAACACAGGACCAAGCAGATGTGGGAAGTGCTGTGTGGCCTCTTCCTAACCCAGGAAAGGGTCAGCAGCTCTGCTATCCCTCACCCAGCTCCCCTGCTGTACTGGGACTGGTTTGAGCCTTAGCACTGTGGTCTTGGCCAGCTTTGAGCTTATCCACAGACTTTATTGATGTGTACACTAGCAGTCTATTAGAGTTGTCTTTGTTTTATGTCCTTTATTTTATCTCCTTTGTGCTTGTCTGAAATGCTGATGGTGCTCAGGAGCTTTTTGTGTAATAACCACCAAGAGAATATTGAAAACCTCCCTCTGTGTGGGGGAAAATAGAGAATTCGAGAGTGTATTTCCCTGGGAAAAGATAATTTATATGTGCTTGCCAGTACTCTCTGCAGCTAAATAGCTTCTCGGTCTGATTCACCAGTATATTAAAGCTGTTCTTTAGTACTCTCAGAGTACAGAATGGCTTTATAGCAGATCAAGTAATCACTGGAGAGTATCTCCTGGTGTTGGAGCACCTTATGCCTGGGATGGTTGTCATGGTAGCTCCAGCTGTCAGCATCAGAGAACCTGAAAATCCCAAGAAAGAAGTGATCCTAAGAAGAAACTGATGCTGGATCTCTCACTGGGTTTGTTTTGGGCCTATCAGTTACACTGATTTTTAGTAGGGACAGGTATAGAGCTCAGGTAGACTCTGTAATCAAAGATTTTGTTTAGAAAACATGGAGGTTTTCTAATTTTTTTTTAGTGTGGAATGTTCCTTGAATGAACTCTAGAATTGGGCTAGTTGTTTCAAATTTACTGTTTCCATTTTAAATAGCAATAGCTAATCATTAAAACTAAATTATCGCTTCAGGTTTGAAAGCAATTTAGTTATATGTATATTTTCACCTCTCTAAATGTGTGTGTATTTATTTTTATACAGAGAAGTATTAATTTTCTTAATGACTGTACTAAGTCTGAGAGCAATTCTAGTGAGGGGGATTAAATTTGATTTGCAGGCTTGAGCTCAGTCAGTACTGCATGGAAACAGAACCCAGGTGTTCCTCTGAATTTTGCTCTGTTTCAACAACATCCCTGCTTTTAACTCTGAATTCTTAAATACATTGTCTAGTTAATGTGAGTAACATTCCTTGTACACAGTGAGTTTACATCATGCAAAGCAATCAGAGGTGATGTGTAACAGGTCATGGCATGGCTGGGACCACTGCAGTTTTGGAAGACTGAAGAGTCTTGATGTGCATCCTGCACGTACCAGAAGGTCCACTGTGGGGGGGGTTTATTTCTTTTAAGCAGCAGTATAAGAAACTTTATTCCTATAACTTAGCATTTTTTTTCCCCAGACTGCACACCACAGGCATTCCCACCCTCAATAAATCCAGCAGGCTATCACTTAGAATACTGTTTATTAGTTTCTAAAATCAGTCAGTAACAGCTTTCTCCTGCTCATAAAGTTCAGTAAATGACTCTTTTTAGACAGAGAAGATCTTAAATTTTTGACCAGGATTCATGACTGAGAAAGGCTTAGTAAATTAAAATCTGACAGGCACCAATGCTTTATTTTTAATGGAGAGAAGATTGTTCTGTAGATACTTCTCTCCATGCCTTAATTTTGAGCTCTGCAATATTTATTGGGTATGACACTGAAGAATAATCACACCTTCTACTTTGCCTGTGTTTTTAAATGCAAGGATGAAGGTGGTGTGTGAGCACCACAGTTATTACAGCCAGCTCCTCCAGGAGAGGTAACAGTGTGTGGTCCTCTGGCTCAAACCATTAATTTAAGGTACAGCCTGTTGCATGCTCTGCAGTGATCACGTGTCCCTGCTGGATACACAGCCAGGAATGGCTTCACCCAGCAGGATCATGCTTTGGGCTGGGTTGACTGTTGCTGTAAACCCCCCAGGCAGCTTACCTTTTCTCAAACATGTGTCATTTGATTTGAAGTCTTTTTTTTATGCCTGTTTTGGGTGGTTGTTTTTTTTTCCTTTCTCATGACTGCAGACAAAATGAAATCTCAGTATTTTTGATGCTCTTGATATTGACATTTGTAGTTTTTATTTTACCTTGGTGGTAAGACAATCCCCAAAACAGTAGACCTACCAGCAAAAATATTTCTAACCTCTAGAAAGCAACATTCAATGAACATAAAGCCTTTTCTGTTTCTAGGGAAAAGCTGACTTTCCCAAACAGCACTCAGTGCTTTTTCTCTCCCCTGCTCCTAAGAATAAGTCCTGAGCAAATGTTGGTTTGACTGCATGCTAAATGTCTCACTGTATTTTAATTCACTTGAAGCTTCATTTACTGTTTTAATACAAGCCTAGGTCCTACCGGGACTAACAGTTCCTTGGTATTTTTGGTGTGGTTTCTACTCACACAATGACTGATCATGTCTCTTGAAGCCACCAATTCTGCCATTCTTTTCTTATACGAGGAGCAGGAATAAGAGCTGAGGGGACAAAAGAGGGTTCTAAACTGTTTGCTGTGGCCCCTGGGGACACCCAGGAGCTTGCATGGCTCCAAGAGCAATTTGAGCGGATTGTCCTCTACATCCTCTTAAGTGTTACATAGCACTTACAGGATGGCCAGGGTATCAGACCAGCCAGCAAGGGTTTAGGAGGGGCAGGTCCTGTTTGGCCAACCTGATCTCCGGATGCAGGAAAGGCTGTGGATGCTGTCAGTTTGGACTTCAGCAAGACCTTTGACACAGTCTCCCACAGCACACTCCTGGGTAAGGTAGCAGCCCATGGCTTAGACAGGAGTCTCTTTGCTGGGTTAGGAACTGACTGCATGGCCAGGCCCAGAGAGTGGTGGTGAACAGTGCTGCATCCAGCTGGCAGCCAGTCACCAGTGGTGTCCCTCAGGGGTCTGTACTGGGGCCAGCTCTGAATATTTTTACTGATGACCTAGATGAGGACATTGAGTCTTTCATTACTAAATTTGCAGACAGCACTAAGCTGGGAGTGTGTGTTGATCTGTTGGAAGGTAGGAGGGCTCTGCAGGGAGATCTGGAATGGTTGGATTGATGGGCAGAGTCCAACAGGATGGAGTTCAATCAGTCCAAGTGCTGAGTCCTGCACTTCGGCCACAATAACCCCATGCAGTGCTCTAGGCTGAGGATGGTGTGGCTGGACAGTGCTCAGACAGAAAGGGACCTGGGGATGCTGGTGACAACAACTGTCATGAGCTAGCAGTGTGTCCTTGTGGCCAAGAGGGCCAATGGCATCCTTGCCTGGATCAGGAATAGTGTGGCCAGCAGGAGCAGGGAGGTCATTCTTCCCATTCTTCCCCTGTGCTGGGCACTGGTCAGGCCACACCTTGAGTGCTGTGCCCAGCTCTGGGCCCTCAGTTTAGGAAGGGTGTTGAGACACTTGAGCACATCCAGAGGAGGCAACAGGGCTGGTGAGGGGCTTGGAACACAAACCCTGTGAGGAATGACTGAGGGAGCTGGGCTTGTTTAGCCTGGAGAAAAGGAGACTCAGAGGTGACCTGATCACTCTCTCCAACTCCCTGGAAAAGTGGCTGTAGTCAGGTGGGGGTTGGTCTGTTTCTCTAGGCAGCCACTGACAGAACAAGAGGACACAGTCTCAAGCCGTCCCAAGGGAAATATAGGTTGGATATTAGGAAAAAGTTCTTTATGGAAAGAGTGATAAAGTACTGGAATGGTTTACCTGGGGAGGTGGTGGAGTCACCATCTCTGTATGTGTTTAAAAAAAGACTGGATGTGGCACTTGGCGCCATGGTTTAGTTGACGTGTTAGGGCATGAGTTGGACTCTGTCTTGAAGGTCTCTTCTAACCTAGTCATTCTGTGATTCTACTTCCCCACTGTGCCTGTGGTTTTTTGGAACCAGTTAAGTCATAGTATAATATATTCATCCACAGTCCCCTTGACACCTCTTTTCACCACTCCATCTGTTTTCTTCTGGGTAGAGAGGGGAAAAATTATATGGTGGGACTATAGGACAGTTGAGAATAGGGCCCATTTTTTTTACACTTACAAAAATGTAGCAGAAAGAAGCTGACTTAACTTATCCTGAATTTGTTTCTGGAGCTGCTGGAGTGGTGTTCCTTGAATTTGTTCCTGCAGCTCCAGCTATGGCTCTGGCTCTGTTTTCCAGGCAGTGCTTTTTCTTCCAATTGAAGCAAACCCCAAGTTTCTAGTGCTCACAATGGACATCCTGACTGTCCAAACCTTCAGATTCTAGCCCTGTCAAATCTGAAGAATTCAACATCTGAAGGTTATTTCCCACTGGTTTTGTCAGCTGATGCTCTGCTTTTTGAGGTCAAGTGTCTTTGTATGCAGATAAGGCCCAGAGTTGTTGTTTTCCAGAATCTCTACTATTTCTTGGGTCATCATCTAACTGCACTAATTAGCACTGGGCAAACCTGATATAACCAGGCAGGGATGTTACTTGGAAATGAGTTAATGAGGCCTTGATTTAGTGGTGGCCTTGGCAGTGTTTGGTTGATGGCTGACCTCAATGGTCTTGGAGGTCTTTTCCAACCTAAACACTTCAAAAATTCTGCAAGAAATGTACTCTGACCTAAAGATTTGGGCTGTAATTTTAACCAATTGGGAGGGAAAGGCAAAGCCTGGCTCACCTCCTTCCCTTAATACCCTCTTCTTAAGCCTGACTTTGACTTCATTTATCATCTGCGCAGGTGGAATAATAAATTAAGCTTTTTTAAACTGCCAGCATATTAATAAGATTATTATTTACTTGTATACCTATATAAAGAAAAGTTAGCAGTACTGGCTTGAGATTATTTTTTGTGCATTGAATGGTACATTGCCTGAGTATTTTGGGTTTGGTTAGTCCTATAAAAAGTAATTTTCCAGTTATCTATGTATCCACACACTTAGAGTTGGAAAAAAGCCTTAAAATTAATAATTACCAGCTCAAATATTTGCAACAGGCAAACATCCCAGGCAACTCCTCCAGCAGTATTGCTGACTGGAATTGAAAAATACATTCTTATTCAGTTGCCATTTACCTCCCAAGGATTTGCTTGGGACTGTTCCTCCCTTCCCTGGCACTTGTTTGCAGTCTACCTCTGCATCCTATCCCTGTGTGGCATTTGTACCTGCAGAACAAATTACCTGGCTGATGAGAGGCTTACTTTATTGCCACCTGCCTGCTTTGTCTTAATTTCCTTTGGCATTGCCCTTAATCTAGAGGAAATCTTCAAGGCTGGCAGTTGCTCTTGAAAAATGAAAGATGAAAATGTTGAAACCTAATATAGTTAATACTCAGTGTGTTGCTTTACTACCAGCACAAATCACTAAGCTGCTCAAATCTTGTGTTGGTGGGAAAATGCACTGGATAAAGAAGCAAAAGTCAAATAAATTTTACATGTGTAGAAGTTTCATGCATTTTAATGGAAATGTAGTAGTAATACTGTTTAACTAGGAGCTGTATCAGGAGGATTAAATTGCTGAAAGGAAGTATTTCTGATAAAATGCATTGCAATATTAAGGGAAATCCAAATGAGTGTGTGCACATGCGTTACTCCTTAAATGATTTCCAGGCTTGATTTTAATGAGACTTTTGTCATGGCTAATACAGAGAAAATTTGAAGCCACTTCTTCCCTCTTATCAAGCTGTGGGCCTGAAAGTTGCCAGCTGAGGTGTGGCTCATCATGTAATAAATGTTGGCACTTGATTTCCACTCTGATAATTTTACAGCCTGCCTTGTTTGACAAGTCCCTCACGTACGCGTGTTTGTTTAGTTATTGCAGTTTCACAAGCTACAAATGAGGCCACACACTGACCAAGTTATGCTGAAACAAGAACAAGGGGAGAGCCAGTGCTTGGATCAGCAAGTTGCCAGTCTGTCAGCTGAGTTTATGGATCTGCAGAAAAGGGTGAGATCAATAGAAGGATAATAGAGGCTGCTGGAATGTTTGAGCCTTGGAGCAGGTTAAACCACAGATTTTTATGCAGTTGAGGTTTTGCATGGGCACGTTTGCTTCTGCGTGCCCCAGAACATAATTCACTGCGTGAGTAACGTGGCAGTGCTATTTACTTGGAGATATTATGAAAAGATAACCTGGTGTTCTCAGTCACACGTGGTTCTGGAAAGCTTCCAAATGCAGCACTGCTGAACTGCCTCTCATTTCTATACCTAGGATAACCCAGAGGAGACTTGAGGAAAACTACTGTGGGTTTGGGTTGTTTTTTTTTTTTTATTTTTCTTTTAAAAGGAGCTGAAGTCTGATACAGTTACATGCTTTAAAGGGAGATTACTGAGCACTTATTTAAAATGTGGGAGGTGCTCAACATTTTCATGGCTGGCAAAGGCAAAAGGCTTTTGTTGGAGGCAATAAGACACGCCCTGCTCTTTATGACTACTCTCCAATAAATTGCATTCTGGTAGATTTTACACATGAATAGTGTAATACATTTTTTGGTACAGTATAAATCTATGCAAACAGCGTGTCTGACTTTTCAGTAGTTACACATGGATGCCAATAGCTTTTACATCTCTTGATACAGATGAGTTACAAAATGTATGAAACCTGGCTGTGTTGCATTAAATGACAGTAATTGTACCCCCCACCTCCAAAAAAAAGACTGGGTTTGGTCAGATTAATGCATGGATAGGGCATGCTGTGTGTGGAATCCTCTATGGAATGGTCCATAAGGATGAAATACTGCCTAGTTTAGATTCAGTTCAGGGTTATTTTGTATCTCTGTCCTTGAGGATCCATTGATGACTGGAAATGAAGGTTCAGCTTAACTCCAAGTGCTGGAGCTGGGGTCAGGATGCAGGACTGGGCCAAGCAGCAAGAGACTGTGGATTCTGCCTTGCTGTGGCTCTGGAGGCAGAGTACCAATAGGCAGTTAGTGTCAAATGCTTAATACTGAAGTTTTCAGTGCACAGGGGAAGAGCCAAAGGCTTCTCTTCATCTGTTTCAGCAATCTAAACTCTTGATACTCCTGCAGCTTGCTTGGCTTGTGTCAAACATCTGTGTAGACTTCAAAATAAAGGGCTATTTTCAAGATTTTTTTTTTTTTTTGAAAAGCAGCATATGTGTGTTGCAAGGGAAGGTAGAAGTTCTGGTGGGAAATCTTGTCTGCAAGTGTCTTAATGTGTAACTCCTGACACATGTGTAGACCAAGCACTGGAAACAGGAAAGGAGTCAGCTTTGGTCAAATATGTAAATGCCTGTATTAAAAGCCCAGGACTGACTTAGTCCTAAATTTACTTGCCAAAAACTTAACAATGAAGTTGTTCTTAGATGGGTGTTTGTCTACCTCCTGTAACCAACACAGTGGGAACAACCTATTTTAACTTAAATTTCCTGGAGTTTTCTCTGTCCTCTCATTCGTCATTGGAATGGTAAATGTGGTAAGTCATTTCACAGACACTTGTTGTAATGTAAAAGGAATAATTTCATTCTCCAGAGGGTTCTCCCTTTGTCTTTAGAGGGTGCTTAAATGTTCAGAGGGTTCAAGATGTTTGTCCTTGGTGCCCCCAGTCTGGTGAGGATATTCTCTGGAGGAGGTAGCTGAGGATGTTGTCCTCCTTATTTAGATGTGTAAAATGCTTAAATGAGGTTGTGCAAAACCTGCCTTCTGTCTAAAAGTGGGTTAAAACCCTAATGAATGTAATTTAAAGGATACCTTTTATCTTGGTCCAGACAAGATCAAAGCCAAATTACATTAGTATTTGTGGAACAAATGAGGTTATGTTTGTTTCTTTGGAGGCAATAATGGAACTGAGAAACAGCTTTTGAGCCTATTGAGCCTAAAATTTTTTAGTCAGGGTGTTGGGTCCCCCATGAATACTGCTGTGCTGGACATACTGGATTTTTGTAAAGTAGAAACAAAGCAGGTGATCATTAAACATCTTTATTTTAAACTAAGATATGTCTGGCAACCCAGAAAAGTGTAGTCAGGTAAATAGCAAAAGAACTGTAACAATTTCCTTGAACTTGGTGTAAGCTTATTGAATCTGTTTGTTAAATAATAAAAAATCCTCCTCCATCAAAAATGCCTGAGGTACTCCCAGCACCTGAAAATGTTTGTGTGCTGTTTTAAAAATGCATTTTCAGTAGAAATGTGATGTTTGCACAATCATAGGGTTTTGGCTGCCTGTGTTTACAAGTGCAGCCCTATAGCAGTGCCAGCTGCTGTGTCTCCATGATGCACTCTCAGTTCAGGGGAAGCTGCACCCTGGATCCCATCAAGCCTGATGTCATTATGCTTGTTTTATAGCTGGGAAATGAGACTTCCACTACTGAGAAATGTTTACACATTCCAACTAGAATAGGCCAGAGTTCAAAAGAACAATCGGAGCTCCCTCCATCCTAAGGATGATGCTGAGGCACACCTGCTTCCTGAATTTCTGCTAGAAAAACCCCAGGAAGAAAAGGTAAATCTCTGCACTGCTCAGCTTGGATGCTGTAGTAACTTATTAAAAGATAGGTGTGCTAATTAAAGGCTAATGCAGAGGCTATTGGAAAAAGTATCAGGAAAAAGGACTAATTTCCACTAGTTTTCTCTGTGGGGCCTTCAACTTAAGGGATGAATGTTCAGAGAACTGTGATGCCAGTGGCATTTGTAAATTTGTGTGCTTGGTGTTTTCAAGGATGGTTCTGCTCTCCTTTTTTTTTCCTGCAAGTAGAGCAGCACTTTGTCTCAGGAGCTGGTGTTTGATTGTACAAACATGGAATGGTTTGGCTTGGAAGGGACCTTAAAGATCATCCAATTCCACCCCCCTGCCATGGGCAGGGACACCTTCCACTATCCCAGCTTGCTCAGAGCCACATCCAACCTGGCCTTGGACACTGCCAGGGATGGGGCAGCCGCAGCTTCTCTGGGAAACCTGTGCCAGGACCTTACCACCCTCACAGGGAAGAATTTCTTCCTGATAGCCAATCTAAACCTCTTCTCTGTCACTTTGGAGCCATTTCACCTTGTCCTGTCACTCCAGGCCCTCGTCTAGAGTCTCTCTCCATCTCTCCTGTGGACTCCCTTCAGGTTCTGGAAGGCCACAATGAGGTCACCCCAAAGCCTTCTCCTCTCCAGGCTGAACAATCCCAATTCTCTCAGTCTTTCCTCATGGCAGAGGTGTGTGAAGAACAGATATAGAAGCAGTTTCTTGTGGAAGAACAGCAAACTCTCAATTTCAAAGATCTTCAAACTCAGACCATTAAAACTATCTCCCTGGAAAACACTGTACCACTCTCAGAAACAGCCCTCAGAGTTTATGGTCAGACAGTGGCACCTCTAGTGTAATCTTTACATTTGGAGGAGAGATTAGAGAGAATTTCATCCTTGCCCTGCAAATCTCCAAATCCCTGCTTCCAGGAGCATCCAGCAGCAAGGAAAGGAAGTGGGTCCTGAGAAATGCATCTGAGCCTTGTCCTGGACCCCCTCTGGGTGTTGATGAGTTTTGGCTTAGGAGATGAGGAGTCACCTCCCCGGGGGATGTTTGTTAACACAGAAAAAAAAAGAAAAAAAAAGACACTGTGCAGGGATAAAGGCTCTGGGGCACTTAGCTAATGTCTGTTTAAGGCAAATAAATGAGACTTGTAGGAAACTTGACAAACTGGACTGACAAGTTTTTCTAGTGATTAGAGCATTTTTAGCTAAATGGTACTGTGAAGAGTAAGCTCATAAAAAGAGCAAGTGAGACTTACCCAGACACTCTCAAAAGTTAACTTTGAGTCTTCTGATTGCATCTTGATGTGATTCAGTAAATGATCTAACTTCCTGCTTTAGATTCTCTTAAAATATTATTTTCAACTCTGAGAAGCAATAGATGGCTAAAATAATTGAATCTAAATGATGTTTTAGCTTGTTTTAGTGTATATATAATTGAATCAGAGAAAATAATTTCATGAAGTAGTGCTTAGAGCAGAACTAACCAAACAATCCAGTAATGACTTAAAAATCAAAGGGAAGAACATTCTAAGTCAGCATATCAGAGGTTAGACTATTTTTGAGTTAGGATAGACTGTTCTCATCCGTAAAGGACTGTGATAGGTTAGGGTACTGTACAGTGTGTGGTACAATAACCCAAAGATGCTCTGATGTAATGGTGTGCTCCATCACCTGGGTCAGATTTTGGCTAAAAATGTGTTGTAGGCATCACAGAAGGTGCATACATCTTGATGTATGGCAAGAAAACCCATCAACCCTCTGGAATGGATTTCTCCTTCCTCTAGATTTTGCCTCTGGAGGCAACCACATTTTCTACAGTCCTGGCAAAAATATAAGTCTTCTAAAACAAAGTACAGTTTGTATTGGTTAATGTAAGTATTGAAATAATAACTTGGGTGTTTGTAGCTGGGAAAAGCTTGGGTTTTTTTTTTAACTGGAGTTTCATCTCCTTTGTAGCTGGGGCATTTTTTTTTAACAGACGTTTCACCTCCTTACTTAATGAAGAAGCATGAAATCCCAGTAAAACTTCTGAAATGATTTTGACTCCGTCAAGTCCGGGAAATACAAAAGCAGCCTTTCTCAGGGTATCCTGTTACTCTAATCAGCCAGAAGAGGAGTGGGTATTTCATGAATAAAAGCTGGTTGTAAGACTTAAATCCCAGGCTGGTTTTTGGAGCTTTGTTTCTATTGTAGCTGAGCTGCTAAATATATGCCAATATAAGAGGTGCTAAAACTTTTCCAGGTGCATTTGTGACCTTTTGAAGTTTATTTTCACTTAATTTTTTATTTTGGAATCTGAAGTCAAACAGTCCCTACAGTTTTCATAAGCTTTCCTTTAGGATGTGGACACTTGGTAGGCTTGGTGTGAGGGATATCTGTGTTGCTCTGTATTTGTTTCCCTGCCCTAGATTTGGCTCTTGGTGGCAGAGAGTCCTGGTTGTTTCGTGGTCTGACATCTCCTCGTGTGTGTGAGGAGTTGATGTCTGATGTGAATTCTGGTGACTGTTCTGTGAATTGTCTGTATACACTTTCACTCTCCTGTGGCATCATTCTGGGTGTGTACCTCTGCATCCTCTTGTAGAGCCTGTGTGAGTCCCACAGAGCAGCAGAGTCACCCTAATGAGACCAAAGGTGCTGGCAGCCCCTGGAGGCTCTGCCAGAGGCATTTTCAGCCCCCAGGATGGCACTTGATGTGAACAGACCTGCCCCAGGATGAGGGTGGAGAGCAAAGCAGGTCCATGGTTGCACCAGGGATCCCAGGAGCAGATGGAAAAATCAGCAGCACCCTTAGGAGAAGCTCCTTTTTGGGAGTGCCCAGGGCTTTACCAAGGGAAAATCTCCTCTTTTTTGAGGACTATCCTGGAGATCCTGGCAAGCCACTGGCAGACAGTGAATTCAACATGGAGCTGGTTTGTGAGCAGTGGGATGCTGTGGAATGCACAGACAAGCCCCTTGGCAAGAATGAGTCCATAGTCATTACTGATGGTTTTGTCATGGTAGTCTGGGTGCAGTTAAGAAATGATTTGCAGTTGCTTTGTTCAGTTTGGCACACTGTAACTCAGGTGTCACCCCTTGGCTTTTTAAGGTGAGCTTCTACCCCACCCCATCTGAGTTTTTCTGAATGCTAAACTGTCTCCAAAAGTTATTACTAGTGTGTACATCAGTACTTATGTTATAAGTACATTCTTAATTATTGTTATAGGCAAGATTTGCCCATCCGTCAAACACCATCAAACACTTGCAAGGATGCTCTGGCCTCCTCCCTTCCCAGGGCTGTGATATTATATATTCATAATGACAAAGCAGGAGCAAGCCTCAGATGCAGCTGTTCTCCTGTATCTCAGCAGGGCTGCTTCCTGTACCTGCCACTCCAGATAAAGAGCAGGTTTAAGTGATGATCTAGGAATGAGGCACAACAGCAAGGAATACTGCAGCATAAAACTGAGTAGCTGGCAGAACCAGTGAAATGCACAGCACATGTCCTGTGTGTCATGAGATGACAAATGCAGTCCTCCTTAGGACTAAACAAAAGAACATATGTCATGGGAAGGCAGTGGCTGCATCTTGTGGGGTTTTTTTGCAGGCAGCAAAATGCATCACTATAACTGAGAAATTTAGCCTGAGTTACATAAATTCTTAATTTTTGTGCTGATTTTCTTCTAAATTGTGCTTAGGAACTGAGTTTTTCTGCTGCAGTTGCAGTGAGTGGTAGAAATGAGACATCACTGGTGTGAGATGCTGCAGTGTGCTAAGAAGTGATGCAGGATAGACCTCACGTAGTGTTTGGATTGCAGAGCAAGTCAATACATCTGTCTCTGGACGTTGCCATCCATCTGTGTTTATAGGAATTCTACTGGTGAGGAACTAAAAATTCCAGGGGCCTAACTTTACCCTGTGAAAATTCAGCAGCTTGATCTCTTTGTGGCTTGCGTGCCCTACTGGCAGACACAAATGCTTGGATGGAATATTGGAACTATCATGAATTAACAAAAAATCTTTCAGGGAGGGACTAGACTACAACTTCAGGAATTCCTTTTTGTGTGTCTTTCTTCTGCAGAGGCTGTTGGTGTAGCCTTGACTTCCTTTATCTGCTACAGAGCTGAGCTAATTTGTTGCAGGTCAAGACCAGTAAGTCTTTCTGTTTCTCTGCTCTTCTCTCTTTGTGGACAAGAAAGGTGGGAGGACAACTCAGGGGGAGCTTGGTTACACTCTGCTTCTTGATCAGGCCATGTGGTGAAATTCTTTATGAAAGGAGGTAATGATTTTTCCCTCTTTTGGAAGTGGATGGGAAAAAGAAGAAAGACAGATCATTGATTCTGCTAAGCCACGAGCAATGAGGACAAGGCAGGAGTTTTTTCCATTTGTCTTTTTGAGGGATGATATGAATAAAGCAAGAAGTCAGTAGCTTCTTCAACAATGCTCTGCCCATCCCTGTTCACAATCCCCCACCCCGGCTGCCTGGCAATATAATGTCACTTTTATGGGAAGTATTTCCCATACTTCTGCTTTGAGTGATGTCTTGACCTGCTCGGAGCTGAAGAGCTTAATTTTTAAACAGTCAGCTCTATGGGTGGTGTTCTTGTCTGGCTCTGCCAACCCCCAGAATATGTGACAGCAGTTGTTGTAGCTGTGACTTTTTCCTTCAGTGCACCAGTGTCACTGTGATTTATATTTCTGCCTGACTAAGGGATTTCGATGTTAAAATAATACCATGGGAGGAATCCCAGTTAGCTAAATGCATTTCATTGACACTGATTATCTGGGACTAGGTCTGTGGTGATAAATTTGCCAGGGAAGTTGTTCTTGGTTTAGTGGACCCCATGAGGCAATGCTGTGTGCAGGCTCCCAGCACTTTCTGCTCCTTTTGTGTATTGGAGGGCAAATTTTAGGGGAAGTACAAAAAGTGATGAGACCTGCTAGGAATTTTTTAATAAAGTTTTTGGCAAGATAGAGTCCTGTCAAGAAATATTTTTGTTTGCAGCACATTACTTTGAGGCTGCTGACAGCATTTCGACTTCCATAACTGGATTACTGAAGATGAGTGTTCAATTTAGTGAAAAATCTTCTGATTTTCTGATGAATTAGAAGTGCCTGCCTGCATGTACGTGCATGTACACATACTTGTGTGTGAAAGCTGCATTTACTAGCTGTATTGAATGCAATTCTTGTGTGTTTGGTTGTGTGGAATCCTTTTTAGTGATACCTGTATTCTCCCTCTTCTATAATGAAACCTGCTGTCCTGAGAAGGGTGCATGAAGAAATACAGAAATGTTTCTTGGATGCTGGTGGAAATGCTCCTTCTAACCAAATTTCTGACTTCCAGTCAGCCAGTGGCAGTGCTTGTTGCTGAGAAAGATGACCTCAAATAAGAGAGGGGAGATCAACATTAGTTGAAAAGCAATGTCTGTGATACTGTTGGGGGTTTTTTGTATGATTTCTGAATTCAGTGGCTGCCAAATGTTTTAAAGTGCCTTTCATTCATGTATAAAGCATCACCTTCTACTCTGAAGAACTGACCAAGTAAGAAGTCAGGAACTTCAAATCAAAGACTCCTGCTTGGAAGGAAAATATTTACCTGGAGTTGGGATGATTGTGGCTACTACAGTCCAGGGATTTGTTAGCCATGGTGTGCTCCAGCCCCTTTGGAATATGCTGTTCTCACCTTTGTTCGTGCTGAGTAAGGTGTTTTAATCTCAACAAGGTTTGCTACTGCAGACCTTGCATGACAGTTACAGAATTAAGCTCCCTCTCTAGCATGCACATACTCAAGGATATTCTGCCTTTGGGTTGAATAATTGCTACTTTAAATGTTATATATGCATTTGTGGTGAGTGTATGCATATGGGGGTGGGAGAGAAGAATGGGCAGACAAAAGATGTAATTATTCAACAGAAGCCTTAACCTTGCATTATAAATATGGATCATGACTTAAGGAGCCTGAGGATGTAATAGATTCATCTTCTGCTTGAATATCTACTTTTAATCATAAATTTGCCTGAAAGTCCTTACGAAAGATGTGCACTGACATTTAAGGTCCTTGTGTGTTGTCCATGTGCAGATGCAGTGAGTGGGCTCTTGCAGCAAAGGGGCTGAGGAGCAGGGGATGCTGAGTTGGAACAAGGCCAGTCTGCCTTTTCCAAAGAGGAAAACTTTCTATGTACCAGAAAATGCCTACAGGTAAGGCAAGCACATGTTTAGCATAAATGTCAAATCGTTCAGTTGAAAGGAGGCAATTTCTGGAGGCATCAGTGTGGGCACTGGGGAGTGGGCTGGCAGCAAACTTGGATTGTGTCCACAGCCCCAGCTTTGGGTGGACTGTTTAACCTCTTCCCACCCAGCTCCTCTGCTGCCTGAATCTGTCCAGCCTCAGGAGCTGCCCCAAAGAGCAACTGTGCAGATGGGGGAGGGCAGAAGGAAGGCAGGAGGTTCAACAGCCCTGCACCTCCTACATGGCAGTGAAATAGGCATGAACTACATGTAAAGAGATATTCAAATGGTTCCTGTCCTCATTGCTGCAGAGGCAGAACTCCCAGAACACAGCCTGTGATTATCCAGAGTCTGCCTAGTAAGGATTTGATATTAGCCTTAAGGCTGTCCTATAATTATAAAGTTGACTGGTGGGCAAAATTAATCAATTGTTTTGCAGATCATACACCTCTCTGTTGCATTCTTGTGATAGGCAACCACAGGAGTCTTATTCTGCTTTAAAAAAGTTATTTTCTCCTATTTAGAGTTTTGAATTTAATCGTAAAGAGAAATTTCTGCAATACAGTGCTTGCAAAATACCAGATATATCTTGCTGTGATATCTTATTAGACATTAGGCTACATCTTGTAGACTCTTGCCTCGTACAGAGTTGTTCCCATAGCTCACTTGAGTAATTTTACTATTTAGCCCAGCTTGTGGTGCTCCACTGAAGTGGAGCCCTTGAGTGTGTGGCTATTTGTGGAATGAGCACTTGCCTTTGCTTAGTGAGTGCTGGGCTCTTAACTGTGATAAGGCTCTGGCACTGCTCTGGCAGAGATATGCAATAAGTCTAAATTCTCTCTCTAAAAAGACAGAAGATATGATGAGGGGTGTGCTGGTTTGTGGTTGCTCAGCCTGTGAATTCTCCTTTGGTTTGGTTGCAGGGTTTAGACTCTGTGGAGTAGATGAGTGTAGATGCTGATTTGTAAGGAAGAAGATGAACCTGTGGACCTGGAGGCCCAAAAAATAAAATCAACAGTTTGATATCAAGAGACTTTTGTCTAGAAATTATGAGTTTTGCTAACCAATATATCATCCAAACCTTTCCCTGTGCTATGAGAGAAACATCACAAGTGGCAGTAGTGTCATTGCACATGTGTTGTCTTCACAGTCAGTCTGGTGTTTGTCATACATTTCAATGGCAAATGATGCATCATAAGAGTTTCTTCTCATTTGGGTTACTCAGGATTTCTTCAGAGTGATCTAGGCACTCTTCCCCGAAGGAGCTCCTAAAATTTACAGCATAATTACTCAGTAATGTTGCAGAAGTCAAAGATTGAAATTATTGAGGAACAATTAGAAATTTTCTTGAGGGAAGAGGCGTGTTATTAAGGGATGAAATTTGATAAGACAACTGACCTTTTACTTGTTTCTAAGAAAAGAATGAGATTAGATTTTGTTTTATTCCTTCCCCCCCGTCCCCCATAGCTTGTGAGATCAGGCAACACAGCTATAAATGTGCGTGTGATACATTAAGTTAATTATTGCTTCAACATTTTATTTCTAGAAGTAGCAGCAGTGTAAGGCCCTGTTTGGATATACAAGTAGCCTCCTGAAGGAACCCTTTCCTAGGAGCTCCATGCTGGGATGTCCTGCAGCTGACAAACTCCTTGCAAGCCTGGAGTGCTGCCATGAGCATGTTACCTGTGTTCAGCCTCCTGACAAGCTGGGGGAGAGTATAGGAGAGCAGTGCCAAGCCTGCTGCCTTCCAGCAACCTCTGTAAGTTGTCCTGCCAGCCAAACAGAACCCAGGGGACCAAGAGGCCAGAGCACTTTTGTCTTTATTTCAGTATTTCTTTGGAAATGCTGTGCCAAGTCCTGTAAGCGAGGACAGCCAGCATAGCTCATGCAGAAACACATGCACACAATTCTCTTACAAAAAGAAATTGCAGTTCCAGCAGGAGGGATTAGAGGGTCTGCTGTGTGCTTTGTTCATTCAGTTCTATTTGAAACCTCACCTTTTTTCTTACTTTAATGTATTTAAATAAGGAGCTTTAAAACAGTTGATCTAAAAGGGAAAACAAAAGCCAGTAGTACAGGTTTTATTTTCTTGAGGGTTTTAGCACTGGGAATAATTCTTTTCCTGCCCCATAAAGCAAATGCTGAAACTGTAACTAAATGCAGACAACTTTTGCCCCCACTGTGGACAGAGTCCTGCTTTCTTAGCACAGTTTCTTCTGCAGCTTGGAAATCTTTCTGTGTTGTGTATCTTGATAGTTCAGGATTAGTTTGGAGACAGTTCTTCTGTTAGCTTGTCTGTCCTGAGCATCTGTAGATCAGAGATAAAGAAGAGACATATGTAAGCAAAATACAGAGCCAAGAGGAACATGCCACATTCATTATTTTTTCTTCAGCAGAGCCTCTATACACACACTAGTAAATGTTTCTGTGCCTACTTTCAGTGAGAGATGAAGAGGATGGTGATGCCTGGTTGGAGGAGGAGGGATGGGATACCTGAGGTATAATGTCAGGCATTCCCCTGCCTCAGTAACTGTGTCTGGGATAGTTCAGTAACTGGGAAGGGTGTCTCTTGTGCACTTTGGGATCTACAGGTGCTTCATCACAGGAAAATGGTGCTGTTGAATGTTGCTTGGAGTTTGGGCATGTGCCAGCTGATCCGCTAAAACAAAGACCTCTTCCTACAGTCACACTGGCAGCTGAGGGTGTGCTTGGTGTTCCAGGTGTGCCCTTTATTGAGGGATAGGAAGCTCCTGGACACAGCTGTACTAAGTGTCCATGTGATGACTGACACCTTGGCTCAAAGCAAGATGAAAGGTCCTGCACTGCAGAGTGCCAGGAGGGGATGATGAGTGTTTTGGAGGCTTTCCTTTGAGTCTGCAGAGCTGATTGAGTGAGCCTGACTGGACAGTGTGCACCAGGACAGGTCCTAAAATGTGTTATGTCCCCAAAGCTGCTGACATGCCTGATCATGCTGGGGTTTTTCCTGTTGTGGCCAGGTGCTGGTGTGTGAGGAAGCAAGTCAGCACTATGCTGCAAGCAGTCATCTGCTGTTGGCTTGTGAAATGGAGAGTTTCTGTCAGAGAGGTTATCCAAAATAGCATCAAGGGTTTGATAGGAAACGGAGCTGGCTTTTATCCTGTGCTAGGTTAATCCCAGCAGTATTTCTCTGTGCTTTCTGTTAGTAACCAGGCTACTGTCCACACAATTGTGTGTTGTTTGTGTAGCACCATGGGGATGTCTTTGATAAGGACTGAACCTAGAGCAGCCCATGGGCTCCAGTGTCATGGGGAATTTTCCACAGATTATTTTTGTGGACCTTGCTTCAAGCTCTTGATCACTGTTCCTGTACCAGTGCTACAGGACCTTGTCAGGAGACTGTGAAAGAAAACTGCACTTAGAATTGCAGAGTCAGGGAATGGTTTGGATTGGAAGGGACCTTAAAGATTATCCAGATTCAACTGTTCTCTATTCATTGTGTAATATATATGTGTAAATAATGAATTCATGAATGGCAAATATACGGAGACCAACTCTTGTATCTTGATGGATAAAAACCAGCTCTTGGGCAGGTGTCTGTGGGTGAGGCTGTTGCTGAGTTAGTGTAGAATGGAGAAAGTGTCTATTGAGCCAGGTGGGGAAAAGTTGGTGAGTTTAAGACTGGCACCTGGTTCTGAATTTTAAAATTGATCCAGAAAGGTGTGAGTAGACCCAGTAAGCAGTCAGTGGTTTGTGTGTGACACCAGCTCTCATTTCTCACCTTGCCTGATGCTCAGTTTTGTAAAGCAGTGTGTCTGCAGCACTGGAGTTCTCATTCCCGGATTTCTCTGCTGCTTTCTCGAAAACCAATGTGTGTCAGGAGCTGACCGACTTTGAGAGACTTCACGTGACTCTTCTATGCACATCATGGGCAAAGATAATGCCTTCAAGCCTGTACTCAGAATCAAAATACTTCAATGCTTGAATCTTCAAAATTGAAATTGACGTATTCCCTTTTTCCTCCCCTCTTGCCAGATGCCACAGAAGTACAATCTCAAAGTGATAGGTATTCTGTGGGACAGCAAACATTTTCTAATTGGACTTTGAAACATGAAATCCAAGTACTCTCAGTATGGGTAGAGTGGGAGGTTCAGGTTTGGAACTAACTTTGAAATTCAGACCCAATATTAATGAAATAATTCTAATCCTTTCAAGGTTTTAGCTTAATTTTTGCTCTCGAGTCTTATTCAAAGGAGAGATTGCCAAAGGCTCTGAGGTACTTCTGCCAACTTCTGTGATATGGGCAATGTGCACAGAAATGCTCAAGTGTGGGAGTGAGGCATCTCTGGAGATTCTCATAGTCTCTTATCTTCCTGTGATGTGCTGTTTTTGGCAGCTTCTGCTGCTCTGTACCTGGGCTCTTAGTTTGTCACAACTGGTTTCCTGGGATTTTGTACTGTGGTGAAGCACTGGGCTGAGTATTTTTGGAGCTTTCTGCATTTCATAATTTCCACTAGAAGGCTGAATACACATACAACTAGAGAGATTATGAGCACTTGGGTATAAACTGCTGAGAAATCTGTTGTCCTTTTTGCCTACCAGTTACTGATGAGATCCCACAAGCACATCCCAGATTTCCAGCCTAGTTGCCAGTTGTTTTGTGCTGACGTTGTATCACAGGGTGGCTGTTTCCTCCTCGTCCTCTTTGGCCCTCCTGAAATCCCTCTGGATTTGTTTTAATGCAATTCTATCATAACAGATAGCTTGGGATAAGGAGAAAAAAAATAGCCTGGTTGTTTTGGTTTTTTTTCCCCAGGTGGGTGTTTCTGCTCCCATCCTGGCACTATTGACAACACTGTAGAGGAAAGAAATCTTCACTTTAATTCTCATAGGCTTACAAAACTGCAGAGAACTTGTGTGTTTTGTCACTTCTGTATTTTATGTGCTATTCTTTAGCTCTGAGAGGAACTAAAAATTAAATGATCATAGAATAGATTGAGTTGGGAAGGGATCCACAAAGATCATTCAAATCCAGCTGCTGAGGATATTTCCTTTGCATGTAAGCACCTATTATATAGATGTGCATTGTAAGAACGTGATTTCTTTGGGAATACATGACTATAAACCAGCACTGTGTACCCGGTCTCCTCCCTGACATATCCATTTCAGTAAACTCTAGGAGAACTGGACACTTCAAAGATGGCTGTGCTGCTTTCCCTTTCCATTTTTATTGCAGCCTACTCATTCCTACTCTTTCTTGTCACTGTTTCTATATTTAGCTTACAGATCTATCTTGGATTATGCTGCTGAAACTGATGTAGGAATTTGGCCACTTAGGTGGCAGCTATACCTATATTTAGAAAATACTTCTGATGACTCCAGTGCCCCACTGAATTCTACTTTTCTTACAGTGGTACTTATTTAAAGAGTAGAATATTAATGAGCACCAAGATATTTGACATCCATACTCCAATTAAAATAATTGATTAATTAAGAGGATAATTTAATGCTTACTAACAACACTTGCTGTGCAAAATA
Organism: Trochalopteron elliotii; assembly: GCA_024734555.1. NCBI lineage: Eukaryota > Metazoa > Chordata > Aves > Passeriformes > Leiothrichidae > Trochalopteron > Trochalopteron elliotii. Next base: position 536,263 of record JANPWX010000055.1, read on the forward strand.
AGGCTTATTTTCACCTCACTGGCATAGGCCTAGGCCCAGGCTCTACACCTGAATATGTGCTAAGTATAAAATTCTTTTTTTTTTTTCCCTTAAAAGTTATTATCAAGTAAACTAAGGGTCAGAAAGTTTGTTAGCCATATGCCAAATCTTGAGAGACTTTGCCATGGTTGTGTATAGTAACCAAACAAATTCTTCCAGCCTTTGCTAACTTGATATTCTTGTTTAAAATGATGAAGAAATAATGATGAATGAGGTGAGCAGTTTTCTTTATGAAGGCCTTGGGACTAGATCTGCTGCATGTTGCTCTAGAAGAACTTAGGAGTGATACATTTTTTAACAAAGCAGGAGACTTTGGATGCTTTCATCATTGTGCAATGGACCTTCAGCTTTTGCTATATGGAATCTTCTTAGCTGCACTTTCTCTTTGAGATAATGAAGCAGAGCACTGTTGTTCTTCTAAATAAATCTGGATATTTTTTCCTGTCTCCAGCAAGTTTTTTAGCATTTCATGGTATTTTGTCCTGTTTAGTCATGTGCTATAATCTACTTATCGCCATGTAGGTGTAAATTATTGGGGAGCATGATTTCCTGGCTTGCTCAAAACACAAGACTTGGCATCATGTGAGGTGTTTTAACTTTCCACTACCAAAAGATGTTTACTCTCTTTCACTGAGGCTGTGGTGACTCTGCCAGTCCCAATCATTACCTCGAAAGTGACCCTTCCTTTGGTGTCTGTCACTCCTTTCTCATTAAGCTATTTTTATCTATTATCTTTGGGGAATTACATAAACATATTAGGGCTTCCTCTTTATGAAGAGGTAGTCCTGTAAGTTTCTGTAACTTTATTCTAACATCACTAGTTCACCACAAATGAAAGATTTCACTAGTGATTTTTGATAACCTACTGTTCCAAAGGAGACTATAAAAACGCAGTTATCCTCTATTAAATATAAGGATGCAAGTGGCTGTATGTAGGTTGGATGTATGGCACCTTTTGGGATTGGTTTCAGTTCTATTCTGGGCATCCCCTTGAAGACTGAGGGGATGAGTGTTTAAGGAGACATGGTGAAAATGCCAGAACTGGGTTTGATCACTCAGGTGAAAGCTTTGCCTGAAGCTGGCACTGAATCAGTGCAATCCCATTATTTTGGTCAAGGTCTGGCTTTTTAAAACCACCTCTGTTTGCCTGGATTAACTTTATAGGGATTCACATGGAGTGCAGAGTTCTTTTATATGGACTGTCTTTAGCTGACCTTCAGGCAACCTCTTTGTCAAGTCCACCCTTATCACACTTGATTAGCTACACTTAACTGCAAAACTGTACAAGCAGACAATCCTATTTTTAAAAATGAATGAGGAAGGAGAGGAGGAACAAAATAAATGGCAAGGAGAAAAAAGACACAACCAAAGAACTCCCTAAATCAGGCATTTTCCCCCAGTGCACTTTGCCCTTGAAGGAAGAACAAGGATTCAGACCCAAGGGGCACTTTGCAGTGCCTGAGGCAGGGTAGAAGTCAGTGTGAGCATCTGTCCCAGAGAGCCTATGGAAAGGGTTAATATGGATGGATATATGAGGAAAACTTCCTGGTCTCAACTTCATTGGGAAAAGTATCAAAACACTGGTAAATCCGTTTGCCCCCATCTCACTTTTGTGGCTCCTGCATATCAATGTCCTTACTTACTGCCTCCTCAGTGATCCCTCAGCTTTCTTTGTAATTTGGATGTCACGCCTTGGCTACTTTTCTCCTGGATTGAAAAATGCTGAGCAACGTGGCTGTTTTGTTATAAATCCCCTTTCTGTTTCGTAACTCTGTCTTCCAACTTCAAAAATAGTTTCCCCTCATTGACTTGAGCAAATATGATAAATACAAGCAGTTGAGTCATGCTGAAAGGGCATTTACTGGGTATTTTTTTTTTTTTGGATGAATAATTTTAATTGGCTTCTTTGAAAACTGCAAATTTTTGAGCATTAAAAATTAATTAAGCGAGAGGAGGGAACACTTATGAGCAGTGTGCCTTTATGAGATTAACTGATATTTGAGAAGCAGAATTAAATATCATATGGAGCCAGGTAAAATGATGTTTCCTTCATAAAAATGTTCCCAAGTGGAGAGTATAAAGAGACTAGATCAGAAACTTTGAATAATTAAAGAGCTTATAACGTGTCACAAAGCTTCTCTAAATGTACAACTGTGTTCTGGGTAGAGAAGTACGAAAAGTCTGAACCCTGAGTGGCATAAATTAGCCCACATCTACTAAACTCTAGAAGCTGTTTTCTATGGAGGGAGGGGAAAGAAAATCTGCAATGCATAGTGTATATCCCCATTTAGTGCTTTTCAGTTTTTCCAGAAATGCAATTAAATGTGTGTAGACCAAGCAACTGTGAAAGCTGAAGAGAGTGGGTGACCTTAGTTTTCAAATATCCCCAGTGGCCTAAAGCTCCTTCAGTCAAAGACTTGCTTTAAATTTCATTGAGTTTACAATGTTTTCGATGCCTGCCTGTGTTTACAAGGAGTGGATTAAATTAAAACCCTTCCCAAGCATTTGTTGTGATTTGACAGCCTGCTGAGTAATGCACATGTTTTTATTTTATGGGACAGCTTTTCCCCACAGGTCTATGCACTTTTCTGGACAGAGGTTTAACTGTAAGGCAACTAGTCTGATTATAGACCAACTCTTTTAGTTCATCTGCAGGAGAGGCAAGTTGTACTTGGAGTTGCAGGATTACATGTGGCTTAGTTCAGTGTTGGGGGAGGAAATGTGTGAGATTTTATACAATCGTGGCTGGCTAATATTTAACAATGCTTATTATGGAATGCCTGGAGGCAGAGCTGCTTCTGCATTATGTGGTTTGGGAGAGCTGTTCCCTTTGGTGGGAGCTCTGGAGTTCTGTACTGGTTTTACATCTAAAAGATGAAATATTGCTGAAGCTTGCAGGTGGGGAGATTAAGACAGTGATGTCTGTCCGAAGGAAAATTCAGTTAGTCTCATTTAATCCAGATAACTGTGGCTCAGCTTTTGTTTGCTTGGATTAAATGGGGGGATGTATCATCATCTCTCCCAACAAAAATATTCATGAGGGTTTTTTTAATTTTTCTTTTCATTAGAAGCTAGGTGGACTCTTAAAAAAATTCTTTCACATACACCAAGCTGATTTTTTTATCATATTTTTCTCTTCCTTTTCCCACCACTCAACTTTTTTGCTTGTTCAATTTTAGAAATCCAAGAAAGCGACAGCCTTTAGGTAGAGGGAAAAGAACTAATCCAGGGTTTATTTTCTGTTTAAGGTGGTAGTACTTCTAAACTTTATATGAAATTTTATCAGAAAAATTCTTCATGCAGCACTCTGCTTTGGATTGGCTTTAAATATAATGTATGAGTACAAATTGTCCTTTGATGGGGTGTGGCAGGAATCTTGGGGTGGCTCTTAGAAGCAAATCTGACACTTCCTTACCTCTGGGAAACAGGCACCAAGGGGTGAACACCTTGGTCTGCTTTGAGTGCCAAATATTTCTTTTTCCCACTACCTGCTCATCTTTCCTGTGCCCAAAGAACAAAAAAGAGAATTAATTTTAATATAGGTTAAAATATCACATTTGTGACCATCAGATGGACTTGATATAAAGAATGAGGGGGAGGGAAACAGAGTGCAGTTTTAAAGCATCCCTCAATTTTTCTGACTCTTTCTGGTTGCCCAGGGCTGACTTGTTCCTTGATGCAACTAGAGAAAGGAACTCTTCAGAAAAAAGATGTGGTGTCAGAATTGGCTGGTTGGACAGGAAAATTTCTAATCACTAATCTGTTTCTTATATATGTATATATAGCCATAGAGAGCAAAATCTGATTTTTTTTAAAGATATGAATTATGTATTGTTATTAAACAGTAGTCAAATAATTCAAATGTGATTTAATTTTTAAATTAAGTCATTCAAAAGCATGCCTTTTTAAAGACTGGGCTCTAATGAAATGCTGCTTTCTGCTGCTCTTTTATCAAGAACTTTATTCACAATGCTGAATGTTTTATGGTGCCAGGGGACATTGCATTATCTCTTCTGATATTGCCAACCTGATAAAATAATAAAGAAAAAAATCTCTACTGTAATTTCTTCACTCATTTTGATGAGAAATATCTGGCAATTCATTAAATAGGAATGTATTGCTTTGAAAATGCAAATGAATAAAGTAACACTGGCATTATAAAATAGCACCCAAGGCATTATCTGATCTCTTAAATGATTTGCACTTAATTCAATTACTCAGGAATTTTGTTTCCTTACTGGTGGATTGTGATCTGTGCTCTGGGGGCTGATGAGTGCTGTGTCACTGGGTTCCAGCAGGGCTGAACCCCCCATATTTGCCTTGGGGCTCTCAGTTTAGCTGCTGAAGGGGTTGGGCTGTTTGTGGTTGTGAATATTGCCCTCAGTTAAATCCTTTGTAGGTGTGAATAGGAAATCCGGTGCTGTGCCTCAGGCAGTGACCAATCTGTGTGTAAATATGGACAGTGGTTGTTTTATGTAATGTCTGTGAGGACTATTCCAGCAGTGGCCAGCCCAATGAAACGGCACAGGGGTCTTGTGGTGCTGTCTGACCCAGCTGGAGAATCCTGGAATGGCTTGAGTGGGAAGGGACTTTAAAGTTCCATGGGCATCCAGTTCCCATCTAGCTCCATGGGCAGGAACACCTTCCACTATCCCAGGTTGCTCCAAGGCCTGTCCAACATGGCCTTGGATGCTGCCAGGAATGAGGCACAGCTTCTCAGGGCAACCTGTGCCAGTGCTTCACCACCCTCATAGCTCAGAATTTTTCCTAATATCCAATCTAACCCTACTCTGTATGTGTGAAGCTGTTCCTCATTGTCCCATCACTCCAGATGCTTGCAAACTGTCTCTCTCCATCTTTTTTGGAGTTTCCTTTCTTCTTTTGCCTGACTTTGGAGATATTAGCAAATGTAGGTCTTCCTTTACTTACTGGGATGTTCCTGGGTGAGGTTGCACATGCCTGCTTCAGGATGAGGACACCACTAATGGGGACAGTGTCCCATTTAATGTGAGAGTCCTTTGGGACCAGGCAGCTCCCCGTGGGCTGAGGCAGGATGGATCCAGGATCCAGGCAATGCTGATCTGTGCAGCCATCCTTGGTCTTTTTTAGCTCACTGCAGCCATGAGGTAATAAAATAGAACTTGTGCCATGTGAGCAGCTTGAACATAGAGCTGAGAGGAGGGTATAGCAGGCAGGGAATTCCGCTTAGGTTGCAGCAGCAGCAGCTTATTGCTGCAGTAGTTCTGAGGTAGCCTCAGGGAAGGGAGGAAGATGTTAGCTTTCTGGCTCTATTAGGTCCCAGTGCTTTTCTTCAGGGCATAAGTCTTTGGAAAAGTGTAAACTAATAGCAGGATCCGTGATCATCTAGTCCTCTTAAAAATTAAATCTGTGATTGACACCTTTTATATGGAGATTGCTGTGAAAGGGCTGAGTGTTTGCAATGAGCATTATAATTCCATAAACTCTGACACTACATCCTCATTTCCCAACACTTTATAAAGGCTGCTACCTCCAATGCTGTGACTGCCAATTTCCTGATGTTTGCTGTTTCCAGCCACTCACATCTTCCTCTTGTCATCTGCTTTTGGTTACTTGGACATCTTCTTATTAAATATTACAAAATAAGTAGCTGTTGTTGCTGCCAGCAGTTCTGGGAGATTTTTGTTCAGGTCCTGCCTTATATATTTCAGAAGACATGGAAATCTCTCTTATTGATTGTATGTCCTGGTTTTCCCTGGGCACAAAGAAATAGCCAGCCTAATAAAAATTTTGTAAGTAATATTCACTTAATAGTTAATTCTGTCCCTGCCAGCCCAATGGTTCTGTGGCAATGACAGTTTTTGTATTTCAGGCTTATCCCAGGACACTTCTCTTCTAATGTTTCTTTCTTGTTGAACAAGTGACACTTTCTAGGGAATCCAGGCTGCACATTTCAGAATTGTTACAGATATTTTTGATTATGGGTCTAACCCAACAGTGATTTTTTTTTTTTCTTAGGCAGGGATGTAAGAATTGCTTAAGAGGCAAAAAAAAAAAAAATCAAAATCATTTGGAAGATTTTTAAAAATGAAACATTTTTGTGTGAAAAAAAACACATTTTAAAATTGAAACTGGGCAAAAAGTTTTGAGAACACAAAAATGAAATGCAAATTTTGGGTTCAGACTGAAAAGATATTTTTTAGTCAACAGCAAACACCCTCCCTGACACACTATATTGATTCTGCTATTGAGCCATTCTTTCCCCCATCCTTTCCATTGCATATCTCTCCTCCAAGCTGAATTTTGTTTCTCCACTTATACAAAGTGATGACAAAGTAAAATCACTATATTTCTTGATGGCCAATGTAATTAGCTTGGTTTTGTTTTTTTTTTTTACATCATTTGGACAATGTGAAACAGCTGCTGCACTGAATCTGGTCCATGCAACTGAATGGAAAATTCTTCCAGGCCATAAGGGTCACAAAACCCCAACATTTTTTGAGGATGTGGCAGAGAGAAAGCCAAACCCTGTGTGGAAATGTTCCTTTTGAGAGAGAAGCTGCTTTTCCCTTGCCATCTACTGAAAGGCAGAGTTTGAGATTTTTCAGATAAAGCCTTGCAGAGATAAGTATTCCATTTTTACCTGACTGGAGTCTGCCGCACAGGGAAGAAATCAATGGGACATGGGAACAGCAGCAGGGCAAAAGGAAAAAGAGACCAGAAAAAACTTCCTTCTGCTTCCTTCCATGATGAAGGATGCTCAAAGGGAGGAATCTCCCAGCAAACAGCAAAGAAGAAAAGGGTCAGTGTACCCCTCCAGCTGCTGTTTTGTTTTTCTTTCCTCTAGTAAACTCTTCTCGTTGTACTCTTGTTGAGGACTTTCCATTACTCTTTCCCCACTTAAAAAAATCTGAGGAGCTTAGGGTGCTTGGGTTGGAAAATGGACTTTGTGACATCAAATATTTCAGTCCCTTTAGCACCAACTGTTTGTAGGGTACCTGATTTACAAGGAAGGGAATACCTGTAACATTTACCCCAGGAGCAGCAGCATCTCTTTGATTCATCTCCTGGCAGTTCAGCTTCAGGCAGTTTTTCAATTTAACTACTTCTATGTAGAACAACTTGTCTCTCTTCTGATCCCTGAGCTGACCAATATGTTGAAAATGACAGTAAAATTGCCTTTTAGAGAAGGTGAGGGGAAATTATGGCTGCAAATCCCAGAGCATCTTTAAAGAGATGAGGACATCACTCTACCATAGGAAATTAAAGAAATTAAAGATGATAATAAGTGTAATAATAATTAGCATGACCTTCATCAAACAAGGTAATTATGATGACAATTGGAGTTACTTTAAATCAAGTGTAAATTAGTTTAAAGAAGTAGCATTAGGCACCATTTTTGTGGCTGCTTTATCAGCAGGAGGGAAACCAACAGCTTCAAATAGTCAATTTGGGGTAAGGATCCAATATATATGATGAAATTCCAAATGTCTATATGGTCTAAAAATGAAGCTGCATCAGACACTGATAGCCAGGAGTGCAAATTTCCTCCAGAGGAGAGGACACAGAGATAGAACATAATGGTTCTGAGCATTGACTTGAACCCTGTTACTTGTTCAAGCTTCTAAATGGCTTTTATATGTGTCAAGCCATTTGTTTTAAAGATTACATTCTTTTATACTAACGTGTCTCTTATTTCCCTTTCCTCCTTGGGTCGTGGTTGGTATTGTTTTACTGTTTCTAGGACTTTTTTTTCAGGAAATTTAGAGATTAAAATACAGTGATAAACACTCATGTGGTCTGGGTGAGCAGTGTAATGTGTATTTTGTTGCTAGCAAAGTTAGAGCAGTAACAATCACAGCAAAATTCAGTGTAATGTCTCAGTACAGTTAACACTCACTGAAAGTGTGCCTGAGGTTTTGGAATGTTTTCCCTTTGCTTGCCTGGAAGCTTTTCTACCTGAGGCCATCTCTGCAGAGAACTCCTGGCTAACCAGAAGCCCTGGTTTTGAATTCAGGCTTGCTCAGCACAGGCTTGGCCTTATGGCTCCCATCACACCACTGTTGCCTTTGTGACTAATTTCTGAAAGCTGCTTGCATAGACAAAGTTGTCTCCAGAGAACTTCTTCACTTTTCCTGGGATGACATGGTCACAAGGAAAAGTTAGAGCAAGGTTTCAGCTCCTTGCTTTTGGGTTTTATTTGCTTAGAAGTACTCAGAGGAGATGGGAGGGCTCATGGCTGTGTGTTGAAAACTCCTCTTCCCCACAGAGTGAGTTCTCTTTGGACCCCTATTTTAAACACTTCTCCAGGATGCTGATTCCTTGAGTTGTGAAAATGGTGGTGCATGAGAGGGGGAAATGCTGATGGACTGCTGAAATACATGCATTTGGTGCAGTCTTGTGGATTCCAATGAAGAATTTCTTTCCTTAAACAACACCTATTTTAAACAGCAGCATTGCCATACTGTTTTGTACCTAACCTTTCCTCAGTGCATCTCTGTCCCTGCGGAGTGGATTGTATCCAAAGGCACCTGTCCTTAGTAGGGGCCCCAGTTAGCTAGCAGGTGGTGGGACAATTATTAAATGTTGTGCTGATATCAGGAGGTGAACCTGTAGGAAGAGCTTGCAGCAAGCTGCTGAAACCTGATGCCATGGAGTGTGGCTGTAGGAAGGAATTTGTGTTGCCAGTTGGATTTCCTTCTTGTAGACCCTGCCAAACTCATGCTGCTTCAGTAAAATCACAGTGGTGAGACTGAGAGGAGTTTAATCCCTCTTACAGTTCATAGGCAGCCTAAGTGGGAGGGATCACAGTGCTGAGGAGCATCCCCAGTATCCTGAGAGGGGCTCTCCTCTGGCTGCAGTGGGATACACCTGCTGGATGGGATCCTCGTGTGCTGCAGAGACTGCCATATAGCAACTTCCAGGATGGTGGTGAGATAATTTGGAGTGAATGAGCCCCTCAAAATGAAGCACAGACAGCATAAAAGGTGCTTTGCAAAACCCTGTTCTGTTCATGTCCAAGTGCACAGGCAGAAATACAGATGAATTTAGCCACTTGGCTGAATTTTCAAGGCTTTGGCTGTGATAGTTGGAGTAAGTGATTATCCTGTCTCCTTTACTGCAGAGCATTTTGATCTGAAGTGTGGGCCATGTGATTTTCCTGTTCACAGAGCACAAAGCAGACACCTCGCTTGGAGAAAAGTGTTTAGTCTGGGTGAGAACTGCTCTTTGTGTGCACGCATGTGATTTATTTATAATAGATAATTCCTCCCAGCCAGATGATTTCTCCCAGCTCCCTTTCAGCCAGAGCCAGGGTGGTCTTTGTCAGTTATGTAAGGTCTGGTAAGTGTGGTGCATAAGCAGCAGCCTTTACTTTTCATCCCTGATGGAAAATGAGATGAGCTGTCCCACTTACCCCATGAAATAATAACGTTGTGTTTGGAAAGGCTTCTGGCTGGCTGGGAGGACAAAGCACTGCACAGCCTATGAAGGTGGAAGTGTGAGGGAAATCATGGTGCTTGAGCAGAGCCATCTACAAAAGACACACAGCCAAGCAGGTCCCAGAAAGGAGAGAGCTGCACTTTCAAATCAGCTTTCCTCCCTTTTGTGTTGTTCTGCCTTTGTCCTCAGCTTCAAAGGCAGAATGGGCAGGAAATTCAGCAAGTTCTCCAGAAAAGGGGCAGTTCCCAGGCTATGGGAGGTAGATGTGCAGGGGCATAGTCCCACCTAGGGGTGTTTGATTTATACCTTATGTACTATATTTCAAGCATGTGCTTAGATAAATGGTGTGTTTCTACAAATAGGGTAAAATGGTAAATCTGACTTTAAAGGTCCTCTGAAAATTAGGACTGAAAATGAGATTCTAAATAGAGATTATGATGCCATTTCTGCACTTTCCCAATGAAGACAGGCTGAGAAAGCTGGGGCTGTTCACTTTTGAGAAGAAAAGGTTGTGTGGAGGCCTCATAGCAACTTTCCAGCATCTGAAGGGGCTCTTCATCAGGAACTGGAGTGAGGGGAGAAGGAATAATGGGTTCAAAGTGAAGGAGGGGAAATTTAGATTAGATATATGGTAGAATTTCTTCCCTTTGAGGGTGGTGGAGCCCTGGGACAGGTTGCCCAGAGCAGCTGTGGCTGCCCTATCCCTGGAAGTGTCCAAGGCCATGCTGGATGAGGCTCTGAGCAGGCTGGAATGGTGGCAGGTGTCCCTGCCCATGCAGGGAGTTGGAACTGGATGGGCTCTAAGGTCCCTTTCAACCCAAACTGTTCTATGATTAAATAGCATAATTGCATAATACCTAGACTCTTCTAAAAGCTAGGCATGTGAAATTTATCTTTAATCTAAATTGAGGCGCTTTTACATCCTAAGGTCTGTATAGACATTTCTCTGTCCAAAAAATGGTAGCACTTTACTCCCTTTCCTTATTCATCCTGTCCATACCAATGTAAGTGATAGATCCAAGCTGAGAGAGTTTGGAGTGGGTCAGATTGGAGGGGAGAGTGTGTGGGTGGAGAACTTCTCCAGCATGTTTTTCACAGTGGCCCTGAGGTACTGTGCCAATTGCTCATACTCTCCCTCAGGCAGGCAACTGGAGCTGAGGATAAATTACATAACCCTAAATCTGTGTTGTCTTTGCACAGGCATTTATGATTTATATCCTCTTGGCCATGTCTCATTTTTCAATGACTTGTGTATTTTACAGCCTTTAATATAAATACCTGTATTCTGGACATTAGCAAGGAAGTAAAATACTTATAATGATTCTTATCCTTTATGGCACTTACTATGTTTAGTTTGCAAAGGACTGTAAAAGGAGACCCTGTGTTACTTTACTAAGGAGAGGTCAGAGGTGAGAAGAGGCTGAAGTGATTTGGACTAAGGCTGCTACAGGGACTTTCAACTGGCAACCTTTTTTTTAAACAGTTTACCATCCTTGCCCATGAACTGCAAACAGAGAGATGTTGTACTGTGACAAATATGGCCTCTCATTCCCCTCAAATTTCAATAGACTGTTTGTGTATGTGCAAAATTACTTGGAAATAAGGCAGATTTAGGAGACTGTGTGGAGAACATCTTATCCCTGTGCTGTTATGACAAACCAAAGTAACTGTTCCCCAAATGGCTCTGAGGCCCTTTCTCTGCTCTCTTGAGCTGCATCAGGCTGTTGTTTAGACTTTACCAGGGAAGAGGATGAGTTTGGATGTTACAGCTGCAATCCTGAGTAAGCCTGTTCCGTGTGAAATCATAAACTTCACAGTGTGGCTGCTCCAGTTGTGAGCTCTCTCTCTCTCCCTGCCCCCAGCCAAGGGGAAAGGTTTTATGCAAGAAGAGGGGAGGAAGGAAAGAGTATTTAACTATAATCTGACTCTGGCAAGTCATGTTCTATTTAAAACTTCATTGCACCTAAAGACCCCAGCCTGGCAAGCAGTGCAATCTGACAGCAGAACTGTTTCAGCACATGCATGAGCATCCCAGGCAGCCTTTGCAGCTTCCACTGGGCCCCAGAGACCCCTGGATCTGTCTCCACCTCCCTCTCTCCCACACCAATTTCTCCATCACCTCTGCAGGGGCATGTACTCCCTGATGTGCTTATGAAGCATTTGATACAAATGTTGGTGCTAGATTCTGTGACTCTTGTTTAAACATGGATTTGCTCTTGTTTTCTCTGGCTGTTATATTATTTGTTTCCTTGAGTCTTTTCCCCTCACATTCTTTTCCACTTATTTTAAGCCAAAGGTGATTGAATGTTTGTCCTGTCTCCTAAAACACTTTCCTATGCTTTGTCTCCCAAACAAGTAATGCATAAAAACCTTGACTGATTAATATATAGGCTTGCACTTGAGTTCCCCCACCCATGAAGGACAAATTAAGAGAAACTCTGTTTTTAGTTCCACTAAAGCTGATACTGAGGGATCCTATCCTTTTTTTCTTTTCCCGGAAGGAAGGTGGGGATAAGTGAGGAGCAGGATCTCTGTTTCCATTTTCCATTGTAGTAAATCTTAAAGACTGGGAAACTGATCTGACTTCTGTTTTCCAGCCCTGCCCTGGAGTGCTCCCCAGCATTGCCACCTAGAAGCATCCACACTCGGCAGGCTGGTGGGAGGCAGCAGTTTCTTGTGGAGCTCTGTGCTCTCCAGTCCTAGGAGGGAATGTTGTCTTTCCTGTCCCTTCAGTCCCAAAATGTGGGTTTTTTTGGCGCAGTTAGAAATACAATGACAGTAATGGACCTTTCCTGGGGATCTTTTTTTGCAATTATAATTAGCAGCACTAATATGTTTACTCTTTCTGATAATATATGGAAAGGCACTTTGATTTTGTATTTTTTTTTCCTTTATAAGTCTCTACACTGTCAGTGCTGAAAAATATTTGCACTCTGTGCTGTCTCTTGTCACACCAGCTACCCTTTGAAATGCAGCTTACTCCATTTCTGTTGTCAGTGAATACCATGGCCCCTTTTTGTCCAAAGCCTGTTGTTCTGTTAGTTTAAGTCTTGTTGGTTTTTTCCCATTATGAGGAGAAGTTGATGGTCAGGATCTCTATTGTAAATAAACAAAGGTGGATAAAAACCAGAAGCTGTCTTTCACTGAAGCAAACAAGAGTCTGTTTCTGCAGAGACAGGTTTGGATTCACAAAGCAAGTACTGGATAATGTCAGAATTGTTGACAAGCAACAAATTTTGGTTTGCAATCCATGCCAGATCCCTGCTGCCCAGCTGAGCCTCAGAGGGGCTGCCTCCCCTCATGAACACATTGGAGTTGGGCTGTGGAGAGGTGAAAAAGGCGGAGTCTTTGTTCTTGAAGACAAAACTTGCTGGTGGTGTTGTACATGAGGTGTTCTTGGGCCCTCCTACTCCTTTATAGCTGCGCACCTCCCTGGGCCTGGGCATCACACAGCTCATGCAGTTTTGTCCCTCTGCTTCTCAATGAGAGCTGACCATAACATCCACTAGGGTAAAAACAGCCTCTTTTGGCTTTAAATTCTTTCTCCAGTCCAGCTTCAGGCTTTGCACATGCCAGAGTGTGCAGCTGCCTTTCACCTGGGCCAGAGCTCAGTGGTTTTGGCCATGGTTTCCATTTTTACCTGGCTCACAGTGACAATCAATAGGATCTCTTCCCACTTTTGGAGATATGGTAGATGTGTCCTGCAGTTTGGTGGCACTTTTTGCTTTGGTTTCTTTTAGAATAGTTATAAATCTCTCTTAGAATAGTTATAAGTCTCTTTCACTAATAAGTGTGTTTACTTGGAATATAAAGTCTCTTATGGTCTAATTTTCTTTCATTCTGCATCTATGAAAAATTAAGCTTTGTGAAGTCAGTGCTATGGACTTAGAATTCAACATTTTTCTGCAGCTGAGGTTTCTGCTGTGAGTCCATGAGAATATCCCAATTATCTATTGATTTGTATCAGACAGATTTCACCACTTTTCCTCTGAGAATTTTGATTTGCCAAGAACTAGAACCACAATGTGCCTGAAATGTCTTTGACAGTTGCTTTTACCAACCTCCCACAGCTCCCACCACACGCTGTTTGTCTTTAATGTGTGCAGATATATGCTGCTGGACCAGAGGGTATGACTGAGCATGCAAAGCATCCATTATAAGCAGGTTCTGATTTTCTCTGTTCATGTGCTAGTTAAGCTATCACAGTTCCCACTGCCAGGAAATTTTCCCTTTCATGCTCCTTACATAAATACAACAATTGCTCACATCTCTATACTTACTTTGAAATGAGCTTTTTTTTAAATTTTTTTTTCCTTTAAGTAATATCAGTTCTACTGGGCCTAATCCTGGGATATGCTAAAGTCTCTAATCTTACACATTTTACTGAAAACTGTGTGATTAACCTCTTGGCAAAGCAATTTGGAATATCAGGGGGGGATTAAGCTGTTGAAATAGGGCTATGGACAGGCCTTTTGGGTCCTTGACTGGATCCCTAGCTGAGCCTTTTCCTACATGCCATGCTAAATGAACTCAATATTGCTCCTTGGCTTGGCTTTTCTACAGAGGTTTAGCAGTCTGGTACAGTGTGGGCACAGTGTGTCCTCTGCCAAAAATATATGCTCAAAGTACACCTCCCATTTGTTCAAATGGCCTTTCCAAGTTACATTTCTCTTTCCAGAGAGTCAGTCAAACTGTATCCAGAGGTCTGCCTGCAGTTAGTTATTCATGACTAGAGTACAGTTTAATGCCTATTTTTTCCTCCTTCCTTAACACTCGTTCATCCCCTTCTCCCTACTGTAGGAAATGGGAAAAAAAAAATTCCCAGGGCTCAGAGCAGAGTTAATCCAATAATTGTGGTAATTTATGAGTTGGTGGTTGATAGCAGAAGATGTAATTATTCTTTTCCAGCCTTAGCTAGCTCACTGTGATCAAATATGATTATGTTATTGTTCAATGAATCATATGATGAGCACAATGCACTGACCCGATGGCTGATGGCACCGTGCTCCTTGGTGGCATTACATTATGAATTAGATCAGTTCCTTATCTTGATTATCTGAGGCCCTAATCCCACAAATGCTTGTGAATATTTTAAAATTTACTGGCAGAATAAATCCATGTCTGAAGTTTTGTGATGCAGCCTGAGATGAAAAGATTTGGGGAGTTTTCAGTCCCTACAGGTACCTCTCAGCTGGTTTCATCCTGGCTTATGTTTATATTCATCATCTTTTTACTTTGGTTTTAGCCCAACCTTTTTCTAACCTAAACTGCCTTTAGACAAAGCCTGTGAGTGATGTGACTTTTGCTTGTCAGCACAGGAGAGGGTGTAAATTAATTCATAGGCTTATTTTGTACAGTAGGTTCTGGCCTAGGTGCTTTTATTGGAGCACCCTTAACGTCAATAGCTAAGTAAGTCCAGGCTGGATAAATCCTCTGTGTCCTTGCACAACCCCTGTACAATCCAGGTTACACAGAGCCACTATTACATACCCACAATCACCTTCTTGGCATAAGACCTGCTGACTGATTTATACCCGCTGCATGTTTATTGGTGTGCATATTTATGCATCTGTATGTTTTCCTTTCAGGTGGATATCCCCCTCTAATCAATATTTGATTCATGTCATTAGAATAAACCTAGAAAATGTAATGCCACAGGGAGATACTTGACCAGGCAGTTTCACCAGGGACCTAGTTATCTTTTGATGTGACTACAATAAAAAACACAGTAGTAGAAGCAGCTCTAATTTGCCTTTGTAAGATGTCTTAAGGCTGGATGGGAGGAAACCAATCCAAAAGCTGTCTGGCCATAGGGCTTAAAAACCTGAGGAAAAGCATCCCTCAGCCTCAGAAAAAGTGGCATACATATAAATCTGCCTGAATCTTCCCCACTGCCCATGGTCCTGTAAGGCAGCCTGCCAAGCAGAGGTGGTCTGGTTTTTAAGGCAGAAGTGGAAGAGCAAGAAGAGAGTGCTCTGGGGTTCCCCAGCTGTGGGAGTCATCCCAAGGAAAGGGAATGTGGCCTTGGGTGGGAAGAGATTGTGTGAATTGCCCACTGATAGCCAGTGCAAGTGAGACTTACTGGATAAGGGAAAGTGAGAGAACGATCTGGGAAGCAGGGAAAATGTGGGTGGTGAAGCAAGGACAACCTGTGGATGGGGAGACCAAGGTAGAGACATGAAGTTAACCCAATTCTGAGCTCAGCCAGGTTGCTGTTTTTGCTCTCAGCATCAAAGCTGATGCCAGTACCCACAGACTCTTCTCTAAAATACATGGTAGTGTTGTTGTGTCTTGCAGAACTCTGTGGCTGCACTGCCAAACACCTCCTGGGGTGGAGCTGATAAATCCATGTTGCCTCCACTCAACTGTACCTGTTCCCTTGTGGAAAAAAAACAAGTAGGTGTGTTTTGGCAACTAGCTCTGTGGTTGGGCTGATTTGCCTGCTTTCCCCTTCCCCCATGGAGAGGGTTTGTGTTCAAAAATACAGCATCATTTGTTTACTGTCAGCCGGAGTCCCTGCTGTGCTTCTGAAGTGCTATTCTAGGTACTGTTACATTTGCTAATGAATTGCTCAGGTTTTGATACTTATTAGTGCAGAGAGAAGGAAGGGTCAAGCTGTTGGTTTGTAGGTGTTGATGTAGTGTCAAACATCCTCTTAATCCCAATATAACCCAAATACTTGTTTGGGGGTTGCTGCAGTGTTCAGTTTCTCAGGACAGCCCAGCAATGATGGAAGTGCAGTCCTGTTTTCACCCTCGGGCTTTTCTGCTCCAAGCCATGTGCTGGTTGCACTTATAGATGCTGCTGGAGCAGTGATACCTTAAGTCTGCTTCTAATTCAAAGAGAATTAGTAATCCCCACCCTTTTCCCTCCAGATATCATGCAAGGCAAACCCCCAGCATGATAATGCTGCTGTTGTTGCTGCAGTGGCAGATAGACACGGGATGATCTGGTCTCCAGCCTTGCTGCTGCACTTCCCACAACCTTCCTGCTGCAGGGTGGGGTGTGAGGAGTCTCCTTGCACCACGTGGGGCTTTTGAGAAGGGGTTAATGAGCAGCCAGAGCTCCAGTGAGATCTTCAGGATGAATCTGAGTACGAGGGCAGATGGAACCAGGCTGAGAAGTGTGTGTGTGTGTGTGTGTGTGACTTGGGCTCTTCCCCAATCCGAACCAGGGTGTTTTAGAAAATGCAGTGTTACAGCTCAAGTTTTTAAAGACCTGGTCATGAATGCACTGTGGGCTTGGGGAGAGGGTTCTGTGGCCACTGTGGAAGAGGGTGACCTGTGCTCCCCAGGATGGCTCCAGTTAATTTGGTAACTGAGTCCCTGAAGAAGGTGGTAAAGTCTTTTCTTGTCTCTACTGTGACCAAGTTTTATCTGAGTAGGGCAAATGATGGAAGATAAGCTTGCACTTGCTCTTAGAAACCCACTTCAAAGAGTATAAGCACTTGGAGAGCTAGGCCAAGGTCTTTGGATGTGTAAGCAGGAGTTTTAGTAGTGTGTCCAGAGTGTTTCCCAGCATTCCAGCCCTTTCCATAGGGACTCTGTATTGGGTCTTCCTGGGAGCTTCCTAAATGCTGTCCCAGCAGCAAAGAGTGAGGGCCTGGAATCACCAGTTGTGTTTTACTTATGCACACATGATTTGCTGCATGTACAGCTCATGTGCCTCTGTGTGTGAGTATTAGAAATAAAACACTACGTTTTGCCAGCGTGTCTTTGTCTAAATCTTCCTATTCCCTTTGTTTCACACTCTAGGAACAGAAGGGGAGCTTGAGGCTCCAGGGCTGATTTTTGCACGGGCTATAGGTCTGGTGCTGTGAACTCATTCTACTCTGTGATGCCATCAGGTCTTGGTTTTGGTTTGGAAAGAATACTCGCAGAAGTTTCTTGGTTTAGGTAAGTATCTTACCCCCTGTGCTGGCAAGGAGACACAGTTTAGCCACCTGTGGTCCCAATAAAGCTTCTGATGTTGGAATCTATGCTATAAAAATAGGTCCCAAACTACCTTCTGCTGTGGCTTTTGATCTGCCTCGAGATCACTTTAACTGATTATGTCTAGCTAAAGACATACTTTAAGATAGCACTTTTCCTATTATTAGCCCTTGATCTGTATAAAAGTGTATGGATCCCATCTAGTGTATTCTGTGTAAGTTAATATAGGAACTAACACAGCTCTTATAATGAAAAAATAGATATTTTCTTCTGTGAATTGTGCTCTACCTTCTCTTGTAACAGCATGTTACTGTTGCATATGGCCTGTGTAAAGGAGAAGATTATGTTGATTGATATATGTAGATATTGTGTATATTGTCATCTATTAACACAGCAGTCACTTCCAAACACACCTCCTTCCGAGGCAGATTGCAGCATTAGGAGCTCATGCAAGAATCTGGGATGAAGCTGCATCTGAACTTCTGTAGGGTGCTGCTAGGAGTGGTTCCTTATTTTCAGAGGAACTTAAAAACTGGGAAAATCCTTTCCATTTTTCACTGTGGTTTATGTTGCATTACTGAAATACAGTCAACTACAGTAAGCATAATAATTTATCCTGTTCTAGCACCTCAGCTAGACCAGTTATTGATCAAGGCTGTACAAGAAGCACACAGGGAGGGAAGTCTGCACAACTTTGCTTTTTCAAAAGCCTGTTGTAAGTTTTTATCCAAACATTGCATTGGAGACCAGTTGATTTGGCACAGCATTAATTTAATTTATCTTATACATAATGTAGTTATTTTTTAACACCAGCCTTCTTTAATTTGTGAGCCTGGTGGTGTAATTTTAATGCCTTGTCATGAGAGAAGCAAATGCCAAAGTGTGTTTGGGTTTACCAGACTTCTCATGAGTACGAATCACCTTCCGAAGGAATTCTCTTATTTTTGGGGAGTGTTTCTTCAGCCTCACTGTCCCAGTTAACTTCTTGAACACATAATTGGGTTTAAGTGGCTTTTGTTTAATGCTGGCCTGCTGTCAGGCACTTGTCTGTCAGGAGGAAGGGACAATCTGCTGATGCAGATAAGCAAGACTGGCTCAGCCTTTGCCACGTTATGTAAATAGCAGATTTGTGGAGTTGCCCCAAGGAAGATTGTTTGTATTTAATTGGGCAGTCTCTAACATTTGTATTCCAGAAAGATTTCACCTCAAATACACTGAAGTTGATGGAGAGACTTCCCTGTGTTTTGGAAAGTCTGATCCAGACTCCAGTGGTGCTGATCTCGGATTTTTGGGAGCAAACACAACTTTATGCTTTCATCCTCCTCTGACCCTTCAATATTTTGTTCAGCAATCAAATCCAACCAGTGTGAGAGATCATATAAAGCAAATTTAGGAGTAGGATTTCTGCAGTTTCCACATATGCTGGCAAATGAATTCTCAGTTTTCCTACGTATGTTTGACCACCACTTTTCCCACTTCCCAAACATTTTGATCTTCTCTAGTTAAGGAACAAAACCCACCCAGTGGCAGCTTAAGCAACTTCAACACACAGTGGAATCATCCTAGTTCTGCAAATCAAACTCTCACATCACTTGTTTCACAAAAATCCACGTTCCAAGAGGTGTCTGAATTGGTAAAAATGGATAAATAACTTCAAATAGTGACATTGAAATCTCCCTTTGTGACTGTTTTGTAGCTTAGACAAAATTTTAGACAAAATACGTTTATTGACAAATGTATTCTTACTGTGCAGGCAGCTTTTACAGCCTCTGATAATTTGTTTGTTCTGTTTATTTTACTGTGCTTAGAAGACAACAGCAATTTGCATTCATTTGCATCTCATTTTAAAGGACAGTGATAATAAGAAAAGTTGTGGGGGATGTGTGTGTATATGAGTTTTTTATATATAAATATATATGTACATACACAAAATTCTTTGTCTTCCAATAATGTTTGAGAGGGGATAATTGCTGCTGGGATTTTACTGCAGTTTTCACATACTGCAGCTCTCCCTTGTACTCTTTTTTTAGTTTTGCATGCCTAAAGTTTCAAAACCCTGCACAAATCCACTTATTTATGTAGGACAAAAATAATTCTAAAGGGCAACAGACTATTAAAAAAAAACACTCAATGAAACTTATTGAGGCTAACATTTTAACACACACTGCTTGTTGCACATAGTTCTTTATCAGACCCATTGAGCAGGCAAGCTCATCAGGCTCCTGGAAAAAAAGAATCCCCCATTTTTGTTTTTCCAACTAGACCAACATTTCAGTTACAGGGGAAAAAACCCCAATCTTTCTGACACCAGGAGCAAAAAATAAAAGTGCGTGATTAACAAAAAGTGGACTTAGCATGGGTTGATAGATGTCCTAAATGAGTGGATTTAACAAGTGATTTTATTTTATTAGACTTTTTCCATAGTGTGTGTTTGGTTATTAATAGTTAATGGCACACACAAGCCAAAGATAAATAGGTTTGCATGGACCAGTTGGTCTGATTCTGAAATATTGGCTTGCTCATGCAATATTAATGTGTAATTTCTAGACACTTGCATCACCAAATGTGTGAGTAAAAGGGATGGGTAGGATACACAGCAATTACAACTCTTGTTGATGCTCACCAAGATAGACTTTCCCTGTTTTGAGGCAGGGAAGTGGCTGAGATACCCAGCATGCCACTCCATGATAGGAGGGGAAAGAGGAAAGCTTTCTTTTGAAACACTAAACTCTGCTAAGCAGCAATTTCAGCAATAAGGTGTGTTTCTTAGGCCCCCACGCCATATATTTGTATTAAGTTTTGATTTAGTGGTGTGGATTCATGTGCTGACATTGGCTAAAGCACTAAGCACAGGCTGAAGGATAGCACAGGTGAGATGATAAAAATCCATCCTGGTGTCCACCCTGTATGTGGCTGTGACTCATCATAAGGGTTGGGGTGGTTAATGTGGGCTGTGGAGGGGTATAAACAGAAGTAGGATAAGGCTGACAGTCCAAGTACCGCAGATTTGCTGCTTGTGAAATCATCACCAGGGTAGTGTGTGGGATCAAGTTGAGCATCTGGCAGCATCCCCTTAGGTACCCCTTTAACACTTCTTTGATTCCACACAAAAAAAACCATTAAACTCGACCCTGTTCTTTCCCTCTGGCTTGATGGTTCAGATAGGAAGGGTGAATAGCTGTTTGTTAATGACCCCTCTCTGGAAGGGCTCCTTACCAGGGTCGGGCAGTTTCCCTGACCCACTAGGAGCTGTGAGTCAGCTGTGACTCAATTTTCTGAGCCCACTCTCAATACCCTGCAAAGAACTTCTGGAAATCACCGTGGCTGTGACTCAGGCTCTGCTGAGTAGGTCCCAGTGAGGCAATGAAAATGGCATGAATTTCACCATATTTTTAGTGCTGTGAGTTTCTTTAGGCCTAAGGAAAGGCTTATACCCTGTAACAGTCCCTGTGTCTTCCCAGAAAAATTCCTTCAGGCTTTCATACAGCTATTCCTAGGGAGTTAGGAGTGTCATATCTGTATTGCTAGGTCATTTCTTATGCCTCATTTCAGGACATTGTAGGAGGGGTTTATGTAGAAATCCTGTGTTTTTAAAGGATGTCTTTGAGCTGGGCATTTAAACTGCTTGAACAGATTTTATTCCATTACTTCAGTAACTTGAAGTATTGGATGAACTATGGTGGAAAACAACCAGTACAAGCAGTGAAAAACACCATGATGCTTACAGGTGTTTGTACAAAGTCACAGGGAGTTCAGTGTAGGTTGCATTGGCCAGAGTATTTTGTTTGGACCCATTTATTTCATACTTTTGTTGGAGTTTTGCCTTCTAGTCCCATTGAGGAGAGGAACAGCCTTGTTCCGGAATCATGGAGCATTTGATCTATCCCTGCAGGAGCACCCTTGGGTGTTTCTGCTTGTTCAGGGCAGAAGCAAAAGGTCTGTGGTATCTGTCAGCTTCTGTGTTACACCCACCAGGTAGCTGCCTTTTGTCTGGGAGGTTTATTTTTGTGCACACATGAGTTTATAGATACACATGTGCACTCCCTAGGGAAAGCATGCATGCATTCCCATCCTCTGTGAGAACCAGCAGAGCACTGGATCCTCCACAGCTAAACTGCTCATTCTCTGGGCCGCTGGTTGTCCATATTTCTGAGTTTCTACATACTTGAGTACTGGATTTTGGCTAATAGGAAAAAGTACTTTGATTTATGCACTTGTATTTTTGGAATATCATGGAGCCTGGCTCATTAGCCAAGATATCGAGCTGAACAATGCTCAAGTCTGCTCTGTGCCCTAAGGATCTCCTCATTCTAGCAGTTCAAATTATAGTATGGATTGATAGATGTAAATATAGTGGAAAATAACTCAGTTTGGTGATATGAAAGGAGGGCAACACTGCAAAAAAAAAAAAAAAATCTTCCAATTCCCCACATTCAACTTGAACAAATCCCGCAGTTCTCGGGACCACTGATGTTATCTCTGAACACAGTCCTGCTGCAGTGAGCAAATTATGAGGTGTGTGCTTTTAGCAGAGACATTTCAGAAAAAATTCCTGTGGGAGAAGGAACAGTTCTAGTCCTGGCCCCTGTTTCCTCTGCTCCTGGGTCCCACACAAAACCATTGCCCCACACTCCCCCTTTGGAAATCTTTAGTCCCACAGCTTTCCAGGGATAAATGAGATGTAATTGCTCAGAGCTGACACTGATAATGGGAGGCTGAGCTGATTAAACTGAGCTCTGTGGCATTTACTGTCAGCACCTGAAAAGTAACAAACCCAAGTGTGCATTTGAGCAGTGTCAACTCCCCTTTTTGTCAGATGTTTGAACGTGTGCACCACTTTCTGGTTTGATTATGGACACGCCAGTCTTTTTTTCTGATTTGTGTATTAGGAGATGAAGATGTTGGAATGTGGAAAAGTGAAAAAGGGCTGGTCTCTCTGCTTGGCATAATAAAGCAATATATTGGACGAGAGGCTAGGTTACTTTTATTAGTGTATTTAATTGGTGTATTTAAACTAGGAAAAAAAAAATGTAAAGAAGGAAAAATTGGCCAATATCTGCAATGCTGATTTATGTTTCTGCTTTCCCAAAATGAATGATTTGTGCTATTTCTGGATAACCTACTGATTGACTGTCTGTCACGAAACCTTGTACATAAGTAATAGAGTAACACAGCAGCTTTATTCACACTGATGAGGGCAGGGGGTGACAGCACAAATGGGCCTACACAGGAAATGTACTTGCATTGGAGAAAAACGTAATGATGATCCAGTGTCTCTCTGCAAAGCCTCATCTGATCCTCTCTGCCTCGCAGACCTCACTGCCCGAAGTGTAGACACACACTACAAAAGAGAGAAAAACCTCAGGTCTGCCCTTGTGATTTTAGCAAGAGCAGAGGTTTCATGTGGTTCTGGTTCAGAGAAAGCATCTGGAAGAGTACCAACAACAGAAAATGCTGTTGGAGGATATTTTATAAAAGATACTAAAATCCTATTTTGTTCTTAGGTTTCTGAAGTGTGTACCATGGGAATAATGTACTATCTTTGGACAAAAATGGATTTCTTTCCCCAAAAAGCCTCCTCTCAAATACTTCTTAGAACTTTCTAACATCATTATCAGCTTTTAAGGAAACATAAAGCTCCCAATCAAGCATTCCTTGCACAGATGACTCAGGTCCCTGGAGAAGAGTTGGTTTCACTTTTGTTTTGTGCTTGGTGCTCATAAAACAGAGAATTTGATGTGACTTCCTTTTTGGAGCTCTGCTAGTTGTTGTTTCATTCCTGACCTGATCTGTGCTTATTTCAGTGTTGGGATTCCCCTTCCAACATACAGAACAACTGTTACCTATGCAGGTGCTGTAGGTGCTGTGCTGGGAGAGCAGAGAAAGTGATCAGAAGGCACTTTGGGAATGTTACAAAAATCAAAACATCCCCAACCCACTCTGCTGCCTCCCTGATTTAAGAACTGAGCCCATGTACTTCAAAGAATAGAGTGCAGCTTGTGTTTATGGAGGCCGGGGCTGCAAGAAATGAAACTTTCAAGTTATATATCCAAGATTAGAGTTTAAATGTCATTTGTAAAACACTCAAAATGTTGAGCAGTCCCTATGTGCAAACCAGATTGTGACACTATCCTGTAATTCTTGCTGAAGAAAGGGAAAAGCTCAGTTAAAATATGAGCACCTCCTGAACTTCAGTGCTTTTGGATGTTGCTGTGCTTAGGCATGCAATCTAGTGTTCTGGGGAAGCCTTGTGGTTTTATTAGTGTTTTATAAATTCACTCTATGTGCAAAGGTGTTGTGCATATTAATCTTCTACTTTAAACAAATTATGAAAATAAGAATCTAAAAGTAATTCTCAAACAATGAATATAGAAGAATATTTTGATTTTAGCAACCTGTGGATTAGAAAACTTGAAAAACCACAATCCCTGAGTTTGAATTAAGGGATTTTTGAAGTCTAAGTTGATTTCTTCTTCCATGTAATGTAAAACTGCTACAGGAGGCAGAAGCCAATCACTTCTTTTCTTTGGCTGTACCTGGTAAATGCTGCAGATGAATATATCTGCAGCTATGAATTTCAGATAGAACTGCTCAGTTTGAGAGGAACTATTTTCTGAAGTAAAGTGTACATAACTGATGCAGCTTTAACAAGATATAAAAATATAATCAGTAATCTTTTGTTTACAACTTTAAGTTTTCCTTAAAAAGTATTTAGACTATGTAATTTAGGATTTAGTGAAGGTTGTGAATATGTTTGGGGTTCATTGTTGTTGTTCTTGTTGCATGTTGGGTTTTTCTGTCTTTTTTTTTTCCCACAAACAAAAGCACAGCCCTCAAGCCTGAGCTTTTGTACTCCCTCTCCCATATTTGCGAGCTTCAGGTCAGTGTATTTTATGACATCCCTTTGCCTTCCTCCTCCTCCTCATGTTTCGATCCTTCTCAGAAGGTGGAATAGCTGTAGGATTGGTTTTGCTCTGATGTGAGACAACCTACACCTTCCCTGAATCTTGGAGGTCGGCTGCAAGGCTGGAGATGGAGCTGACAATTCCTCTTTGTGGTGGTGACAAGGATCTTTATTTCATTTGCTTGTGTTTAAACACTGGGAAAGACCCTTAGCCCAGTTAATACTCCCTGATAGTTTGGGAATTGTGCAAGGGGAATTTTCCTGGGGACACAGCTGCAAGGACATCTTCCTATCCATGCACACTGAGGAGATCCTGGCAGCTGTTTTCTGTTCTTCACATGTCCTCTGCTTTGAGCACATCAGGTTGCTGGGAGTTAGGACAACATTCAGGCCTGCACACATACATGGTTTGCTGGATTTGGTGTAAAATACCCATAACAGGGAAACCAGGGCTGCCAGAGCAGAGCTAGACTCATTTTTGTTATTTCCTGCCTCCATATTTTGTGCTTCAGAGGTATTTTTAAGCATTGCAAGTGTTTCCAGCTGTTTTCAGGTCCTCACAAAGCAGCACAGCTGCAGTCCAGGTGTTCTGTCCCATTCAGTGCTTTCCTCCTCCGTAGGAGCCAAGTGAAGCCACAGCAGGCAGCACTGAGCTCATCAGTGATACAGGCAGGTAGGGCTGGGGGAAAACTGTCCCAGCAATGTTTTTGGACAGTGAAAGGATTATAGCTGAACTTGAAATACTTTGTGAAATTATGGCAGTGGTGCAGAAAATCAGTTATAGAGGGGAAAGCCTATGCTCATCCCATCTTGATGTATTCTACTGATGCATTTTCAGGATGAAATATTCCTCTTTCAAGAAAAAGTCTTTGAAAGTACTTCTTTCTATCATCTGCAAACTTCAGTCCACAAAAGGTCAAGAAAAGTCCCTCAGGGGACCACATCTTCCTCTTTCCAACTGAAAGAATTTCATTTAATATCTCAAACTCCTTTCTGGGTGGAATTCCCAACCTTTTCCCACCTCTAATCTCAACCTGGAGGTGTGAACACCCTAGGGTGTGAACTCCAGGTACTACAAGACAAATGTGGGTAACAGTGGTGGAGTTTCATCTGCAATAATAAAACCTAGGTACTTTTAAAATTTGATATATTTTTGAAACAGGGTTTTGTATGTAAGATAAAACGTTTGTGATTGTTCTTTTTGGGTTGGCAGAGGTTGACCAGTCTGTCTTGCATCTGTGTTCACCAGGAACAAGACGGTGCAGCTGCATTTTTTTGCATGGGTGAGAATATTAATAAAATCTCTGTCCTTTACCTGACTGTTATTTTGCGAAATTATAAGTTCTTAGTTGATTTTTGGGACTAGTAATCTCCTTTCAGATGCACTGATTCTGAGCAAAAACCTTAGAAGTTACTGGCAGCTAAATCACACCAGTAAGACTAAAAGTGGGATCAGTTTTAGTCCTACACTAGTTTGAAGTCATAGTTCTCTTTTTTATTTTAATCTCATTCATTATTTAGATTAGGTTTTTAATAAATGAAAGCTGTGTTTGAGAGCTTTTCTATGTATTTTACATCAAGGCTAAAGGTGTAAAACACATCTATTCAAAAAGGAAAGGGCACACAAAAGAAAAAGTATCTTGAATGCTTCTGTTATTAGTGAGTCTCCAGGCAACTCCTGGCTGAGGGCAAAGCCAAATTAAGTGATTGTAGTAGCAGACTGATACATATATATATATTTACAGACAGATACCCCTCAGGAGCAATTTTTAACACGTGTCCATCTCCCATACCTTACATCTGACAGCTTTATTTGAATCCAGGCTATTCATTGGGAATAAGCAGCTAATTAATTTATCACATGAATATCAAATATGCAATTAGTCCCAGAGCACTCAGTATTCCAGGCATTACCACCGAGGTAGTCTCCCCCTGCCAACAATGACTCTGAGGAATGAGTCCCATTCAGTGCCTGACCTGCTGTAGAAAGACATAAATGGGTTTGCCATATGCTGCTTGATATTGTACATATAATTCTTCCTTTCTTCTTGTGTTCGTGTGTGTGTCCAGTCAGATAATGGGTTCTCTTCAGTCACAGCAGTGTGAAGGAAGCAAAGGAGTGTTTAGATTAGAGAGTGCTGTAGTCACAAAGCCCTGAGATGAATATTTCTGTGTAAAGGCAATTCTAAAGAAACACACGTGGATGTATTTCTCTTGGTAAGGCAAGAGCTAACAGCTGAAACTGCTGACAGCAAGATCAAAGTTAGATGTTGGGTGGAAAGCTTTAAAAGGGTGATGAGGGTTATCCATGGCAAAGCAGATGACAAGGAGAGATGGCACTGCCACTGTCACTTGCTGGGGAGTGAGGTGACCAGCACCTGGAGAACAGCTCAGGCACAGCTGATGGTGTCCTGGAGGGGAACGGTGAGAGATTCAAACTCCCAGGCTCCTCTCAACCACACTGAAATTCTGTGTCTGTTTCTTCAAAAGCCTCACCACACTTGGCAGCTGCATTGCCTTCCTCAACAGCAGGCTCAGTGATCAGACAAGCTCCTAAGCTGATCAGATGAAGCTGAAGCACGTTTATTTACTGTAAAGTAAACATCATTACACCTGCCCTTGAGATATTTTGTAATTAAGTACAATTTCCCATGCTGGCAAACCAAGAGCCATTTATAGAAATGCTAATTTCTGTTATTTCATGGCTAGCTCTGAAGGTTTAACCTTGGAGAGTCTTCTGGCTGTTGAACAGTTTTAAAGATCAGTAAATGTTACTGTGATTGCAGAAAAGCCTTGCAAGATGATGTCCAGCTCCATTCTTTGTAGCTCTATGGCAGTATTTTACAGCACAGCAATTAGAAATTGTTTCTGTCAGATGGAGCATTAGAAGATATTGTTATACAGCACTGGAGCATTTGGTCATAAATCTTGCAATTTGTGATAGAATCTAAACTAATAAAGCATTAAAAACAAGGCAAAGAAATTTCAGTACTTTTTCAAACTCTATTTTTGTCTGAGGACATGGTTTTACAGGGGTGATGTGAGGTTTAATGAGGAGTGGGGCTCTATCAGTGCTTTTGTGTTCATTAAGTTGTATTTCATTTCCTAATTTTGTTTAATGTCTGTGGCTTTTGATGGATGTTTTCTAAGTTGCTAAACTAATAGCTCATAAATAAAGTACAACATCCATTCTTGGGTTTCAAAATGCAGGCCATTGTGATCCTAGCATCAAGCTGCTAGTTCAAATGTTAGTATGGAAATCAGTCCTTCAGATTGATCACCAAATAAAGCAGAGGATGAAATAGTGGGGTTTGGCTGAATCAAAGTCTGTGATGGCTGTGGGGGAAGGAGTTTGTTAATAGTCAACATGAAATTCCTGAGCACTCCAGTGTTTTATAAAAAGTGCCATGCTGCACATGTGGACATGCTGTAGCATCCTGAAACAATGTGTTTTATATTCACACATAGTGGACCTATCAGTCAGCCTCAATGGGAGTTTAACAGCAACTTTTTTGTAGCTGTAATAACAGGTCTGAAAGCCAGCTCTAATCTCTTAGGGTGTTAGTTGTAAACAAATGCCATTCTGCATAAAAATGCCTCTCCTGTATGTTTTTTTTTTTACCCCTAAAGATTGAAGGAAATGCTTTATAAAAACAATTCTCTTCAAGCACTTAAGGGACACTAATTGCTTTTAATTTCAGTGTGTGATGGTCCTTATCCAAGGGAAGTATGCTGCATGGGCTATAAACCATTTTTATATCATATAGGGTTTAACAGAGCATGCCTGGAGTTAGCTGAGCTGCCTCCCTGCTTCTCCGCTCTCTATTATCCTTCACCATGATTAAACACTCAGTGTTTCACTGCCTGATCGTGAAGGGCAACCAGCAAAGATCACTGAGCTCTTCTCTGCTGCCTGCCTCTGAGCAGAGATGTGTTTCTCTGTTTGCTCAGCCACCTTTGGAGCAGAGCACTGCTGTGTCAGAGGGTGGTCACAGACACAGTAAAGTTGACCCTCTGCTATTCTTTTCGTATTCTGTTGCTGTTCCCACAGGAGAAAGATCAGCTCCAGTGACAGCATTGTGCTCAGCAGCCAGGGCCTGTGCCTCTGGAACTTGCTTTTTAAGTGCCTTATGAAGCTGATGTAAAAGTCTTTGCTGCCCTCAGAAGCAGCAGAGGCAGATATCCTCTCTAGAAAGAAATGAAGTGATTGTTTCCCCACTATCTCTTTCATCTTAGTGTGCAGCACTGGACTGACATACACCCACACCCACCTTCCACAGAGCAGTACTTGGGATTGAGCTGGCTTTGCTCAGAGCTGGATCTCATGTAATTCAAGTCAACCCAGTTATCTCAGCCCTTTCTAGAAGGCTAGTCCATTTTCACATGTTCACATTCTTGTTCCCAATCCTGCTGCTGCCTCATGGGCGCCCCAAAGCTGCATCCTCAGGGTGGTCATCTGTGTGGGAAACGAGCAGGCAGATATCCACAGTTAGGTGAATAACTCTGGGAGCAGGTTTACTCAAGCCTGAAGTAAAACCAGCTCTCTAACCCTTTTCTGTGTTGACATTGGAGTAGCCACTCACAGTGCCTGCACTGCTAGAAAGCTGCTGCTGGCAGCTTTTCAACCCTCGGCCATCACATCCTTTCAATCTTCAGTGTTTACTCTTCAGGCCACAGGCTGCTCCTCCTTTTCTGTTTGGAAATCTCTTAAGATACCATAGATATTGCCAGAAATCAGTAACTAAATCCCTGAGAAACTTGCTGGGCACCTTAGGGGAGTGTTGAAGTGCATGGTCCTGGAGATGTTTTAAATCTACTTTAAACCAGTACAGGGTTTAATTGTGAAGCTGTAGGTGATGGTTTGTCATTCCTGTCCATCCAAATGGGCGTCCTCCCATCCTCAGGCAAACCTGCTTCTAGTGAAGCATCTGATTCTCTCTGTGGAAGCGATGGACCTGGTGTCTAAAAAATCAGAAATCCACGTGGATAATTTTAACGCTTCCAGGGATAGTTCTGGTCCTGACCAGAAATCAGCAGACTGAAATACATGTACATATTTGGCAGTTTTATGTAGGAAAATGGGTTGTTCATGTCTTTTCATAAATAGATGGAAAGTGTAAAGTGATTGTGCATTTATCTTAAACTGCATGAGATTCTTAACATCACTGAGCCATGACCCCATCCTAAAAAGATAATTTTCTTTTTCTTCCAGTCTGATTTAAGTGGTTTAAATGCCCTTTGTCTTCTCCTGTTACATAACCAACTCGACACACATGATTACTATCATGAAAATACATTATCTACCCTGAGGGGGGGTAACCAGTTTTACTTATGGGCAAGAATGTGAATTCTGTTTTGCTTTACAATGTCTGTGATTAAATGATTGCTATTTGAAAAAAATTATAGATTTATATTCCATCAGTAGAATGACTTTAAAAAAACCAAACCTCTCTAAAATATGTAGTAGAATTGACCCTCTGCTATTATTTTCAGTGAACTCCAATCTCATTCATAACCTCAGCACAGATTATGCTGCTAAAATTTGCAGAGACCCAAAGTATTTTTCTCACAGTAATATTTTCTAGTTGCTCTTCACCCTGATTAGGATCTGAAGCAGTGACCAGAAGATGAAAGTCTCTCTGCCATTTTCAATCCCCTGAGCCAACTCACCATTTTCTACATTTACTTTTCAGAAATTAATTTTTTAAAAAGCAATTGTTTCTGCAAACAGCCCTTTGAATTCCATCCCGGTGGCACTTTAGAGCATTATTGCAAATTATTCAATTTATATGCATAGTCAAGCCTACATCATTATCCCCATATTCTACTAAGGCAGGAAGAGACACAAAAAAAACCCCCAAAGCCAACCCAAAACAACCAACACTCAGAAAAAAAGACAAGAAAAAGAAAGGCAGAAAGCTGACCACTATTCCAGGAAAATATTTTTCACTAGGCTGAAAAAATTCCCTAAACCCCCGTCATCAAGGTGATCTTTTTTAGAAAGTCAATGTAAGGAAAGATTCAAATGACTGCAGTAAAACTCAAAAGATGTACCATATTATGAGCACTAATTAATGCAAATATTAATGTCTTTGGCTTCAGATGAGATGATGCAGCATTCTTAAAAATTAATAAAAATTATTACGGAGTCTTACTGTATATCTGAACATGTTCCAACTTAGCAGCTTATCATTATGCACAGAATAATTGTCTGCTCATTTGCATCCTGTGAATTTCAAGGCCTTTTAACTGCATGTGTTAATTTCTCATACAAGTTACTGTGCAGTCCAAACTTGTGATGGGAAAGATGGAGTAACAAGGAATGACTAGCCTGGAAAGAGTGGGAGGAATGGCACTATTCTCCAGCTTGGTGGGTTCAGTGTCCACACACTGCTGGAAAAAACAAGCGAGAAGGTGATGGTAGAGCTGAGTCCCCAGCCTGCAAGGCCTCAAAACAAACATTCAAAACACAGGGCACATTTATCAGTGCCAACAGATGTGCAAGGAGTAATGGCATCTTTTTTCAAATGGAATCAATTAGAGAAACAAATGAGTTTTCTCCAACCCTGTGCCAAATTGACTGTATAGACAAACTCCTTTCATTTAAGTGGAGAAGAAGGGGAAGTTGGATGCTTTTGGCTTGAAGTATTTGAGCTTGCTGAGATCTGTGAAGAGACAGAACAAAAAAATACAGAACAAGAGGATTGGAGGAGGAGAAAATCATGGAATCATAAAATATCCTGAGCAGGAAGGAACGTACAGGGATTGTTAAGTCTAACTCCCTGAATGGTAGAGCCCCAGGAGTCACACCAGTCAACGCTTCTTGAATTCTGGCAGGTTTGGGGCAATGAACACTGCCCTGGGGAGATCTTCAGCCATGCCCACAGAGGAGTGATTTTAGCAAGGTGCTCCCCTAACAGCTCTCCTGTTTGCAGTGTGTTGAGAGACACAGGTTTCTCCTCAGGAATGGGAAGCCAGGAATGGATCTGCTCCTCTCATCTGTAAAGGAGAGGCAGAAATGAAGGTTTCTGAGGTACCTGCACTCCTGCCTGTGCTGTCTATGCTCCTGGACAGTGAATAAGAAAAAGGGCCATGCAATGTTGACTTTTGGAGGTGGAAAAGCTGCTAGATATTTGCATGTCCTCAGAAAGGCCTGAGCCGTTTCTGTGCAGGTTTTGTGAATGTCCCGTGGTCTGTGAAAGCCTAGCAGAAGGGGTAGGGATAGCTGCCTGGTGCTTACCCTAGTCAAAGGGAGTCTGCTGTAAATTGCTCTCTCTACACCCTGCCCTGCCTTACAGCTTAGGCTCTTTCCCAGGAGACACTTTTGAATTGCTTTTTGCTGGGTTTCTCATTTGGTTTACTTAGAGAAGCTATTAATTACAAGTTGGTAAGGTCTCAAATGAGGTCTAGACCAGCTGCTCTGAAGACACAGATAAGCTGCTGGGTGATGGTGGCTCTTGGCTGCTCCTGACCTGGGTTGCATTTGGGCAGTTGCTTTGTTCTGTAATGAGCAATCCCACAAGCTATCCAGTCCCCAAAACCAGGCTTTTTAAAAACTAGAGCGTACTTCTAAGACTTAGCTCACACTGTTTATAGAGTTGATTGCCCTCGCGTTCACCTTGGGCCTAATTGGCTTACTGACTTAATTAACAAAGTGCTTATTAATGTCTAGTGGCAATTAATTTTCAAGGGATTATTTTTTATTAAGATCACGAGTACAGTATTAACACTGTACAGCTGTGATTCTGGAGAACCAACAAGTACGGGGTTGTGGGAGGTTTTCTTTTATGTGTTCAGCAAAATTTATTTATCTGGTCATATTGTGCTGATTTGCCCTGCAGTTATAATAATTAGCATCTGTATAAGACTGAGAGCTGCATACTGAGATTAGGGCTTGTTTGGAACAACGGAATGATAGTTTTTACTGGACTTGAAAAAAATATGATGGGCTGATGAGCAAATAAATTACTTTTGTTAGAGAACATGGTATTGGAATGGTGACAAGCCTGCATTCTGCAAATTCAAGTGCACGGTTTGGTGTTTTAATATTTATAGGTGCACGAAAGTTGGAATGTAGGCACCAGAGCCAGAGACCTAGCTATGAGCAGAGGCTCGTTTTATAACATGGTATTTCATTAATGTGTGTTTTAATGGCACAATCTTACTGCCATGTGAATCTGGGAAAGGCCAAGGATCTCTCCTGCCCAGCATCAGTAGGTAGTTGCTTAGAGAAAAAAGGTAAACCCAGGGCATATAAAGACAAACCTTCCCTGGCACAAATTCATTTCTTTTAGCTGTCTCTGGCTTTTGGGACTTTCTGGAGAAGCAGAGCCTTTGATGGTTATTAGTCAATGACAGGCTTTTCTTTTGTGAGTCTGTCTTTGTGGAACCTGTTTACACTTGTATATCTGCATGTCCTGTGGCAGAGAGTTCCCCAGTCTGTGCATGGCTTGAAAATTCACTGCCTTTCCTTTCTTATGAAATATGTATGTGCTACTTTTTTTCAAGTGCTCCCTACTTCTTGCATTCTAAGAAACAGTGAGTGATTAATCATCCCTTGTTTATCTCCATCCTACCTGAGACTGTATAGACCTCTCTGCCAGCAGCCCACAGGCCAATTTTTTCTTTCATATTTGAAGAATCCCTGTTGCTTCATCCTCACACTTTGCATACTTTTCCTCATCCTTGTTGCTTTCATTCTGGAGAAAAGGTGACTAGGATACGTGATAAAGGTGTGTAAATCTGAGGAGATGCAGATGCAAGTATACTTCAGAGAATCTCTAAATCATACCTTGCCAGAAGATCAGAAATGCACTAGTTCTTCTTTTAGCCTGTTTTTCACATTACCAAATACTGAACACTTGCAGACAGAGCCCTCAGCTGGGTTGTGGAATTGTGGATTGCTTCTAATGTACCATTTTCATCGTTTTCTCTTTCTTCACCTAGTGGTTCTCTAGATTGCCTTTCGTGTTCCTTGTTCCTGGTATGCTTGGAAATGTTTATATCAGCTTTTATGTCTTTATTCAATGGTTCTTTAAGATTATCTTTTCCCCCAACCTTATTATCATTGTAAATGTCTTCCTTCTGTTTTCTTGTTTGTGCAAGACTTCTGTGTTTTCAAGTGTAACGTTTTACTACTGATACCTTCTTTATTCTGCATTTTCCTGTGACAGCTTTTATTGGGTGGGAGGTGGAAGGGAGGTGTTTTAATGTTGTTTGGGTTTGGGGTTTTTTCCAGTGTATATTTGGGGCGTATTAATTCATGGTTTGCCAAAAGGCTTTGAAAGATCTGTCTGGCACTCAGTAAAGAGCAGGTTCTTCACCCCTGTTTTGCAAGAGTGAAAACCCCCAAATCTTTATTCTCTCATGCACTGTCTGTGTGGCATTTTGGGAACAGAAATTAGAAGGTGAGAATTCACCCCACCTCAGAGTCACCACCACATCTGAGCTGTGTAAGACCCACTCAAGCTCTGCAGAGCTGGTGAGAGGCTGACACCCTGATCAGGGTCTGTGTTGTATTTCTGCCACCAGAAGAGTTCACATCTGGGGTATTTCCTTTAAAAAATTCTGTGGGCAAGTAATAAGGTGTTCCTGTAGCTGTGTCTGCCTCCCCATGGGACTTGTACCTGCAGCAAATAAAACTGAGGAACCATTCTTTATTCTATGTTCTGGTACTGAGACATCCCCCAAAATAATAACAATAATATCATCAGCAATTACATGTCAGTGATAAAAAGTGGCACCTCTGAGTTAACATGAAGTATGTTCATCACCTCTTCTGGAGCAGGCATTCACATTTAGTTTTGTTTTACAGTTTTGTAATAAAGCCTTTGCTTCTTTCTCTTTCCCCCTATAACATGCTATAAAATAACCAAAAGCAATCAACCAAGTGTGAATGCACTAAAAAGCTCCATTCAGATTTATTATGCAAACATGAAAGGGAAAGTTTAATATACAGTATAGTGAAATAAGGCAAATGTATTCAGCTAGCGTGTAATTGTGTCTGAATTTTATAATTTGACCGGTATTGTGAGGGACACCCTCACAACAAGTCACTGAATGTTACAAATCATCCAATTAATAACCTCTATTGCTGTAGTGTCTGATATCCCAAGTGGTCTCAGGCATTTAACTTGATGTTACATGAAGCCAGGCTCATGGATCTAGTCAGTGTTTTGGAGAGGGAGTAGGAGTTTGTCATTCTTCTCATGTGGATTACAATCAAAGGTAGGGCATGTTAATTTCATGCTAACTTGTCCTTGCTGCCTCTGCACACAGGTGAAAACCACAGCTCCCATGAGCGTCTGTGAGAAACACAGACATGCACATGGACAGAAAAGAAACTGATGTTCTAGTAGTCCTGGTGGAAACCATCTTGCTGCTGGGTGAATAATTTTAAATGTTGTTGGGGTTTTTTTCTGAGCAGAATAAACACAAAAAAAGACAGTCTGTTCCTGAAACACGCTTTCATTTTAAGGTTGCATAAGCAACACTCACCACTGAGTTCCTAGGAAATGAAATACGTGAAGTGCAATATCAGTACCTTGGCTTCCTTCTATTCAAGTGCCTGCATCCAGAAATGATGGCAAAGGGTGAGGACAAAATGTCATTTTTAGCACTGAATTAAGGTCTCCAGGACACAGACTGCCCCTTATTTCTACCACAGAGGGCCTTGGCAGGAAGAAACTCTGGCTTCTATTTCAACAGAAATAAATCAGAGCAACCATATACTGAGTGCCAGCAGCACTGCAAGGAGCATTTTGTATCTGTACGTCTGGTAAGGGCTAAGGCTGCTTTTCCTTGGCCTGCAGACAGAGCAGCACATGTGTGCAAATCCCTGAAAGGCACAAGGACGTGGCTGCTGTCCCTGGCCGGGGCTGTGGAACGTGTGACAGCTGAAAAAGCCTTTTGTCTGCCTGGCGTGCGGCAGCCAGGCTTGGCAGCCTGCTGGAGGCCGCCGAGGAAGAAGCTAATTACTCCATTCCATCCTCTTTTGTGGAGTGTTTTCCCCCTCTTTCTCACCGAGCTGTCCTTTTGCCTTGCTCCTCTCAACAGAGGCCAGTGACCAAGTGTGCTCTGCAAGGTGGCACTGGGAGCTGACATGCCATCAGCCAGGC
Source organism: Trochalopteron elliotii (assembly GCA_024734555.1). NCBI lineage: Eukaryota > Metazoa > Chordata > Aves > Passeriformes > Leiothrichidae > Trochalopteron > Trochalopteron elliotii. Next base: position 571,674 of record JANPWX010000055.1, read on the forward strand.
CAGGAGTCACTCACTCCCGTGCAGACACTGCAGCCACCCTCCCCAGCCTCTGCACAGTCAGGTCCTGGACCCTTTCCATGAGTTTATCCCCAGGGATGTGAACTAAATTATTCAAAATATTCGGTTGCCTTATGTGCAAATGTGGCCTTTATGAAGGGCTTTGTGAAATCCTTGGAATGTCCCTGTTTTTTGTGTGGAACATTAAAGGACAAGTCAGGCACAGGGATGCAGCACTTACAGCAGATGCTCTTGATGCTCTCTCTGAAATGCAGGCATCTCCTGGGTTGGAAACAATGACACAAGCTTGGCTGGTCCCTGATGGGGTTGTTTGGAAACAGAATAAGCAAACTCTGGTTTTGGGCATAATTGCCTTGGTACAGTACAGGCAAAAGGATGACTAATGTGGATGATGTGTGCTGTGCTAATTGGATCCAAGCCTGGCTAATTCGGTTCAAATCCATGACCATGCCCACCAGGAGCTGCAAGAGATGTTCTGTAAATAGCTGTGTCCTTTGGACCTGGTCTGCTATTTGAGAAACCAGGAGTACTTTACAGAACAGACATAACCATGGACTAACCATGGCTGCAATTCATGTTACTTCCCTTGGCTTGGAGAGCAAGTGGTACATGAGGCAGGACTTTCCAGAAGCAAAGCCATAGAACAGTCTTCCCTTCACAGAACAAAGTTCTGCTGGGTCAGTGTCAGAGGGAACCTTATTGTAACTGGTTCCCTGGGTGTGATTGATTTTTCTATATGGATGAGAGGCCTTTAGAGACAGACACAGAGGGAGTGGGGACAGTACAAACCCAAAGCTTGTGTTTGATGTGCCAGATTCTACAAACTTCATGGGATTTAAAGAAATTAACTCCGTACCTAAAACAATATCTGGATTTAGTTTTGGTTTCCCTGTGGTGATAAATATTGAAAAACTTTAATGGCTTTTATGGAAACTTCTTTGGCTGCCATCCTTGTATGGAGAATACACCAAAAAGGGCTGGTTTGTGGTTAAGCCCTTCATCCTTTTGTTTTGTCCAGTCAATAGTACCAACAGCAGCTGTTATCCCGAGTATTTGTGTAAATCTACCAGCTATAACCAGGGAATTCAGGGAAATGTTTCAGCATCAGGAGTGGTTTTGGGTGTTTGTTTGTTTGTTTATTTGTAGGTCTTCTTGTTGGGTTTTTTTACAAAGATGGTTTTGATCTTCTTGAAAAACTTGTATTTCTTTTCCCACCTGAAGTAAGTCTCTAGCTTGGTTTTTCATTTTAATTTACATGATTGCTTTTATTTACCCCAAAGACATTAAGCTGCTCGGGCAGAGGCAGCCAACTATTTTGACTGGCAGAATAGATGTAGTACCCAGAGCAGCACTTCTAGCTGCATGTGGACAGAAAGTACTTGACAAATGTTAAAACGCTGTACTTTACAGTATCCAGGAGTCAAAGCAGTTCTTCACATTTTACTGAACAGGAGCTGGAATTAATGGTTATATGAATATGACCTCTTAAGACTAATAGATTTTTGTCTCAGCATCACTGAGTTTCAGCAAGTAGGTGATGGTCTTTAGACTTCACTTCTAGATTTTGGTCTTTACTGGAGTTGAGCTTGTGGTTTTTGGCTATCATAGAGCTTTAATCTTGCAAGTGTTCTGGCGTTACTTGCATGAAGCATTACAAATATGTATCTGAAGCTGTGCAGCTGGTGGGCAGAAGATCTTGATAGGAAACCCAGACCTCTTGTGTGAACCTTCATTTCTGCACAATTCATTTTGTTCTTTCTACGAGCTTAGCAGAGTGTTGATTCAGGCAGGGTTTGTGTCCTCTAAGTATTGTGTTGATCTGTTAAGCCAGACTTGGAAAAAAGGTGGTTTTTACAAGGCTGATGGATCCCTTTGGTCTGTTCCCACTTTCTTGTTTGTTTCGATGGGACACACCCCTCAAAGTAATGTCTCTCCTTTCCCAAGTGTTAAGGGGTGAGAAATATGTGTGAGAAAATGGGAATATGCTCTGAAATGTTCTTTTCCCCTCACCACCACACCCTACCACATCCCATTTCCTTCTTCTGGGCAAATCTACTTGGCAGGTTTTCAGCAGTCACTGCCAGCTTTGTTAAAGATGCTGCAAGACGCCAAGAATATAAGTCTAAAAACATCTTTGCTGGCCAGGGCTGTCACTGCTGCCAGTGCTGGGGTTCCTCTCTCCTGCTGATAAAAGCTCCTGGCTGATGCAGTGTTGACTTAGGACCTGTCACAGTATCAGCAGTTTGGGTGTAGTGGGAAGGGTGGCTCTGGCCATCAGGTTAGGAGAGGATGGATCAGACAATGGCTTGTACAAAAGCAAATAAGTCAGCCCTGAGCAGTGGGTAGCAATAGATGAAAAGGAAGAGAAGTGCAAGGGTAAAGAGAGGTAGAGGTGAAATTCCCCAGAGCACCCCAGATCGTTTTGCATGCCCCCAGAGGAGCAGAGATTCTAAAACAAATAAAACTGGACGTGTTGCCAAAGTGAGCTGCCAACATTTCTGGTATCTTAGGAAAAATGCTTCCTCAGTGCACACTAAAGTCTGTGCTCAGACTTGCAGCATTCTGTGCTCAGCCTCCAAATGCTGAATATTTTATCTGGGATTCTATTTACTTCTTGAGGAAGCAGACTAGAAAAGCTCCCAGTGTGTTGCCTCTAGTTACTAATTTAAATTGAGATTAGAGCAGGAGCATATCCAGCATCATCAGTTGGCCTTAAAACTTTCTGCATCTGGCAGTGTCTCCTGACTTGGTGCTGGTGCCCTCTGAGCTGAGAAGAACGCCTGGGAGATTTTCTACATCTGGCACAGGAGTGAGGGTGGAGGTACCATCTCTGAGGTTATGGCATTTTGCCTTTCCTCCCTCTCCACAGCAGCCTTAAATCCATGGATACAGAAGGGGCTCTGAAGAACTCCAGGAATCAGCACCGAAAGCAGGTAGAGGGAGGGGATTTTACCCCTCTGCTCTCAGCTTTGCGGAATTAAAATCCATGCAGGGAAAGGCTTAGAGAAGCATGTAAAGAAACCTACACCAAAGTCTGAAAGACAAACTGCAGTACAGCATCACTCTCCCTAACTGCACAAAGAAGTACATTATTGAAAATTGTGCATTTTTATTAGAGAAAAAAAATCCAAGCAAAGTAAGACCACAAGGCAATGAGCCAAAACAGAGCTAAACAACTATACAGAATTAGAACTGGGAAAGAAAAAGGCTGATTCTCAGAAATGACAAATTGCCACCATGCAAAAGACATGAAGCTTTTAAAAGCCCAAAGAACCAGCAAGATTACCTGGCCTGACAGTACAGGCATCTGGCACATGAATCATAGAAAACCATCGTGGCTTAGGAACCTCAGCCAGCTTGTTCTGAGTCTATCCAGAGGAATGCCCTGGTTCATTAACTCACAAGCCAGTGCATTAGCATGTGCTTCATAGGTGTTAAGTGTTTATCAATTAAATAAACCTTGTGGATGAGCTTGTCAATAGATGAGGGATTTTAGCTTTACTATTTCTGCTCTGCTACTTGGATGACCTTGAGCTTGTCTTCTGTTCAGGGTGCCTGCTCTCCTATTGGCATTTGTGGCTTTCCACTGCAGATGTGAACATCAGCTCAGGCTCACTGGCAGCTGCTTCATGTACAGGACCAACATAATGTCCTCACTGGGGACACTGAGAGCAAACATTTCTGTTTCTGGATTCACATCCTCCATGACATAAGCCCCATTTGGTAGCTGATTTTTCCTTCCATTATTAGAAATATAAAAACCTAAAAGTTTTATTTCTCTGGCCACTTGATTATTTTACTCTGCCTTGTTCTTTCTGTCTCCTTTGCACTTACTGAGAGGTCAGGGTTTATATCCAAGGACTTCAGCAGGTAAAAGATTCCATTAAAGGCTTCTGACATTTTTTTTTTCACTTACTGCATTTACTTCCAAAAGTGATTGTGTTGTTTTGTTTTAAAATAAGTTGTCTCTTCTATTTATTTATTATGCACATCCCAATAGCATCTTGATTTTCACAGTCCCTCTGTGCCATGTAAGTAGTATGTGATTTGATGGTAGAACATTATCATCCATTTTCTGTTACTTTTAAGTAGCAGAATTTTTCTCTCAACATTTTGATGCTTTTTCTGTGTTTCAACTTAATTTTTGTTTTCCTCAGTATGTCCAACAGTATTCATTTAATCTTTTGTGTTCACAGTTTACCATACAAGTAGCTAGGGAATGTGTGATTCTAAATAAATTATACCATTATTTAAAAACATGTTTTCAAACTTTATGCTGTGATTTTGGTGGGAAATCAAATAGTAAAACAAAGGAAGTGAGAGTACAGAGTGGTTCTAGAGTGGTTGGTAGTAAAATATTTCTCACTTAATATAGATCCAATTATATTTTAGTTATTCATCCTCTTTTCCTTTACAGTCAGTGGGACAATTTAGTGATTGATTAATCTGAATTGTCCTTTTTTTTTTTTTCCCCCTCCATTTAAAAAGGCAAAAATTGGGACTAGGGTCAGGCCAGATTTTTCACTATTGTCTATGAAAGGGAATCTGTGTGGCTTCTTTTAGGATAGTTGGCCAAAGTTAGGGTGTGCTATGTGCTGTAACATAGTTACATCATTTTTCTTTTAGATAGGTGAGATTTACTGGCAGGACCTGGATCCTTCTGTGGGAATTCTAATGGGAGATAGATGTGTATTGACTTTGCTTAGAGCACTCAGTGTTGACTTCACCCACCCTTATTCCTTCCTCAATAACCTAGAAAAGGTGATGCAACTTTCCCTAATGTGCCTTAATCCCATTTCCAGCCTTCATCCCCAAAGACCTCTTATCACCAGCTGGAGAAGTCAGAGCTTTCTTCAGTTCTGTCCTAAATTGCTTCCCTTATTGCTACTCTTGTCACACAGGATTTTATGTTTTGTCCATCCTGGGGAGCCCATTTTTTCAGCCTCCTTGCTGTAAAAGTCCCTCTACAGCACAAGAGGGATGATCCTGCAGCAGTCCCAATGCCCCAGGGGCAAAATGGGCACAGGAGAGGCAGCCAGGGACACTCAGGGTACAGAGAGCCCAGGGAAATCCCAGCTGCTGGCCTGAAAGTGCTGAACCTTCCCTGAGTGAGGCCAGAATTCAGTCAGAACCAGGTAATGTTTTACAGGGGTAGCAGAGGACAAGTCTTGCACCCTTGAACCCAGCCTTTCAAATTTAATTTGCTCACTGCAGAGTATGAAGGCACTTGAATTTTGTGGAGAGCAGTTATGAGGGCTCTTTTAAAACTGACCAACAGTGTATGTCTTCATAAAGCTGTATCAAAAACTTGTTACTGCTCATACTTTCAAAAAATCATGTCCTGAAGCACTTTGGTGCTTCAGCACTTCAGGTGACTGGCAAGGGGACACATGGCCTCACCACTGGTCTTCTGAGGTGCCTTTCAGTCCCACTGGTTCTGTGTTTCTCTGAAAATGCTAAAACATCTAGAATTCAAGGCCAGCAAAGCTGCAGAATAGATATCCCATTCCAAGAGTACATAGGGAAAACAAAAAGGTTTAGATTTTACACCTGATTTCCATGGAAAACATCTGAGTCTTTCTCATTTTCCTCATTTTCCAGTCGTATGTCAGACTGCATTTTGGCCACTCTTTGCTGCAGGGTTGTTCACATCCAAAGCGCTTGGGCTGATCATTATGTGCTGGACTGGCAGAATGCTGACAGTACTACCAGGGTGTGTTCCACCAAAGGGTGCCACGGCTTCAAGAGTATTAAAAAATCTTCATACCAGGCATGAAAAGGTTAAAAAAGCAATGTCACCATCTGCACCTGAACCAAAAATTTTCCAGTTGACTTCTCACTTTTCTATTTTCCTCTGAAAAATCTGAGAAGCCCAGCTGATTTCTTAGATGCCATGAAAAGAGATTCTTACTACAGCCATATAAGTCTGCACTTGAATTACAGCTTAAAAATAAAAAATGACAGCCTTATCAACTTGTTTTATGTGGCATTCAAACTGAAAGCTACAGCTTCCTCTTCAAATGTTGATAGTGAATTGTTGGAGGGGGAGAAGTCGCTGCACTCATAGGGGGAGAAACTCATGTCAGTCATGCCAGAGCATCAGGAAACATTATGAGATCTGGAGAAAACCTGCCAAAAGCTGCACACTATCACTTTTTAAATACTCAGCCACTCTTTAGTGGTGTGGTCTGGAAATCTTTAAATTTTGACTTAATTAGAAAAAACCCTCATAAATAAATAAATTATTAGGTCTCAAAATAAATGGCCTCAATGTGGCCACATTTTTAGCAGAAAGGGTTATTTCAGTTGTCACAAAACATTAATTTCTGTTTTGTGCTTTTTTATATTAAAACACTAATGAATTTGTATGCCAAAACAAACTGCCCTTAATTATTCATGATATATAATTCATCAGGCCCCAGAGGGAAAGGGGAGATCATGTGACCAGCATGTGTCTCATTAACATGTGTGAAATGATAATGAAATTAGCAACGGATGGACAACAAATTGGAAGCAAGTTTATTGTAACTGGAGGGAAAGAATTGCTGGAATTTTTTGCTGCCTAACGTGTTTTTCTTGCTGAGCTTCACGGGCAGGGTAAGTGCAGCACCCTCCACTCTGTCCCCAAACAGGGCTGCTGCTGCAGGAAAGTGTCACATTTGTGTCTGCACTGCTCTGGAGCTGAGGAAAGGGCTGTGCAGCAGGTGGATTGCTTTAATTATGCAGAGGCTGGGAATGCCCTGTGGGGCTTCTTGGGTGGGAATCTCAGAACATCCAGATCATTTCAAAAACATCCAAACTTGGAGTACACTGGATTTCTAGTCAACCTGCAGCAGAGTGCTGCAACAAGCAGAAGCTGTAGGATGCTTCTGAAACCAACTTTTTGCAAATGTGCCTGCTCTGGTGATTATTCAATCCTTCAGCAGCTGGAGGGGCACTGGAATGTTTGCACAGTGTACAGCACAAGCCTCTGTGGCTGGAGCTGAGTTAGGTTTTAGGTTATCTCATGTGCTGATCAAGTTATTATTTGATGATAATGTAGCCACAGTCATTCCACTCTCGCTGCACTAATGTCTTCATCTTGAAACATGTCAAGCATGAATTAGGACAGGAAACATAAGGGCTGAATTAGGCTGGGAGGCTTTCTTATAGGGATAAAAAAAAGGAAAAAAAACCCCAAAAACTCAGGAAAAGCAAGTAAACCCTTACAAAATACAGACTGAGCTCACATTTTAGTCCAGTTGCCACTGTGTAAAAGCAGAGGAAATATCTGTATTGATCAGGGAAGACTTTGGAGTGTGGTTAAGGGGAATACCTTTTGTTATGGGCTCTCGTACACCCAAAGCAGCAAAGGTACCCAGTTTTGCAGCACTGGAATTGAGACTTCCTCCTTTCCTGTTCATCATCCCAGCAGCTGTCAATCCAGGGTGCAGTACAAGCTTTCTGGAAATTTTCAGTTGGGAGAGTCAGTTAAGATGATAACACAGCCTTGTGACTGTCAGTCTCCTTTGGAATGAAATGCTGCCCCAGGGTGCTGTCTTGTTTTCCTCACAGGGTTTTGAGTCCAGGGGAATATGGATATAACAATTCTGTGTATGTGCTGTGTGTTCTGCTCCCTGCCTGGGGCTGGCTCACCTCCCTCAACAAAGCCATCTTCTGGAGGAGTGCAATTCAAATTATGATGGTGAATGAGCTTTCTTAATGCACAAGTGGCAGATTGTGTATATTTTTATTACAGATAATTTTTCAGTTATGATAAAAGGAGGATCAATCATAGTTATAAAGGGAATATCATATTACTATGGTGTAATCCCCCTTTTATAATAGCAGAGAAAATACATCTCGTGAAAACAGAGTTAGTATTTGCCCAGTATTTAAAATAGTTGATATGTTCACGATATCACAAGTATACTTCTCTGACTTTAAAATTCCATAGAGACACATTAGTCTGCTTGTGTTCTTCTCCCAAAATAGTCCATGGCCTGCATGTCTTCAGCTTTTTTCTGAAGTGGAGTGATTTTTCACAGGAAATAAAATAAAGAAACAGTTTTCAGCCATTTTTCCTGCCTAGTGTTAATGCAGTGGGGCAATAAATATTTTACACTCTTGCCTTTCCATTCTCTTTAAATGTGTGCCCATTTTTGAACACTTATTCTTTCTGATGCAATTTATTTTTCTAGTTCTTTGTGGTGGGATGTAGCTATCTATCGCTTAGGGGCTGTGCTGGAAAGTCCTGGCTGATGGCTGAAGATCTCAGGTCACAAACAAGGTTCTTTGATCTTTCCTCAAGGCAGAGGCTCTTTTGGAAAGCAGAACATGACTCTGCAGTCATAAAAAGGGGTTATGTTAGGCTGGATGTTATCAATGGAGTAATATTGACAGTAATGTCATTAGGAGAGAGGGATATTTATCTTTTAATGAAACCAATTATCTAGTCAGTGAATTATCAGCTTTTTATGCATGTATTATCCATTCTTCAGGATTTCTATTTCATCTTAGGACCTCTTTCATTTTCCTTTGAAGCTTCTAAATGTATATTCTTGGCATGCTTTGCATCNTTGCTACATGTTGGTCTAAAATGAAGCTTATGTCTGTAACAATTCACCCTTAAGGGGAAGGAAGCACCGTGTCAGTATGTGGATAAAAACCCCTCAATATTGAAAACAAAAAGGTGAAATCTTGACCCTGCTGTAAACAGGAGGAGGTTCTACTACTGGCTCCAGAGCATCTTGGCTTATACCTATTGTCCAAAACAATATCAGCTCACTTTTGCTTTTCCTTTCTGCAGACAGTTTCAATCCAAGTCTACTCCTCCAGGCACCATCCAGCCCCAAGTACACACCTTTCCTTTTAATTACTGATCTGCTCAGCTTTCCCTTGGTTTGGGGTTGTGGGTTGCTTCAATAAACAAGACAAAAATATTTGGCAAGATTGGAATTAATTTAAAGCACAGACCAAAGCATAACCAAATTCAATTTAACTAAAATTGTTGTGAAGAAGGTGGTGTGAAACTACACGATAGCTGCTATCTTTTGTTAATACTGGTGAACTCTTGTGCACTTCAGTATTTTTCTTTCTCCTGCTTAAAGCTTTTCTTCAGTGTTTGCTTTCAGTTGCCTATCTATTCTGCATTTGTTTCCAATATTTGTTTTCCAATACTTTTGGTGGTTTCCATTTGAGAAACAGATGTAAGGGAAACAAGATGCCTTGGATATGGCAACCACAGTGTGTTTGAGCAGCACTCTCCCCTCTCACTCTTGCACTGACAGCCACTGCATCATCTCAGACCCTCCCCTGGAGCCACCCTCTTCTTCCTCAGGGAGTGGAAACCAGCTGCCTGTGGTTCCAGACAGTCTTGCTCTTTTTCTTGCTCCTCCTCTTCTTCCACACCTCCTTTTGTGGGGAAAAAGTCTGCTTGCTTGGATTTAATCACCAAATTGAGGAGATATGATTCCCTGATATGTTCCTCTAGTATGTCCTTCTGATTTCTCCTGCAGTACCATCTCAGTCACATGCAGCTAAAAATAAACATATTTTTCTTCTCCTCAGCCCTTTCCACTCAACTTGAACTGTGCTGAGGAGATGAGAGAACAGGGAAAGTTACCTCAGTTTCTGAAAGCACTGAATTGTATTTCAAATAAACATAAGATTTTAAAGTTTCACAAGCAGGTTTAGACAGGACTGCAGAATTCTGGTGCAGCCTGAGAGCGCCAACCAACCTTATGAATGTCTTAGGAAAAAATCCTAGAGCAGTCACTGCTGCTGGTTAAATCTCACATGGACACCAATCTTTGAATGGACAGCCATGGTCATGCTCAGCAACCCTTTCCTGAACATCTGTGAAAAAAACCAAAACTGTCAAAAATAAAATACATCACCACAAAAACACTCTCTAAGCACAGCAACAAACCCTCTTTTCTGGATAAGTGAAAAGCCTCCTGAATTTTCAGCATTGAATGGATATTTATGTAGAGCATGTAAGTAAAGAGAAGGATGGGGGAAGGAGAAGGGAAGGTAAAGAAGCCTGGACATGTGAATAGTATTTTTCAGTTTGGTCAATTGTGCACGTATTTTCAAGATCACATTACTTTTTTCTATTACTTAAAAAAGGATTGGAGCATATAACTGAAGCTACTTCTACTGTAATTTTGGAAGCATAATGTATCCTGCAAGTCAGAGAAGGGAAAGAGTTTAGTTATTGTATGTCTTTGCAGTCTATTAGTTTTGTTAGCTCCTGTGCCCTAAGAGAACCTTGCAGATCCTCAGCTGTGAAGTCTTTCTGGCATTGTCTCCATGGACAGATACATAAATTCAGCCTCTTTCCTCCATATCCTGAGGAGCCAGACACTCGCCAGTGTTGTCTGGAAGCCTCTGCTCCCCTAGAGGCACTTTGCTGTAATTAATATTCAGCATTACCTCTGCACCCCTTGTTTTTCTTGTTTCAGGCACATGCTAGGTTGAAAATGTCCCATTTGGGATATATTCAGTGCTTTCCACACCAGTCACAAACCTCTGCTGCCATTTGGTTTTAGGTTTCCCTCTCGCAGATGAGGCAGAGTGAGAGGAGCAGAGGGAGGAACAAGCAGAAACGTGAATACATCAGGAAAGCTCTGTGATATTTGACATTGATTTGTCTGGTGGGTTCTTGCTTTGCACCTCCTGCCTGTGTAGGAGTGCTCTTGGGTGAGTCAGGAGGACTTGCACTGGATCCTTCTATCATGCATGAATGTCAGTTCCTTTTCCAGCATGTTGCCATGGCATCCTACCCCAGGTCATTCAATAAGGGAGAAGAGGACGTAAAAGGGACATGTTTATAGTCTATTAACACTTTCAGGAGAGCCATGTGAAAGGACTAAGAGGAGGAGGGGGTGACTGTGTTGGATTCTTGGTTCTCCCATTGCTGGTTTTGAGATTACGAATGAAATGTCTCTTTCTAGGTACCATCATATTACCATCACCACAGGTAGCCAGGCCCTCTGCCCCTTGAAAAATGCCAAGTGAAGCCCCGAGACCAGGAAATGTGAGGCAACTGGATTTTACATCACACTAATGCCTTCATCCTGTCGATTACCTGGGTGGTTTTATTTTTTAAAGTCACTTCTTTACATCACTCTCTCTAAAACAATCCCCCTTATCCTCCCAGAGACTCTGCTTCTATCTGTGATTGCCAAAGGCAGTCACATTTCTACAACAGACTGGCTTACAGGAGGTTTAGCTTGAACTGCCTGCCGGCCTTACGTAAGGGAGGCAACAACTGAATCTTCATAGTTGGGCTGAACTAAGAAAGTACTTAAAATAGCAGTAAAATCTCTCAGTGTGCACTTTAATTATTAAATTTTGTCCCTCTGCAGAGCAGAGTAATTTCTTTTTTGGATAATTGCCTTTTCGAAGCAATTTTTGCATTAAAGATTCACTGGCTTTTCAGAAGATGCTTCTAAATGCTCCTTATTAAAAATTTAACTTGAGTCTTGTCTTTCCTCATTCTGCTTTTTACTTTTTCTTACCCACAAAACAGTAGCCTTCATTCTATTCTAGCTTGACCTGTGTTGCACACACTTGCACATTAAAGCAAAAAATAATACATATCTGTTCTTCAGCATTGGTGTCCTGTAAAACCAGAGTTGTTCAGGGATAGCTCAGTTTGTGTGACCTGTTGCCTCACAGCTCAAACTCCCACCCTGCAAGGCTTCCCTTCTAAATCACCTGTGCTGACTTCACTGTATCCCTTTCTGTTTGTGGTATCTCCCAGAAAAAAAGAAATAGTATGGAAAGACTCTGATTAAATTTCCCAGTTTATGCTTGAACGTGAATCAGCAGCTCAGTCTTTTCTGAGTCTAGAGATGGATTTGGAATCTCTTGAAGTAAGTCTTGGTCTGTCTTTGCCACCCTTCATTGATTGCTGCTGATCTCACCAATGAATTTTTGGACGTGCCAAAGGAAGGAGGAATTTGTGAAGGAATATCACAGAGACCACCAACACACTGGAAACAAAGCTGCTCTCCATATCTGCTGGGGTACTCCCTTAAAATAATCCTGGTGATTCCTTGTAAATAACTCCTCAGCAAGGCCTTTCTGATGGCCCATGTTCAAGCCAGAGTTTTCAGTGGGGGGAGAATTCAATCAGAAGAGCATTTTATCCTGGCTCACATGTGCTAAAAGAGATTAGGATTAGTATTTCTTTGTGCATCAGTAATGCCACATTAGGACACCTGAAGGTTTCTTCCATTTCCTCTATCTAAGTAATTCAGAATTAATGGAATTTTAATAGCCAGAATTTGTCTTAAAGGAAAACATAAAGATGACATTGAATTAAGGGAACTTGAATTTATCTTCCATCTAATAACTCCTTTTGGCAGCTTGTCCTGGTGCTCCTCCTTTGATTTAAAGAGAGTTACTCCAAGGTTTTAATAATACAAACTAGTTGGAAATCATCGCATTGATAAACTGCAAAAGTTTAGATTTTTTTTTTTCACCATTTCCCCACCAGCCCCTCCAGTTAAGAGGAAAACTGTGGCCTTCAGAAAAAAGCAAAGCTTCCAAGGGTAGGGTCTTGGACTGGGAGTTTTAGACTGGGAGATGTTAAAATTCAATATCAACACGCAGCCAGGTTTAAGACATGGATCCAGTTTTGATTTTGCTGAACCTTCATATGTTTGTACTCATGTGGTCAGCTAAACTTGGAAAAAAAAATACTGAGACAAACTGATCTTGTGAAATTCTCCCTGCCCTTTCCAGACTGAAAATAAGATTTTGAAAAATTAGTCTGCCTCTCACTGAACCTCATGTGAAACCCAGGTGCAGATCTGAGTTTTAGGTGATGATCTCCCACCCCCAGAAAGAGAAGAAAACAGGTTCTGTGGAGCTCTGGTTCAGGTCTGTCTCTCCCTGCAGTGGGCTGCATTCTGTGCTCTGCACAGTCTGCCTTGCCCAGAACAGCTGTGGCTGTCATCCACTAGCACAGTGTTAAAATGAAGACTGATTGTCTTTCCATCCGTGCAGTTAGCTGCTGTCAGTCTCACATGTGGCAAGCACTTGGTGCAGGGCTTTTGTCCTGGAGTTAGCTGGTTTAACCTTGAATTGAGTAAATACATAAAACAGCAACTGGAGTTTGCTAGCAACCAAGTAATGTTATCTGCAAAACTCTGTCTCAGCTTCCAGCTGGCACTTCTCGAGGGGCAGCAGCACAATTGAGATTGGCAGGGAGTGAATTTCATGGGCTGAATTCTAGCAGAGGAGCCAACTACCTGCACAGTGTGTGAGTTATGAATCTTGCCTTTCTCAGTAAAGAGCTTTCTTTTCACACTTATCTCTGGTACTTGTCAGCTTTTGAGCTAATTACAGTCTCTTTTTAGAAGGGTATGGCCTTTTGTAGTCATAACACAACTCTATAAACTAAGCAGGAATCCTCTCTTGTGACTGCCTTGGATTGCTCAGGTATCTTCACCTTCTTTGCACCTTGCTGGGTTTTGCCCCAGCCTCCATGGTCATTTTTTTCAGCCCTTTCTGTCTGCAGCTCATGGCAAAAGAACAGGAGGACACAGAAGGAAGCTGTTGTTGTGACATGTAGATAGCTACAGGAGTGAATGAACACCAGGTTCAGGCACTCTTGGACTCGGGAGAAATCAGCCTTTCACCTTTTGGCTTCCAGCTCTGTGGTTTGCAATCACTCCTGCAAACAACCTGGCATTAAAACCCCTCTTATTTAGTATTTCTCCGTGAGGAAAGCATCGGGCTGGTTGTCAACACGCAACTTTTTTTCCCCTCGGGGGAAGGGAGGGAGTGGTTTTCAGAAGCAGAGTTCTCTCAGTGTCATTTCTTGTCTTGCCCTTGTCCCAGAGCAATTTTGTGAGCCTGGGGTTGCTCTGGTCACAATGTGAGTCCTCAGCTTTGCTGCTCCCTCAAAGCTCCATCATCCACTGGCACAACCGAGGCCATGGGAGCAGCAGGAACACTGGGACACTGCCTGATGGGCTGTGGGAAAGCAGGACACCCCGAGGCGATTCCAGTGCCCAGGCTGTTCATTGAACAGGAAAGGCAACAAACTCAGCCCATGGAGCAGCTCTTGGCCTACTGGGGAAAAAACCCAGGGCCTTTGGTGTTGTTGTTTGTTAATTACTTGTGCTGTGCTACCTCGAGGAGGCCCTGTCCTCCCTGGGGACCGTCCGTAGCCGCAGTTTTCGCTCTGTCACATCCCGTGGATGCGCTGAGGTGACAAGGATCCAACTGTACTTCCAGCTCTGCTGCCTCTGGCTGCCAGCACATGCTGCACCCCTGCAAGGGATTTCCTGTCCAAGGGGTGTGCAGGAGGATTTAATTGCTAATAGAGCAGATCTGATAGCACAGAGCATGCAGCTATGTGGTTTTAAGACATGGGAAAAAGGGTCTGGAAGCATAGTGAAAATAGATTCTTTGAAGAGGTTTCATAATCTAATGCATCTGGAGAGTGTAGGTCAGAGTGTCTGGACTAAAGATTTATCCAACTTTGGGGTTTTGTAATATTTTCTTTTGTATTTTTTAAAGGCTCCTTCTCTTCTGTTTCTCAGGACTTTGTTGTGCTCCATTTGCTGTCTTGCATTTAGGTTCATTTGCATTCTGAGGGTTTCCAAGTACTTTAAAAATGGTCATTAAGTATATCTTGGCACGTCTTTGAAAAGTATTATTAATTGTATGCTTCAATTTTTACATACCTCCGTGGGATATCTTCACCACACAATACTGGGGTTGGATACTTTTCTTCTATTCTCTTTTTCTCCTTCAGATTTACAGATCCAGACTCCTCAAGTCTATTGCATTTTAAGCCTAAACTGTTCCCTTTATCCCTGGGATGTTTTAAAGAAGCTGACAGATGAGTTATGACTTAAAATTTAGGTCTGGTTTTAAAAAGAGGTACTAAACCCACCAGTGTATTATTATGCTGTGGGATCACTTCAAGAGCCCCTTTTATTGCCAGAATAAGTGAGTCCTTTCTAGTCTCTGTACAGTGGGAATCAGAGAAATAATAAACAGTTGTCAGTGATAAAAATAAAGGAAAATGTGAACCATTTTGTGGTGGACCAGGAACTCAGTAAGAGACAGAGTCATTTGAAATCTGTATGCAGCAATTCTGTGCTTGAGGTAGGCAGTGAAGAATGGAAATCATGATGTTAGTATCTTTCATAGGGCGCTGTGAAATAAACAAAATAGAGGGGGAAGTTATATGGAATTAATAGAATTCATATTCTAATGGGCCAAGGAACCAATTACACGATGGAGGAAAATACTCTAGTTGTGTGGTAATAGTTGCTCATTTTATATTTATTTGATGGCTTTATGCTGAAGAGACAAAAATAAAATGTTCCCAAAATTAGTTATAATAGCTGTTTGAAAAGATGCAGATCCTGAGTCAGGGGCATGGACCCTGTGGTGCACTGGAAGGAAAAGTCCCAAAATTCACAGCCATTTGGCTCTGTAGCAACTCAGAGATGCTGAGCTACACTGAACCTAAAGAAGCAGCCACAAACAGGAGGTTTAAATCTCACCTGGGGACCAAAGCAAAGAACCTACAGTTCCCCTGAAAGGGAGCCAAGCTGAAGGACATTTCTTCCATTTATTTTCCCCCAGCTAGTACCCCGTTTCCTGTCAGTTCTGTGCCAGAGCTCACTTTGCTGACTGCAGCGAGACGGTCAAGATTCAGATTTCCATTCTCCAATGCTTTGCCTGCTTTGGAGGAAAGCACAGACATAATCCATCATTAGTCCTGGGATTCAGCTGGTCCTAATAGCACTGTGTATGAGCACTCCAGGAGAGCTGAATGTTGGTTTCCAACCCTGGGGGAGCCTCCTGAGTCTGTCCTTCAAATACTTCTATTTATATATTTCTTTCAGTTTATGGTAGGAGGCGAGGATGTGAACATGTCACTGAGCTACCACATCACCTCCCACGTGGATTGTCGTTTGTGAGCCATAGACCAGGGCTCAGGAAAACCTGGGCAGGATTCAGCTTTGAAAAAGCACAGGGAAAGGGATCAACAGGGATCTCCAATTCTCCACCATAACCTTCCCCATGTCTCTTAAGAGAACAGGGTTTCTCAGCCACAGTGACAAGAAGGGTTTGGGATGTGGTGGGGTCTTTGCTGCTGTTACTCATTTCCTTATTGCTTTCCAAGGCTGCAGCCCCCATGCTGTTCCCCATGCTGGGATCTGTTCCCGGGAATAGGAGGTGATGGGGCAAGCTCTCTGGTCTCAGCTTTCCTGAGGACAGGTCCAGCTGCATTTTGTATCTGCTGTCAGTGTTTAAAAAAGCAAACTCTCAGAACATCCACGGGATCTTGGAAGCTGTGCTCCACTGTGTAACACCCCTCTCCTGTACCTAGCATGGGGAGCAAGGGTTTCCCCCCAAACACTTCTTGCTGGGACTACATTTAGCAAAAATAGTCAGTGATATGTGGGGAACTTGTCTAAAGTGGGCTGTGAGGAAGGGACTTGGCTCTAAGGAGAGGTTCACACATATTGAATGGTCAGAAGGTAAAACTCACTGCCAGCTCACCCCTGAGCTGGGGCAGCTCCTCATCCCTGCAGCTGAGGAGTGCTGGCACAACCTGCTGGCTGGCCAGGGAGCCTTTTGGGATCACAAGGAGTTACAAGATGCTTTGCTTTCTGCTACACCCATGTCTACAGCATTAGGTTGGGCTTTAAAAGCAGAAATGGTGCCAGAGGAAAGCCTGCTGTCCTTCATTTGTGTTTAGAACTTAGACATTCCCCCAAAGCAGAGAGTTTTGAATTTATTGTACGTGTACATAAGAATTATGTAATTGGTTTTGGTTTAGTGAAAAACTCTTATTTTGACTTTGGAGTTTCAAGTGAAGAAGTTTTACATGTTAAATATTACAGTCTAAAAATTGTTCAATAATGAAAAAGCCCTGCCTGGGGTGAGATTACTTCTACCTGGTGCTCACCAGAGCTGCAGACAGTGGAGCTCTGATGCTGAGGTCATCCCAGATGTGCCACTTGAAAGACGTGAACTAATGGTGTATTTCTATTCCTAAAAGCACCTTTAGGGTTGGGGAGCAGGGTGTTCCTATCACCTTATCCTTATTTATGAGCACTGCAGTTCGTTTGTCTGGAATGAAATCTATTTTAGTTTCATTTGTCAAAATACTTGCATTCATCATATTTTTAAAATCAAAACATGCATTTAGCTGCCAGTGTTTAAAAAAAGGCAAACCATAAGACCACACCTGAGATTCTGGAAGCTTTGTCAGTGTGTGCTGGCTTTGCTGCTGCTGTGTCCTGCTCTTAATTCCCTGATTTGCTGCTCTTGTTTCAGAGCAATGCCTGGGGAGGTGGGGGGTCCTGTGTCCATCAGCAGCATCGAGGCTGAAAAGGCACTTTTGGGAGCCTGCTGTGTCCCTGCTGCAGTGCAGGGGCTGCTGATCCCTCTGGGAAATAGGGTCTGTGGCCCCAAAAGAGACCAAGCTCACAGTTTCAGCTGTACCTGTTAGAGTGTGCTAAACTGCAGACTGGGACAAGTCTTTACTCAAATGTGTCAGCCAGATTGAACAGTGACTTGAAAGGCTCTTTTTTTGTTTCATCACTCATGCTCAGAAAACTGCTCAAATGACTGTTTTCCCCAAGCCACCCCCACTCAGTTTGTTATCATTTCCATTATTAAACACTTACATAAACAGTGTAACATTTTATAGTGTTTGACAGGGATTTCCAAGTCTGCTAATTAGCATGGTCCCTGGCACATGGAATATACTTTTATTATTACCCATTCATGGCCTTGTTATTCAGAAGAGGTTCTCTTGTGAATGGAAACGTGTATTACTGCACTTCAGGCTAATAAATGTGACATAAAATACGACACACAAAATTAACTGCTGTTCTGCAGGATCCAGCAACTGGGGGTGATGTGCATATGGTCGTACTGAGGCTCTGTTCATTTGCATCATTGCTTTTCTGCCTTATTAAAAGTCTGAGAGAGAAGAATATTGGGAGAAAAAGGAGGGGGAGAAGAAATGAACAAATCTATCTTGGCATAAATAGATTTGGCTCAGCAATACAACAGTTGTCAGCAGCCTTTTCCACAAGCCTGTTACCCTCAGTGAGGAGAGCACAAAAAAGTGATTGAAAAGTCAGTTTGTGGGCTTGCAGCATTCTTGGAAAGAATCTGAAAGAAAAAAAAACCCACAAAACAAACCCAAAACCAGCCCCCTGAAATAAAAAATTATGCTCGCAAAATGAAGTGTGTTTTATCCATATTCAGTGTCAAAGCAGAGCTTGCCAAGCAGAGGTGCAGCTCTGTGTCCACCCTGATTGCCTGGTCCAAGGATTAGATTAAAAAAAGTGGCCTCTCTTCTTTTTTTCCCTTCCCTCTGCCCATTCCTGCTATGATTTTTTTTTTTCCAGTTGAGACAGAGTAAGTGACTCTTTGAGTCCATTTCAGTGAGGAAAAAACAAAAATCTATTTGCCTTCAGCATTAGCACTTTCACAGACAACTGTGAGGACTTTGCAAACCATTTGAGTGGGTGTACTTGAAATAGTTTCTGTTGTAATGATCCTAGAGAAAGAAAAGGGGGATCCTGGTGGATGAAGAGAAAAGGTTAAACAGTTTGGCAAAGGGAGTTGCTTGTCTGGCCAAGACCAGTTCTTTTTTTACCCTATTTATGCTCTGTAAAGAAGAGCTATGGAAAAGAAATAATTTCTGAACTCCCCAGGAAACTGTCAGAGAAGTTAAATTCCTATATTTAAGTCAGGGTTTACTCATGTGCAACTGTGCATGCTCAAAGAGCAACGATAAAGTGAAATTTGTATGTGTGGGTGTTTAGACATGCATTCATATGTGTAATATTTGTGTTAATGGCTATGGGAAATGACTGAGAGGAGTTGACACATTTTGCTATTACTGTGTGACTCGTCATGTAATAAAATATGATTTACTTCAGGTTTATTCTGATAATATTCAAAGTGAGCATCCAGTGGATTGTGGGTGTGTTTGCAGTTCTGGAGGTGTAGTTTGACACGCCTGAAATGCTTTGTTAGATGTACCTATTTTAAAACTGAGGGAAGGACTGCTTCCATTTAAATGCAATATCCCACGGTTTCTCAGGGCCTCCCACACCAGCGTAGCTAGCCACAAGCCTGCCCCAGGCTGTAAAACCATTGAGAGTAATTAAATACTTACAGTGCTGGACTCCAGCTCGCTCCTGAGAGCACTATGATACTTTACAGCCCACATATATTCCTGTGGAAAATAGCCTGTGGCTGCAGAGAACCTGCTGGCAAGAGGCTCCCCCAAATGCTAATTAATCACAGCATCAGAGAACATGCTGAGCTCTGGGACCAGCCAGGATCATGAGCACTGCAAGGAACACCTGGTTTTGAACCCCAGCTTGGGAGATGTCCTGAGCACAACAACATCAAGAAAAGCATCAGGTGCCATGTGAGGCTCTTCTATTTTTGACTCAAGGACCTGCTGTGGAAGTGAAGCTGATGCCTTGGGAAGGCTGACATGAAACAGAGACTGAACAGAGCTAGAGAATAAAGTAGGTATTTATTGAAAGGCCTTTAGGATATACCTTGGGCAGGACAGGGCCTGACCAGGCCTACACCCAGGGTGGACTAAGAATGGTCACAAAATGGCTGGCTGGTCACAAGACCTTACATTTTTACAAGTTTTGGTCCATTTGCATATTGGAATTTAATTGTCCAATTACAGCTTCAGATTGTGAGGTCCCATCCTTCTTGTTCCTCCCTTCAGTCCACCATTGTTTATGCTTTTGGGCCTGAAAGTTGTCCTTGGTCTTCAGCAGGAAAAGGATTTGTTTTGTCTCTCTACTCCGTGAAGAGAGCTGACTGACACGTAATATGAAGCTCAGAACTACATCCCTAGGCAGCACAGAATCTGAAAATATGAAAGCTAAAACTTAAGGCATCATTTGGCAGTGATGCTGCTCCAACAGCAGGGAGGGCACAACAGGACAGGTGCCTAAAGGAGTGGAAGGAATGAGGCAGCAGAAGGGATGGATGCCTGTTCGCTCCTCCTGCTCGTGATGCTCTTGTACAGGTGCACTGCAGCAGTGAGGGCCCTGCAGTACCTGCTGCAGCTTTGCAGAGCCCCTGGTCAAACTGTGCCCCTGCAGCCCCTGAGGAGGAAGGGTGTTCCCACTCTGCCCCTCTGAAGCAGATACAGAGAAAAATTTTGTACAAAGACGTGCATCCGGCACTTCTTAGAAACACTTCCATAATTTTTCCTTATTGTATGTTGGGTGTTTCCAAGTTTTTGATGGTGATCTCTGCTCCTAGATGTATGATTCCAGGAAATGAAAGTAGAGGGAAGTTCGAGGGCTGCAATGGATCTGTTGCTGCTTCCAGCACATTAATTCAAGATCATATCATTAAGCATAAAAACATGTCATTTTGCAGTGTTTGTTGTTCATAGGAAAAGGATAAAAAGGAAGAATGCCCTAAATGAAGTGCAGAAATGAGAAAAGAAAATCTGCTTTCTCTTCCCAAAAATATTCCATTCCTTATTATTTGTTTTCACACCAGTCAGGTACTGCTGGTAAACTAATCTGTCTGCTCCACAGTGAAACTGTGATAGAAAAAAAATCCAGATCTGCAGAGGACAAATGCCAGTCCTAAAGAGAAGGCTTAAAATAGATTGAGTTTTAGCTAGCAAAATTTAGAAACCTTTTTTGGAAAGGCTTAGGTAGTTTTCAGCTCAGATGGGTACTGTCTGAGCACATCTACTTACTCAGAATTGAAATGTAAATAGAGAGACACAAAACCACATCTATATAGTTTGGGAAAAGGAAAGAGATGTTTTGGAGCATGCAGTGCCTTATAGAACGTGAGCATATTTTTATATAACATTGTGGAGATGATGTGAAATAAAGCAGATATATATATAAAATAAAGATTTGTATCTGGTTTGGATCTTCAGCAGCTATGCTTTGACTGTAGCTCCCAGGTATTCCCACTCATTTCCCAACAATATCTCCTTGAGATATGTTTCCCACTGCCAGGATTTTATTTTATTAAGTTCTGTGAAGGTGATGGCCTGACTTTCTGAGACCATCACTATCAAACCTTATTACAGAAGTCCATGGACAGCAGCAACTCTACCAACTGTATTAGAGGTCCAATTTAATTTTGCCTGTTTTTCATGTGTTCCATGTTGATAGAGGGGTAGCAGGATATTTCATTCTTCCACAGAGAACATTCATGAAAAGATTTCTGAGTCTGATTGCATTCATCTCAATTCTGCTCTTGCTGTATTTGACATCCAGTATCTAGCTTGGGGGTAAAACCAGCTTGGGAGTACAAAGCAGAAGGATGTGATGGTTCAGACTGAGAACAGATTCTTACCTGATCCTTGTCTAGAAATGAAAACTGAAACTAAAGCTCTGAGCTATTTCTTGTGGACTAGTATTTGTATGTTTATGTGTGCTTATGTATTTTGTAGCTTTAAACACACAGGGTAGGAAAAACATTTATTACTGTGTTATGGGGGTAGGTGGCATTCTTGTTTTCATGGCAAACTAAATTTTTGTCAGAGCACATACATTCAACAATGGGCTGCATTTGTATTCCTTTGGTTAGAGCTGTGAGAAGGATGCTCTGCAGGCTTGTTCTGTATTATCAATTGAATTGAAATTAATAAGTAAGAGCAGCACAGCTAAGCCATTTCCCACTGTTTGGGGTTTTTGCATCCCTTTCCTTTTTGAGGTGTGTACAAAGTTCAGAGATCCTGAGCTTCTGTGAGAAGACCTCTTTTTGAAGTGGCTGCTCAGATTTCAGGATCAAAAGAAGAGATTGGTTTCTCTCTGTGGATTTGAGCCCCGTGAATTCCCCTGATCTGCCATGATCATGGGCTGAATTTCAGGCATTTCCCATTCTTCATGCCAGGCCCTGGTTCACACCAAGTGCTCAGAACCTTGCTTATAAAAGAGCAAAATTTTACACTGGTAACAAACCCAGCACTAGGCACATCTGTCTCAGCTGGAATTTCTAACTCTTAGATCATAACTTGAACCCCCCTGGAAAATCGGTTTCACTTAAACACAATTATGATGATGTACCATTAAATTACATACATTATCAAGTAAATGGCAGGAACTGAAAGCAGAGTTTATGATCTTGGCACTGCAGTGCTGAAAAAGTAGAAAATTCTGCAGCAGAACAGCACCCGCAAAGGTCTGATCTGCTCTGTGTGCCTGGTAAAATTGCAGGGTAAGAGACTCTTCAGGAAAACTTTTGGTTTCTGGAAAGCCTAAGGCAGACAGTGAAAGCTGTGTGGCTCAGCACTGAAATGCTTTTGTGAACTCCCACATGTAGTCCTTAACTTGCCAGTCCAAATCTCCTTGTGTGTCACTGGTACATTGTTCTTAAAGTTAAAAAATAATGCTCGTGTTTCAGTAGGGTTGAATCTTAAACATAACATAAAAAGCAAGAAATGGGCTCTGGAACACGTTCAAAGACCTTTTAAAATATCCTTAGAAATAAAATGAGGTATTAAAAGTGAATGTGTGCTAAAACCCAACGACATTGAGAATCCTGGGAGCCAGCAAAAGCCTCCTTTAATTGTTTTGCTTTTAGGCATATCTGTGTTTCTTACATATTATCCTGCCCCAGGAAGGGCTGAACATTTCATGTAACATGATGACCCTGGAAAACATGCTGCAATTTTGGGGTAATTCCTGATGAGAATTTATGGCAACATAAGCATATTATAACTAAACCAACCAGTTTTCCAAGCCACAAAATGCTGCACTGCTCTGTATTACTGCAAGGACCACTTAGTGCAAAGGCTGCTTTGCTCCAGCACAATGAATAGGACCTCTGTTATTCAAAAGTAATAGGCAGGCAGAAGAAACCATGATATGAGAGGAATTGACTTTCCTGTTTTGCTGGTTTTGCAAGGTTTTTTGCTGGCTTGGAAGTTTTGTGCTGCCACCTATTAACTTTCTGTTGCTGTCACTTGGAACCTGGAGCAGATCCTTTCCTTCCCCTCCTCTCTCTGAACAAGAGAGGGATTATAGTCCTCTGCCATAGTGCCCCAGCAACTTAGGGCATCTTATTGCAGTGAAAAAAAAAAACATTTTGAGTTATTGTTTCATATAATGTAATGCTTTTCAGTGGAGGGAAGTTTAGGGGGATGGCTGTGTTCAAGTAGCTGGAGTCCCAATGGAGCTGAGCAAATGGAAAAACTGAAGGACAGAAAAAGAGGAATTTCTAACCCCTGGGGAAAAGGGATAATGGCATACACCCTGTTGTTGTTCCTTTACACTTTCATGTTTCTATTGCAGATAAAGGCTTCACTTAGCAAAGGTATTTTTCAAGCAAAATTAATATTGTCTTTCAACAGCTTCCAGATGCTTATAACTTTGGCCTGGGGGTGAAACATCAGATTGTTTCCTCAAGAGGTGACAACGAAAATCTGGCTAGATCAAACACCAAAACGAGATTCTTAATGGGAAGTCATAAGGAATGGTGGCCTGGAGTGGAAATTCTGTATGTTCCTTTACAAGAGTGATTTAAGGCTGACATGTTGGAGTGCAGGGGCATAATTTGGCAACTAACTCATAGATACAATGGTTTTTTTGTATTTTTGTACTAAGCATGCATTCTGTGGCTGCTGCAACTGCAAGGGCAGTTGTTTCAGCAGTCCAGCTAGTCCCCAGCTAGCCCGTGCTGCTCATTCTAAAGCAAAATGCTCATTTTCTAAACTATGTTAATTCCTCTCAGTTCCTCTGAACAGCTTCTGTTCTTATTTAGATTTTGGATATGTCTTTTTTTCATATCAGAGACTTCCTGCACGTATTTGAAGTGAGCATCTACTTGATACAGTGGACAGAGCAATGTGATTGAAACATCCCTGTAGAGCTCTGTGAGGTGTCAAAGGGTGATGTCTGATTTCCATAGGCTCTGCTTGCTCAAAGCCCTCCTTTTGTCTCCTGACAGAGCTGTATTCTGATTTCAGAATGTCAATTATCCATATCTCCCTATTTCCCCTGCTCCTTATGTGTCAGCCTGCCTAGAAGCTTTCTATTAATTTATCAAATTGTCATTGGATTCACTTTGTTGCACTTCAGCCATTAGCCTGTCCATTTGCTTAATTGGTCCATTTCCCGTTTATTATTCATTCCCTGAATCACCATTTGAATAATTTTTAGCTAACTATTAATTGAATACCATTTCTGACATGATTACATTGTCTACATTCTCGTTTTTGCATGATCACTAAGAGAAAGGGGTTTTTATTATGATGCAGATGAGAGTCTCCAGTTAACTGGTGGTTGGAAAATGGGGAAGAAAGTGATGGCTCTGTCTAGTAATTACAGAATCAAAGAGTCCATGATTATTTAAGTGGCTGAACATGAGATTCATGTTTCTGCTTCTGTTTCTGTAAATGCAGCTGATGGACTTTTGGCCAGACCCCTTTGCAGCCGTGCAGGGGTGCAGTAGGCTCTGGAATCCGTGGGGAATTTGTGGTAACTGATTGCCATGCAAACAGCTTTTGTCCTGAGCTGTTGATGAGGCTATTGGTCAGGCAGCAATGTGCGAGTGTCAGGGTCTTCTGCCCTCCTAGAGTCTCCAGCTTTCACAGCAGGCACTAGTTGTCCACATTGTCTCCACATGTGGTGCAGCACAAAAGCTGGGATAGAGGCTGATCATCCAGCATTGCATTCAATTTTGGGCAGGATGGCAGGACCCTCTAGCTGGCATCCCAGCCACTTCTCCTGGCTCATTTTGGACACAGCGATTGCAACATCTGGGGCATGAACAAGGCACAATTAAGGGGAACAACCTATTCTTGATGTTCATTTGTGACCAACATCCTTTGTGTGTTGGAGTGAGGCCTGTAGGGGAAGCTGATCCATGAGAGAGGCCTGAACCTCCCTGGCTGTTTTGTGCCAGTCCAACAGCTCTGGGTTTATATAGCGGCTGCCACAGCCTGTGATTTATAAGGAACTTGGGAGGGAATCATAGAATTGAATCACAGAATCATAGAATCATAGAATGGCTTTGGTTGGAAGAGACCTAAAAGATCATCTCATTTCAAACCCCTGCTAAGGGCAGGGACACCTTCCACTATCCCAGGTTGCTCTGAGCTCCATCCAGCCTGGCCTTGGAGACTTGGAAACATGAGGCAGCCACAGCTCCTCTGGGCAACCTCTGCCAGGGCCTCAGCACTCTCACAGGGTGAGAACTTTTTCCTAGTATCTGATCCAAATCTCCTCTTCTTCAGTTTGAAACCATTCCCCTGATCCTGTGCTAGAAGCATTAATAATGGAAGAGGAAAAATATTATTTACTTTGTGGGAGAAAATTTAAGCTACAGAGAGCTCTGAGAATGCACAGTGACACAGAGAATCTCCTGTAGGTTTGCTCAGCAACATCTGAGATTTGTCTGAACTCACTTTTGTGAGGGCAGGGCTTGTGCTCACAGAGGATTGGTATGAGTATCAACCTAGACTTCAAATCCTGGCTTTCTTCCTAGCTGGGCTTGGGGCTGGGAACATCTGGGTTATTGATTCAGATGGAATTTTGGGTTTGTAGTTGTTGAAGCCAGATTTTGGAGGAGCATTTTAGTTCTCAGTCAAGGTGTGATTCCCAGAAATGATTGCCCTTGTGTTAGGTAAGCCCAGAGTTTGGGCTCTGGGCATAAAGGGTGCTGGGCTCCCCCTCAGCCTGGGGGGATCTTCTGGAGGAGAGTATTGTCTTTGCAGACAGTAGAAACAGATCTCTAAAATAAGAGAGGTATAGAGATGCCTCAGTGCTAACACCAGGCAGGGTGAGAGTCTGTGTTCGCCTTGGTGTTTTTATGTTCCCAGCTTGGTTCTGGTTACTGTAAACATCTACAGAAAGACTCATCTGTCCCGTGGTGCTGACACGATAGGCAGCATCCAGGCTTGGTTGTTCTTGATCAAATTATTTAGAAAGAAAGCTTACAGGTTTAGGCAAATGCAGAATTACTCTTTTGAAAGGCAATGAAAGTGCAGGGCTGCGAATCATCGAAATAATCTCCCAGATGGCCACAGAAAGAGCACAACCACAAACAAAAGCAGCTCTCAACTTGGAGTAACCTCCAAACTCACTGCCATTCCAGAGGAGTTGCTAATCACAGATGTGTGTTAGTCTTTGAAAAATAACATTGGGAAGCAATGGATTTCTAAGTTGCAGCACTGTGGAGATAATTTTATTTACACTTTCTCTGCATTGGGTGCAGAGTGGCTCATTTTCCACTCTTAAATTTAAGCAGGATGATATTGCACCCCCTGGGCAAAAGGAGAGCAAGTTAAACATTGGCTGGGAGGAAATGCACATCCCCGCTGAGCTGAGCACCACGCAGACTGAATTTTGGGAGGTTCCCTAACCTTTGCTCCCGAGGTTGTTGTGCTGACAGTGCTGAAACCCTTTTCCCTAAACAACGTGGGTAGGTTTGGAGCATTCCGTTATGCTTGGCTACCTCCAGCTCTGCGAGGGCCCCTGGCCTCTGGTGCTTCCCCTGCCACCAAAGAGAGCCAGCTAGGTCAGTCCAGAATGCAAACAATGATGTCATCATTGTAAAAGAAATGAAAAGCTCTGTGGGAACCCAGGAGACAAACCCCAAGTTAAAGATCTTTTGGCTAAATATGAGCACGAAGGAAAGCTTGCAAAGATCAGAATAATGTTGCGTGCCAATGTGGCATTTGATGTCCAAGATAAAAGAGGGACTTATTTCAGGAGTGAGACTGTTTTAGCAAGAGAAAGAAATCTTGGTGTCTGTGTCGGAATGCATAAAAACACATGTTTCCGATGTGGTTTTCTCATATGCTAAATGAACAGGACATCTGGTTGTGTTTTTAAAAATTAAATTGACTGACACTAAATCAGTGCTTTACCAAGCAAAAGGTAGTAAACCAAGAACATCTAATAAGGTAACAATGAAATATTTGGCAGGACTTCAGAGTATTGGAAACTCACACAACCGAAAGGAGCTGAAATATTGTGATATATATGAGGCCTTAACTTCTTATTTATCTGTGCTATTTCTTACTGCACTTCACAGAAATATGTTGCATTCCCATTGGTATAGATTTCTATATGTTAGTGCCAAAACTCCAGATGTTTTCTAGGTAAATCTCTGGAGACTATTTTATTGTGTTTCATTTCTCCTTATTTACAATTCACTTGTCTTGAACTCCAGCCATTGGTAATAAAAATCCATAGAGCCTGCAGCTGAGCCAAGTGGACACCATTGTCCTGTTTTTTCAAGTTGGGATGGGTTGATCCAAGCCTTGAACAGAATCCAAACCACTGGAGTTTTCCAAAAGTTCATCTCTCTTCTCTTTACTTTTTAACCCTTCATGCACTAGGGAATAAAGAGTCAACTGCTTTGTCTTTCCTTTTTCCCCTCCACTCTGTCCTGAAAAGTTCAACTCTTCTTCACCACAACAGCCTATCCACAGTTGCTGTCCTTTAGCCCTTCTGCAGTTCTGTCCATCAGAGCTCTGACCTGACCAGTGCTCCAGGGTTCTGTGTCCCTCCTCCAGGCTGCCTTCACCCCTAATCTGCCAGCTTCCTCTGCCTTCCTCTGGAGTTAAAGGAAAAGCCACGTGGTCATCCCTGAGCCACTTTGTGCCTCTTAACCTCTTCCCTTTCTGCCTTGCAGGCACAGCACGGTGCTCCAGCTGGGCACTTCCAAACCCAAGCTTCCCTTTGCCTTACAGTTTGTTTTGGTTTGGTTTTAAGCTTTTATTAATGAATTAAGATATAATGTAGCCTGCTGTCCCCTCCCCTTCTCAGTTTGCTGTCTGTTTAGGTTTTAAATACCATCAGGTTCTCTGGTACATCAGAGAGATTGTGGTGCCCATTTTGCACTGAAATCAGTCTGCGGTTACTGGGGAATTCAGGTCTCTGC
Organism: Trochalopteron elliotii; assembly: GCA_024734555.1. Lineage (NCBI taxonomy): Eukaryota > Metazoa > Chordata > Aves > Passeriformes > Leiothrichidae > Trochalopteron > Trochalopteron elliotii. Next base: position 599,580 of record JANPWX010000055.1, read on the forward strand.
ATGCTGACAAAACCTCTGCTTAATGACATAGAAATAATTAGCCACTTTGCTGTAGTGGGACTTCAGTTAATTTTAAAGAGCTGCGAAGTTTCGTTTCAGAGTTGCTGCAATCAGCGGTTACATTTTATAACCCATCGCCGGCACGTTTGATCAACCACACAGATTTTTTATGTGAACATACCCACCCACCAGATGTGTATAAACATAAATCATTCCACAGCATAACCTGATCATGTTTTCGTAGTGGTTCTGGGCTTGACTGATCCTCCAGGAGAAAGCAGCGTTGCTCAGAGAACTCCAAACTGTGAGTGAGACTTGCTTGGATCTCAACAAGCGCTGCTCTGCTGTCTTTCCCTGTCAGGGAGAAGGATGAAGGAAAGGAAGTTTTTGCAGCTCTGAAAAGGGGTTTTCTCTCTTTCCACATGCCCAGGTAGATGTGGCTCGCTCAGAGTGAAGCCTCTTGCCTGGCCTGTGTTTCCAGTGCTGGCTTTCAGGGACTGTGCAGTGCTTGAGGACTAGAGCTGCAATGCAGTAACTGGTAACTCCTGCTCCCTGCAAGGCTGGAGGGAATTCTCTCCTGCTCTAGCAAGCAGCTGGAGTGGTAAGTGCCAGCCTCCCAGGTTTCTGAACAATTCCTATTTTTCTTTTATTTCTTGTAGCTGAAATACACTTAGGCAAGGCAGGTAATATAATTTATGCTTTGTGCTATTGTTTGGGAATTACATACTTATTTTTAAAACAGTACAAGTTATCTATATGCTGTGAAGTTTGTAATTCTTGTACCAGCAGATATGTGTTGGTCAGCATCCTAATTACCTGAAGAGCTGAATATTTACTGTTAATCAGTAAATATTTCAAAATGAAGCAATTATAAATGGGCCAAACCCAAAATGCCAGACAGGAGTACTCTCACAGTGGATCCAGGAATAACACTTAACAATTTCCAGGTTCCAAACTTGAGTTACCAAATTTCATCACAAAGGAAGGTACTGCTGTCATTAGTTTTAGTTTCACATGTTGAAACAGAGGTTCTGAAAGACAAAATAATTTACTTTTCAGTTCCACTATCTGCTACCAGTTCATCTTCAGTCCTGTATCCCAGGTAGTGTCATAAAAACCTTGGATGCATTTTGTCCTGAACTTCAGAGAAAATTACCTTCAAATTCCATGCCTCGAGCTCATCTCTAGAAATATTTAATGAGCAAAGTGTGAATTCAAATTTCATGAAAATAATTAACAGAGACAGCGTCAAAGCACAGTCTCTTCCCAAGTTAGTGGTATTATACAAAAGTTAAAGCTCTAGAAAAGCAGAGAAAGCATTATGGTGATCAACCATCTCCACTGGGGAGAAATGAATACAAGGCAGGCATTAGGAACCAGGAATGATGGCTGCTATTTTCTTTTCATTTGGAACCAAGTTCTGTGTTTGTATCTCCCAGCTTTATTTGTGATCAGTGAGACTTCAGCCTGGATTGAAGCCACAGGGGTCACAGATTGCTCATCTGTGGATCTTGTCATGGTTTCCTTTGGGTGCATTACATAAAGGTCACTGTTTTTGTTACTTCCCCCTCTCTTCCTCCATTTTTTAACTTGTTTTCTCACTACCGATGCTGTACTGAGGACCAGCTAAAGAAACAAAAACATATTTAAATCTTCAATGTCAAGCTGGGTACACACAGAATACTCAACATTTATATAGTGTCTGTCCTTAAAGTGTCAATGTTTGCCAAGCAATTCTATTTATTGGCATCTCAGCCCTCTGAAGTCAACTGAAAGGACTCAAAAGCTTTCAGTGATTTCACTGTATTTTTGATTGTGTCATTATTCTCCTGCAGTGAGAAAGGAAAAAAACAAATCACTGTGGTGTCTAAAATGCTGTGTGCATCTTTTTGCAAATGCAGTAATCTCACAGGCACCTGTTTTTTCCAGTGTGATGCTGCCCCAGTCAATTCTTTGTGCCAGAGAGGGAAAGCTGTGATAGGTTCCCAAATTCCAGTAGTCAGTATAATAACCTGTTTTCTCTGCCCTCCCTGTCCCTGAAAAATGCAGAATTGGAGAGGGTTTTTTAAACATTCCTCAGAATGAAAAGAATGACTCTCAACTCTCATGAAAAGACAAAAATACTTCTCTCATCATGATTCTCAACAGCATTTGAATTTTTACTATGAAATAGTTGCAATAAATTGTATAAGATCAGTCTTGTGAAGTAATAACATTTCAGGAGAGGGAAAGATTTTAATTCAAAATGACAGACTTGAAGATCCTTGCCTGGACACAGAGAAGATAACTCCTGAGAAGTCATTAAAAAAAAAACCCAGAGACTGAATTAATTGAATAAGTTATGAGTGTTAAATTATTAATTCAGCTCTGAGTCAGCTTTGAACTACTTATTAGCTATTAATTGATACAGATATTTTATAAAATCTATGAGTCATTTTAATAAATACTTCTGAGCATTTTTTTTTTACTGAATGTTAAACTATGGGCATGTGAAAATATATGTTCAGTCCCAATCTGCATCACTATAATGTATGGGATAATCTGATTAACAGCACTCCTGGGAAAAGGGAGACTCAGTGGGAAAAGAACAAACTTGGAGAGGCACTTCCTGTGCTGGTTTTTGGAGAGGACCAACAACCACCTCTTTCAGCACACAAGAAATTGGATCTTCTTGTGTGTTTTTGGTTGTGACCATCCAGCAAAGCAGGGTTCTGGCTGTTCAACCATCTGGGATCCATGCTGTGAATTAAGCAGAAGGAGATTGCTATAAATATTAAACACAAAGAGGCTGCTGTAACAGGAGGAGGAACTTTCCATGTGCAGTATGGGGAAAACCAACAGAGGAGGACACTGACCCTCCACAGCAAAGCTGTTCCATCCTTTCTGGCTCTAAAAAGCCACAGCCATGAAGAGAAAGAGTTGAAGAGGAGCAAATTTTTGCAGTCTGGTCTTCTGCACTGACTGTTAGGGTCCTTTCAGATCTCTTACATTTACAGCACAGTGGGACTGTGATTTAAACTTTATTTCATAAGTTCATTATTGAACAAAGATTACAAACAAGGGCTCAATCACCTCTTGGTGACTTGTCTGTTGCATTAATTCTCTCAGCCACCATTCAAGTTACATGATTTCCTAACATATAACCCCTGACTCTTAATATTATCACCTATGAACAAAAAAAGAATTAGTTCCCTGTTCAGTGGTGAGAGTGCTCATCCTTCCTGCTCCATCAGGGCGTGAGCATCCCCTCTATCCCTCCAGGAAACACAAAAGTGTCAGCAGTCCATCTGCTCTTGGATCTGCTTCAAGAAGTTTGGAGGTCAGCTGAAGTTTTATACCTTCCAGCTTGGGGGTTTGGACTTTGTCATTTCCAGAGATTAGTGGGTTCTGTGGAAAATGCCAGACAAAAGTTAGCAGCTGCAATTTTCAGGTGATGGTGAGTGCAGAGTAGCCCTTCCTGGCCACCTGTCCTGCCTGGCTTTGATGGGATGGTGCTGCTCCCAGCTGACATCAGGCTTTGGCATGAGCTGGGTTAGCCACAGCCTGAGCAGGAGTCGAGTAAACTCTCCTGCCTGACTCTCACATCCTTCTCCAAGGCAGCTGCTCCCTGGCACAAGAGCCTGTTGGGGGATTTTCCCAGTGTTCTGCAGGTGTTCCAGGTCAGTGTTCAGGGGAAGATGTGTCTGGCCACCCATGAAATCTTGTGGAAATCCCATTCTTTTCTATATATACTTTTGAGCTTGTTCTCAGACCAGGAAAGAAGCAACCTCACTTATGCTCTTCAATGACAAAGAATGTAATTATTCTGACCTTTTCCGCATGCTCCTTTTGTTTTCAATACCAGATTTAAAGTCTGATTCATCCTTGAGGGAAAATATTTTCCTGTTCTGTGAAGTTCTCTCCCTAACCTATCTTTCTATTCTGAGCAGTTTTCACAGGGTTAGTAAAGTACTAGCACACCAAATGGAGAGTATGTCTTTAAGCCATGTAAAAATACCTCATAAATTATTTTTTTTAATGTTGAATAAGAATCCAGCTTTGTACTTTGCCATCCACAAAAATGCACCAAGATGGTTGTTGAAACACTCACACCCTTGTGCACAGACACATGGATTCACTGGGGATAGATGCATCTGTTTGAAGACTGCCTCTGATTTCTGGGTCAGGCTTCCACTTAGATAATACTTTAGCTCACTGTTACTTGCTTTACAGAAAGTACAAAGGTATTGTTGCCTTTTTAGAGCTGGGGATTTTTGGACACAGGCACATGAGAATTCCACAGGAACTGATGTTCTTGTGAGTGGGGAACCCATATCCCACTGAGCTCCAGTGAAATTTACTAAATTCTGAAAGCAGATTCTTGCTTAGGTGAATATCACCTTGTTAATATTGCCAAAACAGCTTCATTCAAATCATCCCCAAGCCTGTTGGTGGGCAGGGAGGACTAAAGTTTGCCCCCAACATTTTGGGTTATACTGAGAACTTGATTTGCACCTGGAAAGAGGAATGAACCAGGCAGCACTGAAACACAGATTTGCAGAGAGACACATGACTTCTCCTCATGCAGATTTATTTCATGCACACTATTTCTCTTCATCCCTCCTCCAGTGACTGCACTGGAGCCTCTCTGAAAGTTTTTGCACCCTTTGATGGCCAAATAAGCCTGATGTTTCAGTGGTACAGATCTGTACCTTCCATGCTATTTGATGTAACCTGAAAGGCCCAATAAATGTCTTCTGTGGAGAGGTTACTTAAAGTAATACAAGATACAAAGCAGGAGCAGAGATGATGCAATTTAGTGGATGAGGACTTCAGGTGAGCCAGGAGATGTGATTTTATCCCTACAGAGATTGTTCCTTGGGGAAGCTGCATTAGTTTTTGTGTCTAAGTTGCCATTCTGCCTTTGTTTCATGTGCAAGGGTGGGAAAAAATCTGGTACAAATCTCATATTGTGGATTTCAAAACTCCCTAGTACAATTTTGGTGGGGATTCTAGGGATGAATGTAACAGAAGTCATAACAGCAATAGTTATCTTCAGAGCAGTAATGCACTGAAAGCCTCTTATCTTTTGAATCCTGCTTGCTGTGGTGTAACCAAGCACAACACAAACACTAACAGATTTCTACAACACTATAATGAGTATTCTATTGCATCAGAGGAATCACTAATAAAATATAAGCAGTATATAACACCAGATGGAATAATATGTTTTAGGAGAGGGCAGTTCAATGAACTCATGACACATCTCAGAAAACCATTGTGGGAATCAGGTAGGAAAGGGAGATAGAGATGTACTTAGATAATGTCAGGTGTCTCACTCTGTTCTGAAAAGTGTGAGGTCTTACCACGTGCTTGTATCTACAGGAGACCAGAGAAGTTCCCACTCCTCTTAGGAAAAGGTTGTCTTTGTGAACATTTGTTTGTGAATGGTAGTTTGGAATTTCCAGTCAAAAGTTTGGGTTAGGATAATAATTTCTTCACTTACCGGTGCCCTTAGAAATAGCAGCAGCAATGACAACATGTTCTCAACACCTTGGTAATTCCTTGACTGGCTTGAGTAAAGACAAGGCAGAGTCATGGCACAACCTACAGCTTTCACATTTATTTACTTGTATATGTTCATTTTTCAGTAACTGCTTTATGCAATGGCTTTATCTGCACGTCACCTTTTAACAGGAGTTATTGATTTTTAAATCATTTTTATCATTTGAGTGGCTTTAATTTGAAAGAGAGTAGAGTTAGGTTAGCTGTTAGGAAGAAATTGTTCCCTGTGAGGGTGGTGAGGCCCTGGCATGGGTTGCCCAGAGCAGCTGTGGCTGCCCCTGGATCCCTGACAGTGTCCAAGACCAGGCTGGACAAGGTTTGGACCAACCTGAGATAGTGGGAGCTGACCCTGCCCATGGCAAGGTGTGGAATGAGATGATCTCTAAGGTCTCTTCCAACCCATGTATGATTCTATGGATGTTTGTGCACACATGTCCTGCCAATTTGACAGTTGAAAATGTAATTTTCACACCCTGAAAATAGTGTTTTCAGTCTGAATTCTGGCATTACAGGTTTCAGATCCATAAGTGTTTTTTTCATTATTGAATGCCTGTGGGCAGCTGAAAGCAAAACAGATCAGGCAGTGCATGGTGGAAAACACAGAAGTTAAAAAAAGAATGTGAGTAGTAGAAAATGCTTGTGCAAGGAGCTGTGCACCTGAGCAGTGTTGTGAATGATGTTAATGATCCTCCTGGCCCATGATTGTTGTCTGCCCCAGCCTGGCATGCTGCATTTATCCTGGGGCTGGCTCTTTGTAACTGCCTGAAACTGAACTGGAGTAAAAGTGAATCAAATCTTGCAGCTTTCTTTTTCTTCCAAGACATGCTTCCAGGACTGTAAATCCCAAAGCACCACCTGCCCAAAGTGTGTTTGCTGTGGATGGTGGCTCAGAGCAGCTCTGCCCTGCATTAATTGTGCTGACTGCCATTCTCACAGGCTCCTCCTGGGCTGATTTTGGCACACAGTGGGCTCAGGTAGTGCTCCAGGAGTAGCCATAGCAACATGGTGCTCGACAGCACCTGCACATCCACCCAGAGAGGTGGATAAATACAGGGACTGTATTTTAAATGTGCTCTCAAAGCTGCTGCTGCTTCCATTTGTACACTGGACCCTGAGGGTACTCCAGCATTTCCTGATGGGATGTGCCATAGGAATTAGAAAGAAAAAAAATAAATTAGTGTGTTCAATAATTTCTAAATACTTTCCCCCACTCTGGCCTGCCAGGTCTCTCTCCTTTGTGTTAAGTCCTCAGCTTAGCAAAGCACCTGTGCTGGAAGAATTTCACAGGTCTAAATGATGGCATCTGGAAATGGGACAAAGCACAGGGGTGCTACAGCCTCTCTCTGAACATACCAGAACCAGTGGAAAGCTTTAAAATCCCTGATTTTTGGGCCAAATTCTGTAGTAGGAGCCTTGAACAGGGCTGATCTCCAGTGGGTGCAGGGACTCTCATCCATCTCCATCAGCTGGGAGCTCAGGCAAAGGCCCTGCCTGAGTATGGGACACATGTTAGCTAAGATGAGGTGCCCCTAAATTACCTCAAAATGACAAGAATTCAAATTAATATATTGCTTTTGACCTCCTGTTGGATTCATGTAGCTGATTAGGCCATGCAGTTTCTAACAGCACCTTCACAGTGAGCCCTACCATTGTTACAAATTATAATTAAGTAAACAGGAACAGCTCTTTTCTTCCAATGCTTGTTATCACAGAAGATGCTAAAGTTTCTACTTCTGAAAACTTCCTCTCTCAAATAGCCCTTTCTTGGTAGTAAGACCACATATGCCCTCTGCTGTCCCTTCAAATTGTGTGAAGACCTAATAGCAGAACATTATTGGTATTGTTAATATCAGTATAATACACTGATATTAATTTAATGACTCTGTGAAAACTAAGAAATATTCTGAGTATTTCAGGGAGGCATTCAGGGAGTTCCATCCCTGAGTGTGCAGGTGGAGTCTCTGGGATTACACCAGGTGCAGGATAACACAAGGCAATCTCTTGGAAAATCCCCACAGAAATTCTGCTTTCCACATTTTGAGTTTTTCTGCTTTCTAAGCCCATAATCTCTGTGATATGCTTCCTAGTTCTCCAGAGTCATCTGGAATAAGGTCAGATCTGCAAAATTCTGTGCCTTTAAAAGTAGATCTGGAACAAAACTGTAGGTAAATCTCTAAATATAGAGGACGGTACATTTTCTCAGTAAGCAAATTGCTTGCTGTTTTTACATGCTGAATTTCCTTGATTTGTCAGAAATGGTTAGTGTTAAGAAACTAATTTCTTGGCAGCAAACAAACCTTTAACAACCTTGGATAAACTTTATATGGTGCTTAATTTGCACTAGCAGCACATAATGCAAACGAAGTGTTGACTAGAATGCACTTTCCCAAATTAATTTCGATCTTCTTGACAACAGACACTTTTCTTGACAAAGATAAGTTTCCCAGCACAATTCAGCTTGCTCCCTGCTGTTTGTGCATATTGTTATTATTGCAAATAACACAGTGTTATTTTAATGTTTGATGGCAGGAGAGTCACTCCTTGATACTCTGCTTTTAAATTTATGTATTAAATCTCGTTGGCTTCTAATAACTCTCATTTTAGATAGCACATGGAGAGTGCAGAAGACACAGTTGGAGTTCTAACAGAACCTTATTTTGGTAAATGGGAAAGGCCTTCAGTTTTCCATGGATGGATGCTAGTTTGGCACAGAACTGGGTTGGTAAATTTTGTTTGAAACACTGTGATTTCTTATATAGACTCAGCTGTGCTCTCTGCCCAAGATCTTGGAGAGACCCCAAATTAGTTGCTGTCTCCCAGGTTTTGTAGGATCATGGGACCACACGTGGTGCCTTCATGCAGATTATTTCCACTAATCCTCTAATTCAAGTGCCTCCTAAAATACTGTGCCTATCCTGGAAATGCACACTGAATGCTCAGCCAAAATTATACATTAAGGTGCAATTAGCTGTGAGCAGAGCACTGAAACCTGGAATATTTTTGACTAAGTGGTCAATTAGTGTGATTGGGAGGCAAAGGATGCAGCCAGCCATAGTGTGGTCAGAGGGAGCAATCAAGTGAATTGAGCAGTCAGCTGATTAGAAAACAACTAGTGAGAGCAAGATGAATTTTCATCCTGGAAGTGATGAATGTGGATCTGTCTGGAGCATTCAGCCAAACTGAACACTCAATCAACATTCAATTAACCTGAGCTGCCCCCCATGTACACAGGATTTAAATATATATGTATATACACATACATATATATATGACAGTCTCATTGTGTGTGATGCTCCCAAGAGCTGTTCTATGTGTGTTTAAGTATCAGCAAAATTAGTAAATAATAACTCAAATGTACTGAGTAATAATGATATACCTGTGTATCCAAGCAAAATATTTCAGTGGCAAACTGATGGTTCTTTTATCTTACAACTTATCTGTCCTTTTAGATTACATTTGTGTTTCAAATCCAAATATCATAAATTTTTCTATTGCTTAGTAATAAGTCTAAAAGTAGAGTAAGGCAAGGCTTTGAGGTTAATTAAAGTTCACTGGAAATGTACTTTTTATTATCAGACCTATGCCTCTGTAATTAACATTTGAAATGCAGGGTTAATTATTATTGTCCCCTTTGTTAGTTTGCAATGTAGAACAAAGGTATCAAAAGCTTCAGGTTTGATTTTGAGGGCAACTTTTAATAGCAGGGAAACTTCCCTGACCCTGGAATACCTCTGTGGATCCAGTCTGGGTCTGGAGGAGGAAGGAGAAGAATTTGGCCCAGTGACAGCACCACTCACCTGGGCCTGTGCAGATGTGCTGGCTTTAGTTGGCAGAAGGAGCATCAGGGAAACCTCTGGAGAAGGAAAAACCATTCTCAGGCTGGCTCTTCTAAAGGCTGCTTCAGTTAACTTCATTTGTTTTTTCTCCATGACTCAGAAAAATATATGAGCTATCGTTGGTGTTTTTGATTCTTTTGTTTAAATGAGGTCATAAATGGCTTTGTGCCAATCCGAGCAAAGGCAATGCTTTCTTTACATTGGCCTAGTCATCCTTCCTCAAAGTGGAACTCATGACTCCCTACATTTATTTTTTGTCCCTATTTATAAGTGAAGTAACCTTTGTTTAGTGTTTGAGATATATCTTTTAACCCAGACTAGTTCTGTTTATAAGTGCATTGTGGCATTGTTGGGTTTCACATGGTAAAATTTCCTCTATTAGTCCCTCAACCCAGACTAAAGTTGTATTATTTTAACATTGAGATAGTTGTTCTTTCCTCAAAATATTTATATTGCAAAACCCATGCTCCCAAATTTAGTGTGGTGTAGGAGCCACAAGTTCACTCCTCACACGCACTGATTTGGCAGCAGGCAAACCACAGAGATGTCTTTAGCCCTACTCATTTATTCTGGGGAAGGATGAGATCTCCAGGGGCTGTACAAACAAGTCTGATTTAAGATTTGTTTTCTAGAAATGTTTCAGCTGCCGTGTTCTGTGTGTACATAATTTATAGGGCGGCTCCTAATCTTTGAAGCCATAGCTTATGGTTACTGATTGCACAAATCATCCAGGATGCAGCTATAATCAAATTCTGGACATTTTTGTCATGGTAGAAGAGAAATGATGGCACTGGAAGTGGGATGCTCAGCAGTGGGGCACTGACCTATTGTACCCGAGCTAAGAAGTAGCTCAATTTGCCTGCAGATTACAAAATATTGCCTCCTGTACACAGCCTGATGAAGGTCAAAATACTCAGTGAGCAAGTTGATCCCACATGTCAAACAATACTCGGGGCTAATGGTTGTTGTGGCTTCCAGTGTCCTTTCCATGGCAAAGCTGGACTATTTTTGGGCTGGCACCCATTGCCCACTGTCCCAGCTGACCCTGAGGTGTCTTGGCCCTTCCTGAGGACAGGCAGACAGCTTTCCACCCTCCTGGCAGTGTGCCAGGAGGCTTCTCTACTGCCTGTGGTTGGTCTCCATGCTCTTAAGAGTAATTTCCAGCTTAACTGATTCTAAATTCCCTGTGCTGCCTCGTGCTGCTCTCCCTGCTCAGGAATGCAGAACAGCAATTTCCCAGGGGCCCCAGGAACTTTCCTCCAGTGCAATGTGCCTGGATTCACCTTGCTACCCACTCTGGGCATCTGTGACAACCTTCTTCAGCCAGTGCAAGGGAGATACCTGCACATTTCCACAGGTTTGTCCAGCTGTTCTGAGCCACACACCAGGATGTGCATTTGGGATGCTGTACTGGGCTCACACTGTCCTGTGGGGAGCATCTTCTAGCACAGTAACAGAACTGGTTTGTGTGCAGAAGTATCAGCTCTCCCAGCTTCTTCCTGGGTGAGAGTTCAGAGGTCACTTCATGTTGGTAGGATTTGGGGCTGCTGCTTTTCTGCTTTGCCTTTAAAGGGCACGCCACTGTACAGTTATTTTAGGAACTCCTTTTCTGTGTGTATGTACATAAGATAGAAATTCCAACCTGGTACAATCAAGCTAGAGTCAAAATTTTAGCACCATTTATCTTCTTTGCACTCTTTAACTACTGCCACTATTGATTATAAATGATTTTTCCATTACTTAAATGGCTAATACAGACACACTTATCTGACAAACTAATGGCAAGTGGCTGAATTTTAAGATTTAATGGATGTTAGACCACTTTTGTCCCTATTTTTTTTTTCCTCTCATAGGGACACCATCCTGTTTGGCTTAAAGAATCAGTATTATAGGTAGCCAGATTTATAAGACATTTGAAATTCCTTTAGCTCAGTGATCAAGATATGAATGAAAATTTTGGTTTTTCCAAAGTCTATATTCTGTTGGGTGATGTGATCATGGCTTCAAAACACTTTTCTCTCTGATTTCAGATGATTCTATGACTGGGAGGTGCAAGACCTTCTTGCCAAGAAAGAAGCATTGAACAAAGTTCAAGAGAATTACTTCTTCCTGGAAAGTGCAGTCAGGTCACCCAGAGATGTGCCTGGAGGAGGAACAGGTGGGAGAGTTAAATTAATAAATCAATCTCTGTTGAACTGAATCCTGCTTTGCTATACATCACTTTAAAATTTATATTTAGATGGTCATAGCTCAGATTTTTTCAGTTTGAGAGCAGACAAAGAAAGGTATGTGCCACCACCCTTCACAATTAGTCTGTTGCCCAAGGAAAAATGTCAGGCAGTCACTGGAGTCCTGAACCCAAGGAAAATATCAGGCAGTCCCTGTAAGAGTATGACAGAGCAGTTTTTATATTGCTGCCATGTGGTGCTAGATACAATTTTGCCTCCTGAGTTCCTACCAGTTCTTCCTTTCTGAACTGCTGCCTTCTCACTCCATCCATCCTCCCAGAGCAGAGCATGGTGCTCACACACTCTCCATGTTTTTTTTGGAAGTACTCCTGAGCCCGTGTGGTCAGAGCTGGCATGAGATCCCCAGTTTTGTCAGGTTTTCCACTTGCCCAAGGCCAGTAAGTTTAATTCCTATACTGTGTGTGCACTTACTCTCTGCTGTTCTCTGTTGCCCTTCCCTTCCCCTTGGTGGACCTGTTTTAATATCTGTGCCCTTTGGGGGAAGAAGATTGGTAAATCCCAGAAAGGTCCCAGTCAGCTCCCTCAGCTTCTTTCTTGTGTTCTTCTGAGCCAACTTCCAGTGCCCTGCATGCTGAATTTCCATAGAACCTTAGTTTAGGAAGCACAGAGTCTCTCCCCAGGCAAAGCAGCCTATGCAGACTTGCCAACCCAACCTCACCCCATGTGTCTCTGAGCTGAACTCGAGGAGCCCTTTACTTCTCCAAGTAAACCCTGAGAGTGAGAACCACCACCTGGAACTTCTGAGATATCACCCTTATTTGTTTCCTGCACATACAACATTAAAAAAAACTGCTTCCTTCTCTTTGAGCAAAGCAAGAAGCCACAATCACCTGGTGGAGAAGGGCTGTGCCTGGAAAAGGCAGAGGAAGAACAATTGTGTGAGGAACTGCTGAAATGACCATGCTTATTTTCACTCTTCTTTCTCTACCCACTTAGCAAGAAGTGCATGCTCAGGTTTCACTGAGCACTCAGTGTCTGCACTATGCTGCACGTTCCTGGAGCAGCCATGAATTTCAGTGGCACAGTTCTCCTCTTGCTACTCCCTGCAGTTCAAACCTACATGTGCCAGAGATCTGCAAACTAAAGTGAGAGGAAGAGGGCTCACTAACCAGCTGTAGTGCCAGAGCTCACAAAATTAAAGGAAGGAAAACATAAGGGCTGCACATACATCAGTAAACAGAGGCACATCTGATCTCTTTTTGATTAGAAAAGATTGCAAATGCAATACCTGCTTTAGTGATCTGATCTCCCTGTGACAAGGCGTGTGCTTTGCACTGATAAACTGGGTTGGTTTAATGGCTTGATGAAACCTGCTGACCATTCATTTGTTCACAGGCATGTATCTATATAGGTACCAGTATGTGTACATGTATACAATCATAAAATAGATAATATGATGTAATGTAGCATAGCATGATAACATAACATAAATTTAATTTAGGTGTTATATAAAGCAAGCCATATACCTTCTGCTTTTCCTCCTACTGGAGCCATTTGCTAGTTGATAAGTTAAGGAGCTCCCCTTTTTCATCAACACAGGGTCATCTTTTACCTTACTGATTGGAAAGAGCAGAGATTTATGTGGAAAACAAATCTGCATGGTTTTTGGTTGTGATGTGTCATTGCCAGGCTACCTCTGTCCTTACCTGCCTCCTCTAATGCAGGGAGGTTGTGGTTCACTCCACTGTTTATTTCAAATATGTAGTGCAGGCATTGAGCTTTTAACTCCAAAAGGTGGCAGGATAGGGTGGACATTTAAACACCCTCTTTTTCTGTTTGTCTTGCAACAAATCTACCTGTGTTTAAGACTTTCATGATGTATTTTAATGCCCAGTGACATCCATTGCACAAGCAGGGGTTTTGTCAGGTATTAGAATCAGATTGCCACTTTCTGTGAATATTTTCTATGTGAATATTTTCTCTGGGCTCAGCCTCTCTGTATAAACCCACCAGTCATTTCACTAAGTTACTGAAAGCTCTCTGCACTTGTAGCACCGTAGGTGGAAGCAGGAGCTAATTAAGTTAATTTTTATTTTTTTCAGTATACAGCAGGCACTCAGCACTGCCTGCCCACAGAGGCACAGGCACAGAGTTGCAGGTGGGGTCCATAAAATAAACAGCCTGGTTGAGTGTGTCTGCCCAGATGAAAGCCAGATGTTTGGGAAGGAAACTCCTTTTCTGCCAAGGTTGTGTATGGTCAGCCCCAGCTGTGTGGCCAAATAGTGTTCTCAGGAATATGTACAAGGATAAACCCAAACACACTTTTTCTTCCTTGGAAGTTTTCAACAGGTGCCACCAGGATCTCAGTTTTCTGGTTGGGAAGTGTCCTGCACGTGTCAGTATTGGGTGAACTGTGGCACTTTTTCTGCTCTCCTGTTTCATAGTGAGGATCCAGGGAAGCCCTGAGAGTGCTGGATGCTCTGTGTCTGCAGGGAGTGCCTCTGTATTTACAGGCACATTGTGTGTGATCTCACACACTTTTTAAAGAAGTGCATCAGTAAAAACTCTTGGCTCTGAGAGGTAAATAAAGTCTTCACCTTCTCCGTGGCTTAACGAGGCTCATGAACACAAGAACAGCTCTTGCTCAGGTAGGATACTGTCCTCACAGGACATGCAGCTCCCGCTCTTTTAGGCTCTTGGAAGAGCTCCCACATCCTGTCCCAAGAGGTGAAGCTGAAGGACTCCACCAAGCTTCATCTCCCCCTTTACCTGAACCTCTCTTGCTGTCCTGACTCTGCAGCAGTGTCACAATAAGGAATTCTGCAAGCTCCCCTGAATGACATAAAATGAACCACATAATTATATAACTTTAACGCAAGGACAAATACTTTTTTTAATAACTTTGTATGGAGAACTCAGCAATTCCTGTAAGATCATGGTTGAAGATGATGGCAAACCCTTTCGCCCTGTGCTGGCAAATTATCAGGAACCTTTCGAACCACTGCCTGGTCATCCTTCTAAGGGAGAAATCCACACAGCTGGCACCTGGAAACATGTGTAGATTAAAGAGTGCAGACAAATACAAATCCCTCTGTGCTCCCAGCAGGGTGAATATAAACCAACTCTGCTCCATACCTGTGTTAGAATGAGTGTGGTGTATTTAGGACACGGTGCCATGCTGACTTGGCAAGGTGGTTTCCAGGTGGGAAGTGGTTTATGTGCCCCTGGCCCAGGGAGCAGGCACCCCATCCTCAATTCCACTCAGCTCCTCTCCTGGTGATGTGCAGGAGAGGATCAGACTTACAGATTCCAGCCAAAAACCACCAGCACCCATCAGTTTAGGCAGCCTAGAGGAACACAAAGATCTTGTCACACAGATCTTGTCACCTGCTCAGGTGGCAGGATGTGACAGCCCAGCCTGCAGGCACATGAGATGGTACTGGGATTTTGTTCAGAGCTGGAGATAGGTTTATCAGCTCCCTCTCCATGCAGTATTGCCCAGCTGGAGCTGTGTCCATGTTAAAATGAGGAACAGGTTGTGATATCATTCTCCAAGTCTACACTGATGTGACTTTTTCCCATATAAGATCCTGTTTTCACTCATTTATTTAGTACAAGAAGAAACCAGTGTATGCTCTGATCTTGTTTTCAAGATATTTTCTGGACAAATTACTGAAGGGTCATTTTTTCATCCAGCACAGAGTTGACATAGAATCATAGAGATCCTTCCAGCAGCCTTCAGAGTTACTGGTCCAGATTCCTTCACTCCAAGGTCCACAGCAGATGGATCAACGTATCCTTCAGACATGTCCTTCATGGGTTTATCTCATCCTGCCTCTGTCACAGAAACCACAGAGATTTCCACTCTGCCATGGTTATGAACAGAGTGTGCAATTCTGATACTTTGGCATTTGATTCACACAGTGATAAAAATGGAAATATTGCCATTTTGGGAGAAACAAAGAAAAATTGGATATTTTTATTACTAGCCACAAGTCCTTGTGCATATACACCTATTTTTCTAACCTTAATAACTTTGACATACATGAACCAGTTTCTTCCATTCCAGGTTGTCGTGGGATAGTGTCCTCAGGGATGCAGCCCTAGATATTTTCTGAAAATTGACAGTCAGACATGCGAGATACTTTCAGTGCTCCTCTTAAAGGAAAGGCTGATTTGTCCTTCCCTCATTTCCTCCTTCCCATTTATTAGCTATCAGGGAACCAACATGATGCCAGGGCAGGGGGGTGGGAAAGCAGAATGAAAGGAAAAAAAGTCATTAGAAAACAGGCTTCATTAATTCAGCTGCTCGGGGAGCAATGTGTTTGGAAAGGTCAGGATGTTTCATTTGACCTAAACAAAATGCTTCACCATTCTTCAGTTCAAATGTTTCATTCCTGCCTGTTGAACCAAATCAAAACACTGAGCTTTGGTAGAGGGATGTAATGAAGGGCTGGGCAGGGAGCAGCTGCAGCTTATTCCAGCAGCACTCTTCTGCCACAGAGTTGGGATAGGTTGACACCCCTTTTCCAAAAGTGCAGTGCTGATCATCTCCAAAGTATTGATGAATTAATGTGGATTTCACCCCAGGTATTAGAAATCAAAGAAAGACCCAATTTGCCTGGAAGGAGTGTGTGTCCTCCTGCCCTGAACAGCTGTTAAAGGGAAAAAGAAGTTGTGAAAATGTTTTAATCATAGAATGGTCAGGGTTGGAAGGGACTTTAAAGATCAATCAGTTCCAAACCCATGCCATGGGTAAGGACATCTTCCATTAGATCTGGTTATTCTAGCACAAGCCTCAAGTCCTTCCCTCCTGTTCCCAAATGCGTGTTGGTGAACACTGAAGCATGGTAGACAGTGGGATTTGTTGACAGACCCTTTGTCCCCTCCACACCATTGCCTCAGAGCTAGTCCAACTCCCTAAGAGGAAAACTGTAATTGAAGTCATTGCCCTGATCTGGATATGATGTGTTTGAATTCAGAGCTTCCTCTCCCTCAGGAGAACTTTCTAAGGCAGTTTAATGACTGATGAAGACGGGATTTCCCAGAGTTCAGAGTGGCACAGGAGAGGGGACATTGCCCAGGAGATGCTTTCCTGGAGGCTTCTCCTGCAGCATTTTTTCCTGCTATTTGTGGAGCACTATCACAGTTTAGACAGCAGTTTCTAAAGGAGTCATTTGATCCCGAGGAATTTCAGCAGTGTCAGTAGCCCTCCTAGAGGCTCCCCTAAAGCCCCTTTTGAAGATGCCAGATCCTAGCAACAGCAAAAGCAACAATTGGTCTGAGCTGGGGAGCAGACTGGCTTGTTGACACTTCAATGAAAAGCAGCTCCAACACAGTCTGTTCACCCTGCAGCTGCCAGCTCCCAGTGTTTGATCTAGCAAAGGCTCCAGCCCAGAAAAACAAAGCCCAGCCTTTCTAGTTCCTGGCTCAGGGAGCTCTCTGCCCTTTGTGTTTTTTCCCTGCTACCAAAAGACCAAGAGTAATTATTTATTGTTTCCTAGTTTGGTTCATCCTCAACTAGGGTTGCACTCCATTAAGCTGTACTCCAGCTGTAGCTTTATTTTCAGACTGCTTGTGCTGTAATGTTTCACCTCCTTATTGCCCCTGTGTTAATGCACTTTTGTGTCCCTGTCTCCTGTTTAACCCAGGCAGGTGGAACAGCACCACTGTCCCAGAGGTGCTTCCCGGAATGTTTCAGGGGAATGGATCACAAATGTTGCTGGAAGAGTGTCTGGTGCAGGGCCATCACCACAAAGTGAAGAAATGCACAACGAGAAGGAATAGCAGGGTTTCTAACACCCTGGTTCTTGTGATTAAAAAACTCATATGGAGAAAAGTAACACTGTCAACAACACTCCCAGGGAGCTGGTGAGGCTGATCTGTATTGCAGGGATGCTGCCTGACCCAGACACTCATCCAAGTGAAGCCAATTTGTGCTCCAGTCATTTCAGTGCTAAGATGAGCTGAGGGATGCATTTTCCCCCCAGAATTTACCCTGCCCCACCACATCTGGTTAGAGATAGAATGCCTGGGGGGTGAATCTCATGCAATACTCAACACAAAATACTGAAGGAAGTCTCAAATGTAAAGTCTGAGAAACTGGCACTGGAAAGGGTTTAGGTTGTTGGGAAGATGTGGATGGGGAGATGAGCTAAGTTTGTGTGGTAAAAGACAAATTCACTGGGCATGTTCCCTCCCTCTGGTTCTTCCAGCCCTGTCCAGGATGGGGGGCTCTTCTTGAACATTTATATTTGAGAAGGGCATCAAAAAGGAGATTAGAAGATGTTACTACTTCAATTTTGTAATTGAAAGGAAGCCTTGGTATATTTGATGTTCATTCACAGCTGATGCTATGCTGACTAACAGCATTGAAGTTGCAGGGTGACAATTATACTGCTGATGGCATAATTTATTGATTTTGTTGTTACCCAAGGTATTTCCAATGAGGTCATAAATCTACGTGTCAGTAAGAAATACTCAGTTTGCCAGCTGTGCTGTATTTTATAGCCACAGATTTTAATGCTTTGAGAGGAGTGTTTGTTAAGCATCACTTTGCAATTAGAGTCAAAGAGGAAATTAAAGGTTGCATTTTTTGTTACCAAAAAAATTGTTTCTCAAAATTTGTCTTTCTGTTAATATTACATAACTCTATGTCTTTGCCTTTTGCTTGCTCATCAGCTCAGCCCAGAGATGGTATTGACATGCCAAACTGGACAATGCCAGAACTGCCTCAGCCTTTTGTTTGCTGACTGAACATTGCCCAGAGCCTGGGATGCATGGAGAATCCTGGAAGGAATCTGCTTTGGAGGATTACCAAAAGTGTGCATCCAGGTACAGGCATGTTTGGGTCTTTGCTTCAGGTTATTTTTGTAGGAAGAGAAGGTGTTTGCTGCCATGTCTTGTTTACATGAGCTGTGAAACACAAGCAAACAAACTTGATAAGGGATTGAGTCATTATCCAGGAGAATATTGGAGAACATCAAAGGCTTTGAAATATAAATATCTCACTTACTGCTTCAGGGACAACTTCCCCCACACTGGACTTCACTCTTGGAAAGGATAAATCACCTGCTTTCACCATGTCCCTTCCAGTGGCTGTTAATACAAATTCAGAGATATCTCCTTGCAAAGGTAGTCCTTAAAAGGAGCAGAAACACAGGCTTCATGACTGATTTGGCCTTGTCTTCAACTGATCCCACCTAGTTTTAAATCTAAGAACAGAACAGGTATTGCAGAGAATTCAGAGAGTCCCACCATTGCGGGCTGTGAAATATTTGAGGCAGTAACAGGCAGACAAAGGAATGAACTGGGCTCTAGATGGTTTACACCCACCTAGAAATCCCATTTAAAAATCAAGAATTGTGTCCTGGAGAAGTTAGTTGTCCCAAAAAGGTATTTGCCATCTTTAATTTAATGCCACACGTACTAAGGGTGGGAGAGAGCTAGAAAAACAGATCCTCAGCTGGTTTCAATTATCCTGGATCTGTCTCCTCCAGAGAAAGTACAACAGTTGACAACTCCAGTTTTAAGGTTTATCCCATGTGGACACTGCCTGCTGCAGACTTTTCTACTGCACTGGTCATTAGATACATTTTTCCTTTTACAGGAATATTTTATTGGTGATAGTTCAGCTGCACAAGGGCTTTGCCTTTCTGAGGTTTCTCATCTGTTTTTGAGATTTCCCACCCACCTGCTACACCCATACTGTGATCCCTGTGATTATCTATTGAAGGCATGCATTTAGCTCTTTTATCCCTCCACGCATATTAACCCCTGGATCCCTTGCTCTTCATAATTCCTTGCTAATTGTCAGTAATTTTCTGGTGATAAAATGTCCTGAAATGAACTCAGTACATTTTATTTTGGTCTCATGTCAGCCTAAATCCAGAGTTTCTATCAGTGTAGGAGTTAAACCAAAACCAAGTGCCAAGGATGAGTTCTTATGATCGGTGCCTCAGGACAAGATGTGAGGGGTGTGTGAACTCTGTGTTGCCTGGATTAGAAGTGGGAGAATTCTATTTATCTGCCTCTACTCCTAGGAGGAGTTTTCTCAAAGTGAAGGCTGGTCACACCAGGCACTGGTGAACATCAGAATCAGTATTCCCAATTTTCCCTCTCCATAGCTGCACAAAGGGAATCTTCCACTTGGTGCTCACTGCTCTGCAAGGACAGTGCCATAAAGCCCTAATAGCCTTTTTTTCGTTCTGTCAAATTGCAAATGCATCATTGGTTTCCTCCTCTCCTTCTTTCAGCATTATTGCTCTCCATACTTTTCCCTCCGGTGAATGCCATTTCTCCCCTGATAAATTAGTGCACCATTTTCCAAGAGCTGCATCTCACTTATTTCCTGCCCATATTTCTAAGCTTTCTAGGGCTCTTTGTATCTAGGGCTCTTGCTCTCATTTATGTTTCTCTACCCTCTCCTCTCAACTTAATGTTATCTACATATTTTATTAACCAGCTGTTTTGTTCCCCCTCACACATCACAAGTAGAGATGCTCCATGAAATGAGAGCTACCCCTTGTCTCTATAGGAAACATATGAGACACAACCCCCTTGTCTATTATTATTCCATGTTTGCAGTCCTTCAGACAGGTCCTGTGACAGTATTTATGTCTGAGCCAATGGGAAAAAATATTTTGAGAGGCACTTTATCAAATGCTTTCCTGACTCCCAGCTCTTTGATGCCTGCTGCTCTCCCTGCTCTCATTCATCTTGTAATTCTGTCGACTTTATATGCATTTTTCTCATGGACTCAGTCTTTGTAAACCCGTGGTGCTCCTTGCATATGTTTCTGTAAAGAGATCTGTGTAATTCTCAGGATATTATGGGGAGAGCCATGAAAAGATCCCTTTGAAGGCCAGCATGAAAGCTCCAGTTGTGTTCTGAGCTCCAAAGCAGTTTCTAAATAATGAGATACACTACAGTGTCCGACTGGGCTTGGGGAGAATAACTCCAGATAAACACCCAGAGATAAAAGGGATCACCTTCCCCTTCGTGTATTTCCTTGTATTGTGTGAACTCTTCTCCAGTGGGGATTGGATCACATCTTGTCTCATACAGAAAGCAAAAGGAGTCATTAGCTCTGCTAATTGTTGCAGATAAAGAGTAAAAGGCGATGACAGTTTGCTTTGTGTGTGGTTAAGCTTGTTAAAGGCATAAATCAAACAATTATTTAAATTCTCACTTGTTCATTACTGTTATGATATCTCACAATCGCAGCGCTTTCTTCTTTTCACTCCGCTCAGTTTGAATTTCAACTCTACCTTCTTTTGTTATACCCTTTAAATAAATACAGTTATAGTGTAGTACACAATACACAAGGTTTCAATTTGGTGTTGCATTATCCAACGTGCTTGGGGTGTCTCAGTGTGAACACTTAATTTAGTAACACTTCTAGAGAGTACTGATGACTGCTACGGCTAAAGCTCATTTGCCATGAAGCCACAATACAAATATACACAAACTTACTAGAAATACGTGGGTTTGGCCAACTAGGACATTTTGGGTTTATTGTTTATAATTGAGTTTCATTTACATCCAGTTGCTTCTGAGAATATATGAACATGCTTAAAGCACCTTGAAGGTTATGTGTTTAGTTAGATTGTTGACCAGTGTCATCCTAAGACACGGATGGGAGTTGAGCCATCAAGCTTTTCAGCAGCATCAGGATTCACTGGTTTAGGATTTTCAGCTCTCAGCTGTGTGCAATGAGGTGATAGCATTGCCACATGTGTCCTGGCACACTGGCACTGATGCTTAGAGACACTCATAGTGTCTACAGAGAGTAAATGTCACCCCAAACTTTCCTCTGACTTCCACACCTGAACAGTGGTAAATCTGCTGTGGTTTTGAGATGTCTGTTTTCACAGACTTGGAAGGGACTTCTGGAGACTATTGAGTCTAACCCCCTACCAAGGCAGGGTCACCTAGAGTATGTGACACGGAAGCAAGTCCAGGTGGGGTTGGAATGTGACCAGAGAGAGACTCCACAATCTTCCTGGGCAGCACTTCTTTCAGTGCTCTGCTACCCTCAATGTAAGGAAATTCTTCCTCATGCTGAAGTGAAACTTGTCATGGTTTGGTTTACGGCCATTGCTGAGAGCACTGACATGTTTCCCCCTCTGCAATGTGCAGTATGTCATGGAAAACTTTGGATTCTGTTCCACCAGAGAACAGCAGCACACAGCAGAAGAAACTGCAGCATCAATGCACACCAATCCTTCCCCATACACACTTTAGCATTTTAGTCTCACAGGAGCTGGTCCACTGTTTTGGAAAGTAAACTAACTTGCTAAAAAAGCTTTGAAGCGTTCAGTAAACATTTCCTTAGAGAAGTTGCTCCCTCATTTAAACTCACAGAAATCTGTTGACATCCAACATCTTCCTGGCTTATTCCCAGAGAAAGTTCCCAGAGAAACCCTGCAGGTCTCACTTTCCCCACCAGCTCCCTTCCTCCTGCAGGGCTTTGGCATGGAGCTGAGAGGTGCATGGACACTTAGTGCAAAACCCAGTTTGCTTTGGGAAAATTGGTTCTAAAGGTACTTATACATTTGGGATTTTAAGGTCAAATGTAGGAAGTGCACAGGCCAAGGTCCAAATTCCCAATGAGACATATATGTAGATTGTGTTATTAATAAATTGAGAGTCTGGGTTGCCAAGAAATAAGATAACAGAACACAAAGATGGAAGCATGCATATTTTATTATAGGATTCTTTAAAAACCATTGCTGGTAAAGCAGGATTTCCAGTTCAAAAAATAATCATATCTTTAGTTGGTCTTTGTTAATTTGGTCAGTCCTTTATTAATTTAGTCACTCTGGATTTTATTAAAGAAAAGCCATATTCCCAGGAATTCTCTGGCAAAGGAGTTCCTCAAAATTTGAAAGATTGGCCAGTTTGAATGTAAAGAAACATACAACAAAGATGACTGACTAAAGAGAGAAGTCTCAGTGGAAAAGAGCAGGAAGGAATGTGAGGAAGTGTGTGACAGAGCTCCACTTTCTCTTATAAGTAAAGAGAGAAGAATTTTACCTGCTCTTAAGTTTCATGGTGAGTGGAGTCATAGTCCTTGTTGTTGGGTGTTGTGGCCTTTTCTCCTTCCTTTCTGCTTTTCTTCCACTTCTCTCTCTTTTGCTATGTGCAGACCTCATGCCTGTATGAAAAACTGACACTGACTCTGAAGGAGCTTGGGGGTTTTTCTTAGATTTTCATGTGTTAACAAAAAAGGGGCTCTTGACTTAGCAGCTCTGTTTGAGATGTACAGGCAGAGGATAAAGTCTGCTGCTCATCCCTCCCTGCCCAGGTCCTCTTTGGACCATTTTAGGAGGTGTTTTTTGCCATCTGCTTTTTTCTGTCCTCCACCTAGAACCATACAGGCACCCAAAACTTTCCTTGTAAGATCAGGAAGATCTTTGTCTTCCTTATGGCTTAAAGAGTTTCTCCTATTACCAAACTGTTTCTAGACCATTCCTAAGGGTAAAAGTGTCAGGTTTTCTCTTTGTTGCTGGTGTCATTCTGTTTTCAGAGCCCCAGGCCACTGCTATAGTGGTGTATGTACAAACCAGCTGTAGGTCTGAGTTGCAGCATTTCCAAAATTTTGAGGCACAGCTGCCCATTCCTCCAGCTGCAGCAATACAGAACCACACAGAGACTGCCAAAAAATCAGGTTAAAATAATGTCTCTCCAAACTTTTTGTGCTGAGTTATTTCAGTGGCCAGCTTAGAGTGTGGTCCCACAAGCAGTGAGGAAGGAGAAACGTGCCAGACTGTGGCAGCCAAATGGAAGTCAGAAGAGGGGGAGAGCCACCTCCAGTCTCCCTGTGCTGACAAGAAGCACAAATAGACCAGGACTGAGTAGGAGCAGAGATCTCATGGGTTCCCAAAGTTTGCAGAGGAGGCAGCCAAGTGTTACATTTGCTGTGCACATCTCCTGGATGTTGAGGGGGCAGCTCCCTGAGGCTCTGCTTCCAAATCCATCAATGCCAGCGGCAGCCTGGAGGCAGCCTGGCTGTCCTGAGCAAGTGTGACTCACTGCTACGACACTCTGCTGAGTTATTTGGGGTGGGTGGGTGGTATTTGTCACACTGTGGATGAGGCTTTGACTATTTTAAGCAAGCACATAGACTCTCTGGGATGTTGGGACAGAGTTGTCCCAACACACTGAGTTCTGACTTAAACTTATTGGAACAAGATGAATGTGGCAAGGGCAAAAGCACTACATGCACAGAAGACAGGCAAGGCACTGCATCTGTACTAAATAATGAAATTTATTGCAGTGGATGCCATGTCGAAAGCTGAACATTTTTTAGACTTGGTTCACAATCTGTCTGTTAAGACCTATGATGAGTATTACAGTCTGGGACTGAGCGTTTGAAAGGCCTCCCTTGACATGTGCGTTACTTAAAGGAACACTGGAGTGATAAATTTGTTTTCCTGTGCTTAAGGGGGATTGAGTGTTCCCCAGCTCACACAAGAAGTCCCTGATCTTAGAGCAGATGCAAAACAGACCCTGCTTTGTTGTGATTCTGAAATAAGGGAGGGCTGAAATCTCTGAAGTCTTTGAGCATGGACTCTCTGAGTTAAAGCTAAAGTGTTAATAATGAAGATTTGTATTTCTCCAGGAAGGAAAAGAACATGAGAGACAGGAGGAATTGTCTAAACTTTTGAAGAGAATCAGCTACACAACTCCCACTAATCATAGGAAGTTAATATCCAAGGCAACTTTAGAGGTTGTAGCCTATATAAATTTAGACAAACCCAAATTCAAACAGTAGACTGATGACTTTGTGCCCCTCAAAGAATCTTTTAATTTCTGATGGTAATGGATGCCACCTAAATGTGAAAGAGAAATAGACTAATAATTTTAATGCAAATGGATTTTTTCAGATGAAAGGCACTGCATAAAAAGTCGAGTGGCAGTGCTGTAAATATTCTGCCTCTGGTACAATTACTTACCAGTAATTACTGACATCTAGGCTAGCTGTTGTAAGGAAATACATGTTTTTGTTTTGTTTTTTTTTTTCAATTAAGCAATGCTTTTGCACTTTTAAACCAACTTCTGTGCTTTCACTGTTACTGGGAATATGAAAATTGGTGAAGTTGATTCTGGCAGTCATTTTGGAAAGACCCTGAACTGTTCCTCTGAAGCAGAGGGAAGGCACTGGGAATTATCTCTTGAACAAGGATGGCCAAGTGGCTGTATTCTGGTTTCCCCTGATGTGGGGTCTATGAGTGCCTTTTCTCAGCTGCCAGGCCAGGGTACACTCTCAGCCTCGTGGTCCAGAGTCAAAGTTAAATCTGTGTTTTAAGAAAGGCTCGCACTCACAAATAATGGTGAGTTCAGAAAAAGCTGCAAATGTCCACTGTCAGTACAAGCCTGGCATTTGCATGACAAGTCCAGCATCTCATGTTGCTCATCATTTCATGTTGCCCAGCAAAGGGAAGCTGTCCTAGAGAGTCCTTTTAGATATGTTTCTTTTTCCAACCATAGCTCACATAAAATGCTCCCTGTACTGTCAGAACATTGAGCTGTGCCAGTGTTTGCCAACAGAGGTGTGAACTTTGGATCAGAAACCCACAAATCAGGGAACTGGAAAGGAAATGAATTTTATTTGTTGCTACTGAAGGAATTATTATGGGCTTCTGTATAGATTGAGGTGTCACTAGAGTAGGATCTAATTTGAAAATAAAAAGAAAAATTATATTTCTTTCCAGAGTGTGTCCACTATCCGAGGACAGCTGCTAGCCAGCACAGAAAGCCATAAACAAGAGTTCTGGCAATGGGACTCTGTTCCCAGTTTTGCCTTGGATGACTTTAGGCAAGATGATGATGATACTCTGTGCCTTAGTTTCCTGTTCTGGAAGAGGAAGATAATGATGTGCTCTGCTTTGATGTTATGCCAGAACTAGATGTTAAAAATTCAGTGCATGGGCTGCTGCTCTTCAGAAATTACTTCCCCTCCAGCTAGTTCAGATGTATCTTTTTGCCTGTTTGAATAAGGGTTAGAGAGGTAGGTAGGAGCTAAGATGAGGAGTCAGATGGTTCCATTGCAAGCCAGAAAAGCTTTAAAAAGAAAACAACAAATATGTGCATCTGACATCCATGGTGATGAAAAAAGCCTGAACATGTGAACTAATTGTTACCGTTCATATTATAATTAAAAGGCTCTGGGATAAGCAATGAATTGAGGGAGAGGGTCTGCAACAGCTTCTGATTTATGGAATCACAGAATGGTTTGGGTTGGAAGGAACATTAAAGATCATTTACTTCCACCCCCTGCCACAGGCAGGGACACCTTCCACTATCCCAGGCTGCTCCCAGCCCTGTCCAACCTGGTCTTGGACACTGCCAAGGATCCAGGGGCAGCCACAGCTTCTCTGGGCAACCTGTGCCAGGGCCTCCCCACCCTCACAGGGAACAATTTCTTCCTAATATCTAACCTAAATTTCCTCTCTTTCAGTCTGAATCCAGCATAGGCAAGCAGAAAACCTCTGCTGGTTTATTAATTTCCAAGGGTCATATTCAGGCTGCCAATTCTTGCATCTAAAATTCCTGCACAATAGTGTCTGTGTCAGCCAGGCCAGCAAGGGAGCCCTTCCAGCCCCCTGAGAGAGCAGCAGCTGACCCAAGGCAGAGTGCTCCACTTAAATGCTGGTGTAGATGGCTGGAACATGGCCTGAGGCCTCTTTTACCACCAGTGCTGGTTCCTTTTTCTGAAATGAAAATTGAGGTCTGGCAGAATAAAAGGAGGCAAAGTCTGTTCATCACCCAGCTCACTGCAGCCCTGTGTGAACCCTCCCATAAGAAAGCTGAAAATGCAATTTTGGGGGAGCTCAGAAGAGCCCCACTCAATGATGTCTTCTGGTGGACATGTGAAACAGCCACAAACAGACCTTGGCAGAGTATGGTGAGCACTTTTGGAGGACAGCATTTTATTTTTTCAGGATTTTTCTCCTTTAAAATTGAGTGAGAATTACTTTGGCTCACAGGAAATGGTTGCAGCTCTTTTATCACAGATGGCAAATGCCAAATCCTTTAGGAACACCATTTGCAAAAATGTGTTGTGGTTGTCTCATGTAAGAGAAATGTTTTCATAATGGGTCCTTTTGCTCCTGTGTTAGTGATAAAGGTCACAGGTAATTGCATTCACATTTTAAAGCACAACGTTGTTAAATCTTTTGTATAAGGATAAAAGTACAAAAAATGTCTAGTCTCCAGTAGAGACAGCTTCTCCCTGAACAGGGGGAATCCAGAATCAAGCAGAGACTGGAATTTTAAAGCCAATATCACCGATCTCTTCCAGTGCCCCATGTAATTCAGAAAATAAAAGAAACTGCTTATTTTTAATCTTACTCTCAGCAAGCCAGAATAAAAAGCCCAGGATTTACCATCACACCTTGGAAAAAAATGTGCCTTTGCTAATCTCTGTTAATCCACAGGAAAGGTACTTGAAAATAATCACTAAAACTAAGCTGCAAGTTCTTTCAGCTTTGATATCACAGATCAAACAGTGACCAGTGTTACAAAAATCAGAGATAAGGGAAAACATGATGTTTTACTGAGTTCTTACATTGTATAAATATCCATGAGCCATTTTGTCTTAAATCTTTGTAGGTTTGAGCAACAGATTCTCCAGTGTTTCACAAACTTCCCCCAGATTTTCTTTGGAAGGATCTGGTGAGATTTAGGACAAGTCATTGCCTGTGAGCCCAGTGGTCAACTGGGAACAAAATCACCACCTTTGTCCAGTGGCAGCTCTGTCACTGGGCTTCCTTCAGAGATTTGGGACTGTGTTGTTCAAGTCTTCATTGAACCAAGCACAAGAATTCTTGTGATCTCTCTCTGTCAGCCTTGCTTCAGTGTGGCTGTTGGTTATTATGATCTGAAGAAAACCAGGAGATTGCTGAGAGCAGCCCACAGTCCTTGCCCGTGTTTCAGCCATGGACAATCCAGTCTAGGCTGCCCAGTTAGGAGCTGCCATTGGCTTGGCAGTCCTGCTGAGTATTTTTACACAAACTTCTGTTAATTTGGGGATGAGAGAAAGCCCAAGATAATTTTTTACCCCAGAGTTGCCCAGTGGTAATTGTGTGTTTGGTCATTTTTAGCCAGAAAAACTCGAGCTAGTGAGAACAAGGAAAAGATCAGTGATTTTCATAAACTGTGTAAATTATACAACTCCCCTGAGGCACCATAATTCACACCTTACAAACTGCTGAGTGAATGTTGACTTTTAGTCTCACCTTTTCACATTTACTCCTCTCCTAACTCAGTTTGGCCATACTTGCTCCTCTTTTCTCTCCCTCTTCAGCCTGTTTATTTATTTGGAGCCATGGAATTTTAAAACTCTTAAATGATTAATTTATCCTAAATATATTTAAAAACTGGAAATGGATTTTAAAGACTGATGAAAAAAGCTGGAATTTGGTGGTAGTGATAAGTATTTATCTTTCAAATCTTAAATAACTCAGAAACACATTGAAATACCTCCCCTTTCAGCCCTCTCTCTTGATCTACAAAAAACAATTACCTTGATGAAAAGATGTAGAATATAAATAGGCTGTGAAATGTTTTTTGGTTGGCTTTTTTCAGGCTGTGGCTTGGTACATCCCTCTCTACTGCAACAGAAGACAAGGATGGACGTTGAAAGAAGAAAAAAACAATTTGAGAACTTGTCTTACAACTTTCTTCAACAACAGAGCAAAAAGAGGGATGGCAAAATGAACAGGAATTTACTACAAATGATGCAGAGTGGAAGAGGCTGACCCATGACAAGCACAAGAAAAGACAAATCTTCATTAAAAGGTGTGTGTGACATTCATTATGTGCACTCTGCAATTGCAGCATTGTGCCAGACTGGCTCTGTAAGTGAATGCTTTTAAATTAGTGTCTGGGTAAGCAATTCTAGAGCAGCTCTGCATTTTGAAAATACAAATTAACCTTAAGCTTCAAACAGGAATACGGCCCAAATCTCCTTATAGGAGTGCACTCACTGTCAGTCAAGACTAAGTGGAAAGTAAAATCCAAGTAAAATTCTTCTTCAAAAGTGACTTTATTGTTACATATTATCCTCTCAGCCTCATTCGGAGATCACAATTGGGAAAGCCAATATTTGAGCCAGATTCACAAGAGTAAAATATGTTTTTAATAAATAAAGGATTGGCCAATCTGGATATATTTGCACCAAAAAAAAAATAAAAAGTGGGTGACGCTGGGGGAATTTCTTGTCTCTAAATTTCTTCTCCAGACTGTGGCTGTAGATGTTCATAAGATGAACGATTTTCACCATAGGTTACACTGGCTGTTTTTCACAAGTTTATTTCTTTAAAAATGGCTAAATCACATTTACTCAAACTCTCCAAAGAAAGTAATTCAGAAGCAGGGCAAAATTATGTAAGAATTCAGTGCAAAGAGTTCAAACCTGGCAGAATTATAACCACAGGCAAATGGTAAATTCTAATGTCAAACAGTGTAGAAGTTGCAGTTCTATCTACAACTAAATGCAGAACATGTCAAATATATGTGTGCTGTTTGTTAGGTATATTGCATAAATTTAATGTATGTGTGTAGGAAGCTCAGTAAATCTATGCAAAATATATTAATACATATGCTAATGCAATATAAGAAATAATGCAGTAATATATGAAATACATATATCTTTTAAACCCTGTGCATATACATCCATGTGCAAAATGTGTGAAAAACACAACAGCAGACATAAGACTTAAAATACATGTAGGTTTCCACCTCTTCCTTCTGTAGTAGTGATCTCCAAAGGTTTGCAATTGTGCATCTGTATCAGTAAAAAACCCTTGAACACACACACTCTCTCTGTTCCCTTCCACAACATATACACTTATTTATTTGTGAATGATATCTATTTGCTACTAAAAGTATATATTATGTATATTGTGAACAATGCACGTGAACAGACATTTAAAAGGAGGAGATAAATACAAAAAGACTGAAGTATTTTAAAATGTGATTTCTAGGAATGTCAGCCTAGGAAAAGCTTTTCAGCTTGAGACAGGGGAGTATTTATGCAAACGCTTAGCTTTACACACCCAGATAGTAATCCTGCAACTAGGGAGGACTGTAAGGAAGATCCTTCTCAACTCTTAAATCCAGGCAAAGCAGACAGCAGGAAAGGGACCTTTTTATAAGTGCTGCTACTAGCAGGACAAGGGGGAATGTATTCACGCTGGCAGAGAGTTGATTTAGATTGGATATTAGGAAGAAATTGTTCCCCGTGAGGGTGGGGAGGCCCTGGCACAGGTTGCCCAGAGAAGCTGTGGCTGCCCCAGCCCTGGAAGTGTCCAAGGCCAGGCTGGATGGGGCTCTGAGCATCCTGGGAGAGTGGAAGGTGTCCCTGCCCATGGCAAGGGCTTGGAAAGAGATGATCTTTAAGGTCCCTTCCAGCCCAAACCATTCTGTGATTCTAAGATTAACACCTGATAGAGTTAGTTGTAATAGACCAGATTTTGTTATTTGTCTCCTGCTCTGTCTTAATCATTGGTAACTCAGATACTGGGTGTCTATTTTGTGTAGTCGTGGTTTGTCTCATTTGCCAAAACTTCATTTTCTTTTGTTGTATGTCACTCTGGTCTTCTGCAGAGCTGGCTCCACCATGTGTATTCTTCTGGTTTCCTGCGCAGGGGAAAGCTGGGGACAGAGTGGGAATTGGCACCTGGAGGTGCTGGGGACATCAGAGGTTGTGTTCACACAACCAGATGCTGGGAACAAACAGGAGCAGGCCTGTAGAACAAAGCCCTGGTTGCTGCAGATCCAGCATTCACCCTGCACACATTTTAAGGACAATTTACTTCATCCCAGGTTTAGACCAGGAGGTCCCACCTACCTCTGCATGGCACAGCTCCTTTCTGGGTATAAACCTTCCCAGGCTGCTCCAAAGGGAGTTGCCAGCACAGTGTGGATAATCTGTGTGAATTCCTTTGCTGTGCTCCCATCTCCTGTCACATCTCCCCACATGGAGGTCAGTGCTCTTGCCACTCTCTACATTTGGTTTCAAGATTAATTTTTTTCCCCCTTGCAGTTGTTAAGACTAAAAACTTTTTTCAATAGATAGGAAATCAAACCAAAGCACCGGAGACTGCAATGCAGTCACATTGTTCCAGGACACAGGGCTGCAGGCAGAGGGATGCCTGCAGATTTATCTCCCGAGCATGGGAGCTCAGAGAAAAGTGGTCTGTCACACATTAAATACATCTGAATTCTGTAGGATTTCACATGCAACCTGCATACCCTCAGTCTCTGAGATCTTTGCAGAAGATAATTCAGCTCTATTTACTTACGGTTCATTTGCAGTTCTTTTCACTACCAAATTATGAAATTATTCCTCTTAATACTGTCAGGAGAGTTAATAATATCCAAAATCTCAGTTTAAAAATTAAATAAGGGTATAATCATTTTTTTACTCTTATAAATATTCATGTGTAGTACATATTACTGCCGGATTTTTCCAGAACTGAATACATAGACATGTAAGCACCATTCTTATTTTATTACAACACAAAAATTGCAAATGCTTTAGGCAGATTTATACAAGTATGCCACCAGACATTATTTCTGAGGATGATGGAATAATATCCTCAAATGTACAATAGTATTATGATTTTGAACTGTATAAATGTGTGCTTTTTTTATCTTTTGATTTTTCTTTACTGTTTGTCCACTTTGCCTTTTGATTCCCTCCTGAAGCTCTTTGGTCCTGACAGCAAAAGACTTCACAAGTAATCTACAAATGGTTTCACTTAATTCCTCACTCTTTTTAATTTATAATATTTTTCATTAACTGTTGAACTCTCTGTTTGGTTTCCTCTTCACCCACATAGCCCCGTATTCTTCTCTAGACTGAGGAATAAGGCAAAAAACTGCTGCTGCCACAGATCACAAAGTTTGAGCTGAGCTCCTGCCTCCCATTTTCCTCGGAAGTGCATCACTCTGGGGACGTTTCTTTTCTGTTGTTGTTGATGAATTTCACTCTGAATCGAAATGCTCAGCTGTGAACTTGGGAAGTTTAAAAATAACTGTGAAGTGAGCACTTTGAAGCCTCAGCCAAAACCGGCAGGCTTTGTCAATCAGGATGTTTCCCTGTTGCTAAGGAACACTAATTAAGCTTTCAGGGCCAAATTGAACCTGCAGACGAGGAACACATTTAGCACACATTTTCAGTGAGAAAGAGCCAATTCCTACCACTGAGAGCTTTCTGTTCTTACCACTGGTTCTCGGGGGTTTTGTCCCAGAAATTAAGTGTTGAGTGAGACGAGATGCACTCACATCATGATGCATTTCCTCTCTTGACTTGTCCCAAGGACTTTCACAGTTTAT
This sequence comes from Trochalopteron elliotii, assembly GCA_024734555.1. Lineage (NCBI taxonomy): Eukaryota > Metazoa > Chordata > Aves > Passeriformes > Leiothrichidae > Trochalopteron > Trochalopteron elliotii. The sequence continues at coordinate 631,498 of JANPWX010000055.1, forward strand.
GGAACTGCCCAGTAATTTCCAGTTAGCTGTGAGCAATGTTTGCAGATTCATCTCTTCTGCCTTAGGGCATTGACATTTTACAGGCAAGACTAAGCAATAAAATTGTCCATTTTAAATGGTGTTGCACAAACACACAGAGGCAATTTCTAAGTAGCAAGAGGCCAAACAATAACAAGGTATCCCACAGGAAGAAACTAAGTCAGCTGCTTTCTCCAGTAGATCAATTGACCAGAGTGGATCAATGAACTGTTCCTATTGACACAAAGTGAAGAATCTCAGCTATGATATCTTATGACCTGACGCTGTCTTCCCCTATTTGCCAGGCATATTAAAAAAATCAAAATTATTTCCTTATCTTTTGATGTTTACCACTTAAAAACCAATGATGCAATGTGCATTTGTGTATTTTTGGTGCTTCAGGAAACAAAACCGAGAGGTTATTCTAGAATTCTGGTGGAGGGGGAAAAACAGGGCAAATCAAGGGATAAATAATAGTTCTCTGTGGCCACACATAGAAATTGTGAAAGGAATTCAAGATTATTGCCAACATCTTCAAACAATATAAACAAGGAAACAACTCACCTCCTTCCATCATGGTCAAGTAAATCACCTTATGGATACTTCAGTGCCACAGAAAACAAATCAAAATTTTAACCATCATTTTGAGAGAGGAGGTGGCATTTGATAGGAGGCTTTCTAAAGACTTTAGGAAACCAAATACCTCTCCCAGTTTTGATGTAGGTGACCATGCTGAGGTGTGCTGACACATTTGGCACTTGCCAGCTCTGGTTGTGGCTGAGAGGAAGATCTGGAGAGCTGCCTTTGTGCTGGGGACTCTTCCACAGGTCACCTGGAAGTATCAACAGGGCTGCCTGGATGAAAAGTTCATTTATTGCCCTTTGCTTCTCTTGCAAGCTGATGGCTATGGGGAAACTGTTTGCAAGTGGCAGGTTGGCCTGTGACTAAGCAATTCCCTCCTGGATAATTTTGGCAGAACAGCCTGACCTTCAAGAAGCCATGACTAAGGGTGGCCCTTTATCTTCTTGTCACCCATTGCAGCACACAGCCCATGGCTGAGTCATATAATGGAGTGGTAAAATGGAGTCCAGAGATTTGCTCCTGGAAATTGCTCTTGTGTCATAACAGCCCCCAGCACCTAGGAAATCTCCAAGTGAACTTGCTTGGAGGTGGTGCTCACGTCAATACTAATGTGGAGAAATTTAAAAGATGATTTTATGGTAAAAGTATGTCCAGGGCTGAGATTAGGTTTGGACACAGCTCTAGGAACAGACAGAAGTGCAGGGTGAGGGAGTGAAAAAGTTTGTTCCCTTCCTGCCAGGAATTTGTGAAGGACTGCAGGAAATGAAAAAGGGAGCCAAACATGATGGCTTTTGCAATGAGACTTGTGAGGATGGAGTAAGGCAGAGTCTGAGAGCACCAACTAGAGGGAAAGAGACAGAGGGGAGGAAAATGAGGTAATCTCCATTCAGAGGCTGATAAAGGTTTGGAGAGGTACATGTTGTCCATGAGCAGCCAGAGCAACTGTGATTTTGGCCAACTGGAACCCAATTTAACCAAAAGCCTGAGAGTTTGATCCTTTAAAGTAAAAGTATCTTAGTGACAGCTAGTGGCCTTGCATGTGACTGTATATTTATCCCCATGTGGCTTTTATTTAAAATGTTCTTCCATCAAGTCAGAAGAAACAGAGCATTTTTGTTGTAGCGTGTTTGATTCCTAAACTGACTTTCTTTTCAAAGCAGGTATGTGGAAAAAATGAGTGTTGTCATCAACATGAAGGAAGTAGCCAGAAGGAAAATCCTTCAGCTCCCAACTGGGTGAGTGGGAAAGGTGGAAGGTGGCTGACTCAACCAGGGGTAAGTAGAGTTGCTACAAAATAGTTTTCAAAGCAAACAAATAAACAAAACAAAGAAAAAAAATTGTGTTTTAACCCCCCCCCCCCCCATTCCAGAATACAAGAATTTCTTTATTTTATTGAAAATCCTTTTAGTCTTCTTTCTGTGAGAAAGACCTGTGCCAGACCACAAATGGAAAGCATCTGAATTCAGGCATTGCAGCTTGATCACAGCCACACACATCTAACTCTAGAGAACTCCATGTTTGCATCTTAGGTTTGCTTTCACTTGGAAACTATTTACAGTGTTCCTTCCAGGGAAAATAATGGTTCAGATGTACACCTAGATATATTTTTAAATCTCTTTGAGGATTCTGTTGCATGCACTACCCTTTCTAAAGGCCCAGAATCCAGGGTCAGTCATGAAACCTCCCCATGTAAATACACAGACCCTCAAGCTCGAGTTGTTGCAAGTTCTACTTTCCAGTTTCTTGATTTCCTGATTCTTCCCTGGGAGCTGGACGTTTGATTTTACTTAATATCAGTTGCAGGATTCATTGTAATTCAGAATATTTTAACCATGGCTGTACTACAAAATGTTGTTAAATATTCAGGTGTTGGGAAAGCATTGTGACATGTTAAATATCTTTTCAAAATCCTATTTTAATTCTTCAGTTCTGTTGCAAAAAGTATAGGAATTGTGGGATTTGTCCATGAAACTAGTGATATATATGATTTTCTATTATTATTGCCATAATAATTAAATTGTGTAACATGTATTGATGTTGCAATGCTTAGTGTTCTCCAAAGTCCTTTATACATTTTTATAAATGTATAAATGAATATGTAGGAGTATATAAATATATATATGTAGACAACATGAATAAATAGACCCATATACACATGGAAACATAGAAGAAGAAAAAGAATAATCAGCCTATGCACGTCAGATAGAAACAAAGAAGAAAAAAGGACCTGGAGGATTGTTGCTTGTGCCTGTCTGCTCACTTTGCCCAGGTACAGACTTACACATCAGTGTTACAGCTTTGCCTTATATAAAATGCTAGCAGTAACACTTCTCTGCTAGGGGCAGTGTGAGTCAGCAGTGTTTGTAAAAATCTTTTCTATCTTTAGCTGAGAGGCACTTCAGAAATGCAATGAATTGGTGTTTTTCTCAGTGAGACTAGATTAAATGCTTTTTGATTAAGAATTCCACAGTTCCTGAGGAAGTTGCTGAATTAAAATGACCTCAAGAAAACCATGACCAAGCAATTTGCTTTCTAATCTCTAGGTTTGTTACCTGATAGTCAGGGTTTAGTGGAAGGACTGCAATAGCCAAAGACAACTCTGTGACATTTTACAGTTTTATGGCGAGGAGGCCTTAGCACTGTGGGCTTGATGCTGGTTCACACTGGATATTTCAGAGCTCAAAAACAAACTCATCCTGTGACCTGTAATGTTATCAGCAGTAACTAACTCTGTGCACAGTTCTCTCAGAGCAAATACAAGCAAGGATATTTGTTTTGTTTTCAGCAAAAGAGATTTCAAAGCATATTTGAGATTACAGGGTGTTAAAAATCCAGCTTGACACTGACCTAGCCATCCTGTAGCAACTCATTAAATTCTGGTGTCACAGCTGTGCTGCAGAGCCCTAAAAATACATCTGCTTCTCAGCCAAGTCAGGCTTTCATCCAGATATTCTTTAAAAATCCTTTCACTTGATAATATTTGTCTCTCAGTCAACCCAGACTGTCAAGAGCACTGCCTTTAGTCCCAAGAGAAGCTCTCACAAGGGCTGCCCACTTGCCCTCTTTGCCATGAAGAGTGGTTCTGAGTAACAGGGATGGATCTGGAAGTTGTTGCACAGGGTCAGAAATTACAGAGCAGCTGATTGTGCTGGAGCTAAAAGTACTGTGGGATGTGGTGCTGAAAGTGAGGTGTGCACAGCCCTCATGAGGACACAGAACTCAAGTGGGGCTTCACTTTGGTCCCCAAGCAAATCCACTTGCTAATTGTCTTATAAAGATAATTTTTATATTTTACTGCTGGTGATGGTTATTGACAGTTTTTAATGATTTTTCCAAACCCTGTGTGCAATTGGACTACTGTAACAATGATGACTATTAAGACAATATTTATGTGTAAGGTCTTTTGGCTCACTATGACCTTATGTTCTTATAGAAACAATCAGAATGTTCACGTAGTCCTAAATGCTGTCCTAAAACCACATAGTAGCCAGGAGATCCTGAGAGACACCAGAAACTCAGAAGCACAAAAGCTTTGATCCTATATAAAGGTAGTTTCAGTGTGGGAAACAGGAATAGGTAAAATTCAATCATTTAATGCATCCTATAGGGATAGTCTTATTCCAAAATAAGACTAAGATTCCTGGCTTAATCTGTTCCACTTTCAAAATTATATAGACTAAACCAGAAAAAAAAAAAGACCCAAACAAGCAAACCCCCCAACTCTTATTATGAATGGAATATCTATAAGGGCAGTGCAATTCCTGTGAAGTCAGTGGTAAAATTATACAAGTAAGTTTTTCCACACAGATCACCTTAATAAATACCTTCACTACGTATAGATGATATGTTCTTTTCTGGGTAATAATGGTACAGGAATACTTGTGAGTATGTACTGAAGTCAGATGACTTTATACTGGCTTCCTGAGTGATTTCTGTTGTTCTTGAATTGGGTTTTTCACAGCATTTAATGTAAGGAAAATCTGATTGCAGTAGTCAAGCAGCTTTACCCTTGAAGATAATTCACCTAAGAGTGGCTTTATTTCTAGGTGGGAGATGGACCTTTTCCATACTAAATAGACATTGGGAAAGCTTAGAATATTTGAAAAGTGAAATTTGATTCCATGACAGGACCAGATCAGAAGTGCTGCTGTCCATCCCAGTGCAAGGCTCTGTTTTGTGGGTGAGGGAAACCAGGATAGAGAGGACAAGGCTGGCTGCCTCCCAAACACTTCTGTGGGGCTTCATGGGAACTGCAAGATGGGAAAAGGGATTGACTTATCTGTTCTTTCTCATGAGGAGTCCTAGCATGTAAAACACAAGGATTTCAAAATTCAAAATGCAGATTTCGAATCAGCAAGGTCCTGTGGTTGGTGAGCCATACTTCTTCCATTCATTTTGGTTTCTCTGTAGTGGCTGTTGTTGTGTCCCAAGGTATATTTTTTTTTTAGACAATGAACTAGAAGCAGTACAAGCAAGCTCTGTGCAGGCACACAGTCAGTTGTCAGAATAGCAGTGCAGAATTCATGTTGATATCCTCCTCACTGCATTTCAGGTCATTGGGAATAGCTCAGGAACAAGTGACACTCTGGATTACTGTTAGAGGAGAGATGGAACAGGCAGCCTCTCCTGGTACCCTTTTGTTCTCTCATCCTTTTCCACTGCACTCTGTGTTGCTTTGCAGTCAGGCCCAGTGCTGAGCCTGAGCAGTGGGGATGCTAAAGACAGGGATTTTAATTCCAGAGGCTCTCTCACCTGGAGTCAGCAGTGTGGGTTATTATGTCCCAGCTGCTGTCACAAGCAGATTGCAGCTGTGTGGGACGTGTCTGTGGGTATCAGCTGAGCCTCTGGTAGAGAAGCCCTCCCTTTGTGTGCTGCTGGTAGCAATCCCAACGGAGAAGGCAGAGACTGCATAGGCAGGGAGGAGAAGCAAAGCTGTGGGACAGTTTCAAGACAAAATAAATGGATAGCATAAAAACACCATTTCTACTGCTTACCCTGTGTTGTGGATTTATGAATTTATGACATTTACTCTCCAAGGCTAGTTGTATGGCTTCTTTTACAAGCTAAGACAGTGTCAAGCACCCAAAATAGATTCAGATATTTCTAGAGATCTCTGAAGACAGGTTGGGTGTAACTTTATTCCATTCAGTTCTTCACACATGCCTGAGGCTGCTTTGAACACTGTAGGACAAAACAGGGTATTTCAAAAGACGGAAATTAAATCTACACCTTATCTCTGATCCCTGCATTCCCTACAGTTTACAGTTTTCCTGTTGTGGAAGTGTTCTATCCAGACTTACCCCATTTGAGTCATATGGAGCAAGGCCACTTCAAATTCTGTCTTACTCTTCAATCACAGAATCTGCAATGGTTTGGGTTGGAAGGGACCTTAAAGATCATTCAGTTCTCACCCCCTGCCATGGGCAGGGACACCTGTCACTATCCCAGGGTGCTCAGAGCCCCATCCAGCCTGGCCTTGGACACTGCCAGGGATGGGGCAGCCACAGCCTCTCTGGGCAACCTGTGCCAGGGCCTCCCCACCCTCACAGGGAACAGTTTCTTCCTCATATCCCGTCTAAACCTCCTCTCTGTCAGTGTGAAGCCATTCCCCCTTGTCCTGTCACCCCAGGCCCTTGTCCAGAGTCTCTCTCCATCTTTCCTGTGGGCTCCCTTCAGGCACTGCAAGGCCACAGTGAGGTCACCCCAGAGCCTTCTCCTCTCCAGGCTGAACAATCCCAATTCCCTCAGCCTTTCCTCTCAACTGAGCTGCTCTATCCCTCTGATGCCTTTGGTGGCCTGTGGATTCACTCCAACATCTCCCTGTCCTTCCTCACATGCAGCAGCCCACAGGTTTGGGCCCTCAGCACTTCATTTTTGCAGGAATATCTGGTACAAGTTCCAAACAATTGAAGGACACCCATGACTCCATTCTGGAATGATTGCACAATCACAAGGCAACACACAGTTTTTGGAGAGTGCCCCATTTTCCTTCAGTCTGCCTGTTAAACAAAACACTTGGTGAATCACAATTTTGCTGCCTGCTCCACCCAGGAGACACTGTAACACAGAGTGAACTCCCCCGCGGGCTCCACATGAATGTTAAAAATTTATTGTCCAATCTGTAGGCTGATATTACTGTGCATAATCCCAGGGAGCTGGGACATGTCCATGTGTCACTGCACATCTTCTTTAGATACAGCTCTGAAGGCAGACTGGAATCACATGCTATTTTTATCACAGTTATTAGAAAGACAGGGAATGTAATAGAGCTTAGGAAGACAACAGGGGCTCCTGTGAATTTCAGGGTATTGTAGAGGCCTGGTTTGCAACCTTGGTGAGAGAAAATGCATTCCCAAAACCTCATGAGAGGTCTTTTGACAGGTTCCCTTTTCTTCTCCACAGTGCTGAGAGAAACTTTCATAACAAAATTCAAAGCCAAATGAAATCAGTCACTGTGTGCATCTTTGCAGTTTCAAAGATCAAGTCAACGTGCTGAAGTGGTGATCACACATGTTTTGTGACTCCACCTGTTCAGCTCAGGGCCCATTTTTAATTTTCAGTGGCAGTTTCAAGTGGGTTGTAACTAATGAAGGAAACAAGGATTACATTCTAAATTTTATTGCTGAAATATCCCAATGCATTCTACCAGTCAAGGCCAGGCCTTCACAGTGTGATGGTGGAAGGTTACTTAGGACAGTGGGGTACAGGTGCATAAAACTTCTTGTGAAAGAGCTTTAAATGAAAATACATTGTCTGAGTTCAGTAGGGGTAAATTACACTTCACTCCTCATTTAAATGAAAAATGACAGTGTACAGAAAAAGCAACAGCAAGAGATTGTTCATGATGCAAAACTCTGTGAGCAAAAGCTGACAAATGCCAGAATTAGGATGTCCTGTACAACTCCAGTTTAGATCCCTGAGGAATTAGAGCTCTGCCCTCCACCCTGTCTCATTCAACTCCCAGTGTGTGTGGGTTATGCCTGGACCAAGATTTGCTAGCAAGCTCCAGTATCCTCCAAGTGTTTTCCAGTATTTTTAACCAGAAGTTCCTACCTCTGCTAGCTGGATCCTGTACTAGATTCCCCAACTAGCTCCCCTTCCTTGTTTCCTGTTATCCAGCTACTTGATCTTCCCATCCTCCTGCAGGAAATTACTGACTCCTTCCAAAGTGTGTGGATCTCGGTCTCTTACAGCTCTGTGTTGCCATCTCTGCCTTCAAAATGTTTTGATTTGCATTACATTTCTCACCAGAACTTGATTTGAAAATGGTTTATGGAGAGGTGTGTAAGGCTGGTGTACTTGTGTGCACAATGGTAATCCTGTGGATTGAAGTTTCATTGTAACCACTGTGAGGTCACTGTGCTGGCTAGTGATAAAGACAGAGGAGTCCCCTGAACTCATTGATCCACTCTATATTTATGGTGATTGAGTGAATTAATGGCAAAAGTCTTTGTTAGTTTATTTTTCATAGACCCTTGAAGGGAATCAATATGACTCAAACAACAGGAAGCTGGTTCAGGTTTTTTTCATGCCTCTTGACTTTCAAGACTTGGGATTTGGGTCCATTTGCTCTTTGGCTGTGTCCTTTTCTGTCTTACTTGGGCATGCATTTGCAATAGGATGACATTGGTGCCTTCTTCCATCATAAAGAAAATTTATTTTTGATGTCCCTTTATCCTGAAGAAGTTGAACTGCAGCCTGTGGAGCAGCTGGCAGGTAAACACACCACATAAATGGCTTTGATTCCTTTGCTGACATTGGGGTTTAAGGGTACTGTGTTGTCCTTGCCTTCCTTTCTGCTGTGATAGTGTATGCTGAGTACAAGCAAATCAGATGGCTGCAGGGTAGAAACTAGACAGAAAGGAGATTTTTTTCCATTTCCCTAATTACGAAATACACTTTGGAAAGGTAGGCTCAGTCTATCTTGACTTTGGAAAGAATTATTTCAGAGTTTTATAAGATCACCACATTTGAAACCACAACTTTGCACCCCTGCCCTAGTGATCATGGGGAGATGATTGTGCTGGCTAATGGTGATTAAAGAGATAAAGAGCTGCTGTTTCCTCAGTCTGTGAAATCACAAGAACAGCAAGAGGTGCTGGCTGCAAACCAGAGGCAGCCTGGTGTGACACAAGGCAGGAGGTGTAAAGGCTGTGGGATGTTCTCTACACACACAGGAACAGAGCCTGAGAGCTGGGCTTGGAAATAATTTATTTATTTCCTCTTATTGACAACACTTAATTTTGTGTTCTTTAATTTTTCTCACTTATGTGTTTTTTGTTTTACTGTCTTACAATCTCTGAACAGAGTTCATCTGGCAGCAAGAAAAACCTTGATCATTCTCAGCTGTGCTGCAGACGCAGTGATTTCCCTCTGAAAAGGCAGTCAGTGCTGTGGTACCATGTCCTGTCTTTTCATTGCTTTCACAACACCCTGCTGCACAAGATTTAATGACTCTCTATGAAGTGTTAGTGCAATTCACAGAATCACAGAACTGTTTGGGTTGGAAGGGACCTCTGGAGATCACCCAGCTCAACACCTCTGTCCAGGCAGGGTCACCTGGAGCGGGTGACACAGGAGTGTGTCCAGGCGGATTTGGAATGTCTCCAGAGAGAGACTCCAGGCCCTCCCTGGGCAGCTGTTCCAGGGCTCTGCCACCCTCAGTGTAAGAAGTTCTTCTTTATGTTTAGGTGGAACTTCTTGCATTTTAGTTTATGGTTGTATACATAATACATAAATCTAAACTTACAGTTCAAAATAAATGATGCTGTGATACCCATCAACCATTTTAATCGTGGGGGTTTGCCTCTCTAGTTTGCAAAATCAGTTAAACTTCAGTATATGCAAAACCTGTGGCTCCTCAGAATTTCCAGACTGCTCTTCCTCGAGACTCTGCTTTTATCCACAAATCAAAGGGAAGCCTGAGAAGTGGCAGGCTGAGTTTCCTCTGAAAACTGATGATGGTACTTGAGTCTCTGTGCCCTTTCATTTGTAAGTGCCTCTGCAGAGAGTGTCCAGAGAGATAACAAATAATACCAGCTGTGTAGTAATTCTACTGAGCATAAACAATGTCTCAGTGAGGGTGGGGTGAAGGGCACTTATTCACAGAGGTCACCGAATAAGCAGGTTACGTTGCATTTCCATAGCACTGGGTGAGTTGTTTGCTTTGGGTGAATTATCCAGTAAACTTTGGTCCTGGCTGATTTCCATACAGGCCCAAATTTCCATAAATATGTCAGTCACACAGATGAGTTTGCAATGTTTGTTATGAGGAGAATATTACAAATGCACTGGTATGACTCACGGATAGTCTGTGGGCTGGCCCCTTTTATTCTTTATCCTAGAGGATAGAGAGAGAAGGGATCCAGATTGTTCCTATGAGTTTTGGCCTGTGATTGAACCTTTAATAAAAGCTGGTGAGCAGTGATGAAGCTTTGGGAAGCCTAGGCAATATTTCAGTCTGTAGGGCAGCCAAGTCAAACTTGGGGTAACTTAGACAGACTCCCTGACCCTGTCCCAGTCCCAGTCTCCCACAAATCATGAGTGGGGCCTTTCCAGTCTCCCAGGCAGTGCTGAATTGGGGTGTTAAGAGGCTGGAAGAGGCAGCAGAGAGTGCTGGGGACTGGCCAGCAGTAGAGGTGGCAAATTTTGTATGATCCGAGTTCTGGTCTGGAGGGTTGTGGGGAGCATGAGAAGGTGCCTCCATCTCATCCTTCCACTCCTCACGTCTGTGGGTGTTAATGGTTGTGAATCCTGCCCTGCACTGGCAGTGTGAAGGGGCTGTGCACTGATCCCATCAACACATACAAGTATCTCAAGGGTGGTTGTCAGGGGATGGTGCTGGATTCCTTCAGTGGTGCCCAGGGACAGGATGAGGAGGAATGGCCATAAACCAAACACAAGAAGTTCCACCTCAACATGGGAAAGAATTTCTGTACATTGAGGGTGGCAGAGCCCTGGAACAGCTGCCCAGGGAGGGTGTGGAGCCTCCCTCTCTGGGAGTAAGTGTAAATTCAAACCCAAGTGTAATGAGATCTTGTCCTCTTGTGATGTCCTGCTGGCTTCAGAGGACAGACTCTGTTTTACCTTGCTTGAGGAGTAGCCATAGAGACCAGCAGACTACAGTCTGAAGATTTGTACTTTATAACCTAAGAAAATAAAATAGTAATTGCGTAGGAACTGCCAAACTCTTTTTTTTAAAATCTCCTAATAGAATAAAAATATCTATTTATTGTTATAGAAGTAAACATATCCTTCAAAATTGATAGGAGAGAGAGTGAGAGAGAGTAATTATAAATGAATATTGTATTAGATTTTTGTTCTTTTATAGACACCATCTTTTCAGATACGGAGTACACCTCATTTCCCAATTATTACTTTCTCTTTCCTCTGACAGTTTGTTTTTAAAAAGGGGAAGGACAGCTGAATGGTCTCCCAACATTTTCTTGCTCTACTTTTATAGATATTATTTTCCTTAGCTGCCCCTACTCTTTCATTTAAGGTGTGCATGGAATAATCTGTCACTTTTTGCACTTGAGAAATATCCGCACAAAACAGAGATTAGGCCCTAATCCAGGTTTTATTTAAACCAGGGCGAGATTTCAGTAGAATACTGTGCATCAGGTCCTAAACATCCCTTACACAAAGATCCTCCACAGCTGGGAAACCACTTAATTAAAGTTGTGCCTCTGAGATTTTAAAATCTTCATTTTCCTTTCCCCCTGTCCATGGGGGGGGACATAGGGTTCAAGGTGGAGAGTCAAGGAGGGCAGGGTGCCAGAGATTGGTGAGGGTAAAGATGGCCAAAGGTGTCAAGGGCCAGTGGGGAACCCTGGGGCCAAGGCAGAAGTGGGGAAAAGGTAACCCCAGGCAGGAGAGATGTGGGTAAAGCAGGGCAAGGCTGGTGGGGGGCGAGCTCAGCCTCTGAGAGAAATTATTTATCTGTCCATTTGCCTCAGTTTACCCATTTGAATCCAGAGCATAAGGCCTTTGTGAAGTTTAAATGATGCTTGTTTTCAAAGCACCTGAAGCACAGGGGATTAAGTAATAATAAAAAAATTGTTTAGAAAAATAAATAAAATTCCACAGCATTTTCATAAGTCTGAGGAGCAACAAAAATGTTTTACTAAACACAAGCTTAACACCAACCTTGAAAATGTCCTTTTAGTCTTTGTTTGGGATCTCATAACAGACATGCCAGGTCCATAATTTCAAAGAAATCATGTAATGAATGAGGATCTTACCCCTACTCTAATCATGCTTCATGGTACATAAATCAAGTAGATTGCCTATTAGGCTCGTGTCTCCCCAGAAGAGCAGATGCAGTCTCACTCTAAATGTCTTGTCAAACACATCCTTTTGGGCCAGAACATTGTGTCCTCAGTCAGAACCTGAGCCTATAAAAACCCCATTGCAAATGGGGAAGTGCAGCACAAAGAAACATTGAATCATGTTCATCCTGTAAAACCAGGGATTACTGCAGGAACCTGCAGACATGGAGTGAATTGATCCAGCAGCAGGACACTGTGCTGCAGAGAAGCCTGAGAGCACAAGGAGAGGGGTGATTGCTTCAGCCCTCACCTGTTGCATGACAACGTTTCACTAAATCAAGTGCAGTGTGGTTGGCTCTGGTGGAAGCACAGGGAGTTGGCTTTGTCTCCATGATTTCCCTGGTTTGGTGGTACTCATACCCTTTGGCACTGCTGCAGGTTTCACCCAAAGCTGAACTGGATACACCACGGGACATTCCTACAAATGTTTATTCCCAAATTTACAGCATTTCTATCGAAGGCAAACCCTCTTGTGAATGCACCTTGGGCAGCTCCTTCCTGCCCTTCCCAATTGCTGGCACTGGACTCCAGGTCACCTAGAACTGAAACAACACATACTTTGGTGGAGTCACAGGCCAGTCCTTCCAGCTGCAGATTTAAAAGTGCTTGTGGCTGAAGGTGATGCTCAGCTGTTGTGTCATTTTGATAACTACAGCTGAAGCACATGATAAAGGTACCACCCTGTGAGATGAGTTGGCAAGAGGTGGTGAAGGCCAGGAAACATCCTTAGAGTTGGCCCAATTTAGATGGCCCAGGACTGAGAAGATCTGGAGGTCAAAACACCCAGTGCTTGTTGTGGGCTTCTCTGGATTACAGTGGAAGTGTCTGATCTTTCATTCCTCCACCCCCTGTCACCAGGGTAACAGCCTCCCCTTGTCCAGTTTTTCAGTTTTGATGCTTCTTTAGAACATTGCATGTGCTCAGGGGGCTGGAAAAGAAGCTCTCAAATCATTATTTTAGTGGGCATGGGCAGCATCTCCCAGAACTTGAAAACCCTTATAAAACAATATTGACCATCTGAAGGGCTGCAGTGTTTTCTAAAGACAGCTGAGTTTTCTCTATCTGGGATAGTGGAGAATGAACCAATACACTATTTGAGGTTATAGAAATGCAGTAGGTTGTAGTGAGAAGCACTTTAGAAAGACACCTGAGTGGTGCAGGAGGAAGTCTGCTCAGATTGTCCAGAATCACAAAATCATTCAGGTTGGAAAAGACCTCCAAGATCACCAAGTCCAACCTGTGACTTATCCCCACCTTGTCACCCAACCCAGAGCACTGAGTGTCATGTCCAGTCTTTCCTCAAACACTTCCAGAGACTGTGCTTCTGCCACCACCCTGGACAGCCCCTTCCAGTGCTTAACCACCCCTTCCATGAAGAAATTCTTCCTGAGGGTGATGCTGTGCTTCCTTAGAGTGCCTGAGCTCTGTCAGTCTCAGGAAGGCTTTTCCCTGAGTATTCCAGCACCTGCATCCTGCCCTCTTCCACTGGGTACTTAATCCAGAGCCTCCCACACTAACACTGAGTGCTGCCAGCTCAGGTTTGTGGAGACAAAACTGCTCAGTCTCAGCTCTTGGCACAGCTGTTTCTTCCAGAGAAACCAGTGCAGCTTCATTCATGAGGGTTGCGCTCTGCAGTATCCCAGAAACTGCTTGGATTTAGGGGATCCATGTTACAGCCTGTGCCATGAGAGGCTCCCCACAGAAAAGGGAGAGGTGACTGTTGTGCTGGCAGGAGTGGCAGAGTCTCATTGCAAGGATGGGGCTACATTGCCTTCTTTTAATTTGTTCTGTTCTATGGGAGAACAGGGGAACTTCAGTTTCAAGTGCTCTTTTTTTCAGCACATTTTAATAGCACTGGGATTGCTCCTAAATGATGGAGGAATGGGCTGAGGTACAGTGAAATATGATTTGTTCCAGGCAGCTGTGGCATCACTAGCTGGATTAGTTTTCATGTCATCCAACATCACTGTTTCAATAAATTAGAGCATTTTTATGGCTGAATTGAGCACTGTGGTGCATAGTCCAACTAGAGATAATTCCACATATATCTCCTGCCAAGCAGGTAGCAAGCAAAGGCTATGAGTATCTCTGTGTCCCCATTGCAATCTGTGAGCAAAATAGCATGATTTATTTTATCCTAATGACATGGAGTATATTTGGCTCTTCTGAGTGTCCTCCGGGATTTTGCATCCATACATACACACGCATATCTTTCCCCCATCTTTGAGATGCTCCCCCTTTCTGTGGGGTTGTACAAAGAGGTGTGAAGCACATAAGTCTCCCCAGTCCAAGGATCTCCTGCTAAAAAGAAATCCTTGGCTAGAAACAAGCTTGTATATGGTGGTTTTTCAAAGCAGCAGAGTTCAGGTTGCAATTAGATAAACAAATCAGAGGCCAGATTCTTATTTGATCTTCCTCTGTTTGCAAATTTAATTAAAAAGAAGCAGGAGAGTCCAGTACAGTGATTTTTTTTTTTCTCTCTTAGAATTTAGCAGTCTGCTTAAGCATCTGGAAGAAATGGGTGGGAATTGTCTCTAATCTGGTCCAAATTTCAGAGCTGTTTTAATTTCAGAAAAAAATCATCTATCTTTAGTCCTGATGAGTCTCATGATAAGTATTATTAAATACTGAGCTGTTACCATGGGCACCTATTTTCTACTAACTCATTGCTCTGTATTTTTGTGTAATTATTGCTGAATCAACAAGATCTGTTCATTTTTGCTTCAAAAGTAACAATTCTCCACTTATGGAGAAGCTAATGAGACTACAGTGCTCCCCAAAGATTCCCATCTCTGTACCACCAGTGGCACTGGACTCTGTTGGGAAGGGAGGAAAGTGGGATTGATTTCCTTTCTGCCTCTCTGTCAGGAACAGAAGGCTGCAGCTGCATGACCTGTTAATGTCATTACTTTTTGGAAGTTCAGCATTCGTTTGGTAAACAAAGGCAGGATGAAACTTTCAGTTGGTATTAACCAGCACACACCTCTCTTGTCAGGAATGAACCCTGCCAGATCATTCCATCAAAAGAATTGACCCAAAATCATGGGAATTTGCTATTGGAATATATGTTGAATATATTTTAGCTGTAGTCCTTCTCTTGAAAACTCACTTTAAGCTTGGTGATACTCCAGAGGCTTTCACAAAGACTGTTTTTTGAATTAGTCTGAGATCAGGTAGACAGAAAAAAGATCACTGGAGATGGCTGGAACTTCAGCAAGGAAAGGAAAATGCTGCTCCAGTTAACTTCCCTTTACTTGCCAGAAAGAGAGGTCAGGAGGCTGTGAAATGAATGATTGGAGCCAAGGTGTTTTGTTCCATTTCTGTGGCGTTTTAGTCATTGGCACTACTCCTTTTGTGAAGCAACACAAGGTTTTAAGGCAGCTCCTGCAGTCCCTCCAAGGCAGAGGGAGGCAGAAGGAGTCTGCAGACCTGGAGACAGAAACCCAGCCTCACCCACAAGCTGAGAGCTACATGCAGATGGGCTCCTGCCAAGAAGGGTGTAGGAGCCTTGGAAAGCTCTAAAATCTGGCTCAAGACGTAGGGTGGGATTCCCTAACCCAGCAGTGATCAGTTCTTGGGCTCTTCCTTTTCCCATCCCCTCAAGGCACAGGTGATGCCTGTTCTGGCTGCACCATCCATGGAGCACAGAGCCTTCTGCCTGGGATATGCTCTGTTATAAAGGCTGTGTGCACTGACTTCACTCCCCACACCTTTTTGGAATGCTCAACTTAAAGCTGACAAATATTTTGGAAAAACAATTCTTTTTTTTTTGCATAAGGCAGCAAATCAGAGGGGAGCCAAAACCTCACAGGATTGATTTATTGACTCAAGATCGTAAAGGAGCACCAAGAAATTGTATAAGTGTGACATATTAAGAGCTTTATCTTGTATGCAAGGATAATTTTTATTTACTATACTAAGTACCAAGCCAGAGGGATAGCAAGGAAATGCATGAGGTAGACCCAGAGCTTTTACTGTACTTGCAAGGAGGGAGAGAGAGCACAGCACCAATCTAGCTTCCTTTACTGATGTTTAAGACTGAAACCTAATTTTCCTGAGGAGGCCCTAAGCTTTGATCATTCCTACTTTTTAACTGGCATTTCTAGAATAAATTACACCTCCCATTTTATTATCAGGATCATTACTATTCTCTCTGTGTGAGAAATTGTTGGTTTTACTCTGTGAAGATTTAACAATAAGTTGTTTGGATTGAAACATAATGATATTGTGATTTAGTGTAAGTCTTCCTTCATTTAACATCAGACATAAAAATATCAGTTTTAGTCTCAGTCTGGGCTCTCTTGGTAGCCAGTGAAGAGAGAGGTGCTTCTAGAGGATGATTCATCCTGCCCAAAAATAGGTGCCTAGAGCTGACTGGATGATTTTCTCAGTGGAGTTATCTTTCTCCATACTGCCAGAGAAAATCTGTATGACCAGCTTGGATGGGATGTCTGCCTTTTAGCTGCTTGCATACTTGTGAGGAAGGTGTGCTGAAAGGTATTTGGTTACAGTCCTTTGGGGCTTCTCTATTTCAGTCGAAGCTTTGGACTCTGCTACAGATCGAGTAAGGTAATGGCAAAGTGATCAGAAGTCAAGATAATTTCATTCCCAAGGTAAAAAAAAAAGTCCATGAAAGACCTGGTCTTGCAATGAGGTTTGCACTGAGTAATGTGTGTGTGGATGCAAGGGAGCAGAAGGGCCCTAACGCAGACACAAATCCCTTTCTCCTCTCGAGATGCTGAATGTTTTGTGGAAGCTGGGCTCAGCATGACTCTGGATCTTGTGGGAGCCTCTGAAAGATGTTCTTTCCCACTGGAGCTTCTGAGATGACAAATTATAACTGTAAATTGCCATCTTCCCCATCCAATCTATTAGACCAACTTGTTGACATCTGGAGGTTCATCAAAATATTCTAATTTCTCCCGTTTTATCAGTAATTAAAAACTAAAGTGGAACAACCCGCCTTCCAAATGCGCTGCTCAGTAATTACCCCTGTAAGGATCCCTTTGCTGTCATTAACAGATGGATGGTCCTTTGCTTGGCCTGCAGAGTGATTAAGCTGATCCATCTATTAGGCTGATGTTTACATCTTTCTGATTCATCCCTGTTTGTGTCCTTTTAATGTGGCCATAAGCCAGGCCACCAGGACCACATGGCCATTTCCCTTGGGTGACCACACAATCCTTCTGTCGACACCTGGAGCAAGAATGGGGCAAATGACTGAGAAATTGATGATGGGGAAATCAGTTGTGCATGTTGGAACCCCTCCAAAATCAAGCACTGGCCTCCTTCTTGGATGAGGGAGCTTTTCTGACTTGGTGGAGTTTCACTGCAGCTGTGGGAGCTGCCTGCCTGGGGACACTCAGCTGCAGTGGCTGCTGCTGCAGGGAGTCACTGTGCTGCAGATATTCCCAGAATCTCACTGGCACAGCCAACAGGATCCACTGCCTCTGCTGCATTTGCCAGAGGAGGGGAAGAATCTGTACATTTTTCATTGTAATCATTAGCCACATCTGACTTCCTCCCCCTCAGAATCACAATTCCAGCAGGGGGATGATTTTATCCCAGGCTAATGGCTCCAGCTTTAGAGATGCCCTCGTTATTACAGAGCCAAAGAATCAGCAGAGAGGGTTGTTCTGAGCAGTGTCCCATGCAGGACAGCTCTGTGTTACACGGGGCTGCACTGATCACAGATAACCCAAGGTGAAACCAGCCTGGATGAACATCAGGTGTCCTTTTGCTGCCCTCTTTCTTCTGCTTGCAAACTTCTCTCCTGCATGTGTTAGTTTAGTCACTTCCACTTTCACCTAAGGGACTCAACACTTCATGAATTGATTTGCTTAAAATCAGATTATTTCAGAAGGATTCACTATAGTCAAAGGCTCTTGAATTTACAGCCCTACTAAACACCACAGAACAGCAGTTTCAGGTTTGGGTTGGTTTTTTTTGCAGATAGTTTTGAAAGGTGGTTTCATGAACGTACAGAAATTATCTGTTTGGAATATCAGTCCCAGCAGATTTATTCCTAGAATAGATTTCCTGCTTTAACAGGTAAAGATAATTGTGTTTTCATTCGTTATATGCAAAGGAATTTTTATTCCATCAAAATCCAGTTATTCTTCCCAGGTACATACTTAAGATTACTATTTTAATAAAGAAAAAACAACAGAACAGTTTGGATGGGCACATTGTGCTGAAATACAGAGACCAAAAATATCAGCAGGCTGTCTTTATGTTCCAAAATATTGTCATTTTAAGGTCTAATGCAATTTGGCATTACGAGCATAAGGAGAATAGACAATATTAACATAAGATGACAATCATGAGAGACAACTTTTCTTGCAGCACTCCTTATTCAAAGTACTTTTTATTTAATCTCACAGCACCAATATCTGAGACTTATTTATCGGGTTCCTTGTAAGCACCTTAAGCAAAAGTCAAATTACTACTCAGTCTTAGAAATTAGATAAGACAGAGAAAATAATGTGTGAGAAAATTAGACATTTTCACTTTGGCAAAGGATTAGAAGCAGGTGTCTTAATGACCCACATTGTCAGATGTATTCTTTGCTGTTTTTATGAATGGTCTGGAAAACTGAGTGAGCAGCAAAGTCAGAAATTTTGGAGATTACACAAAGTGGTTGAAGGTCACTGATGACTAGGCACGGCTGTGAAAACTTTTAGAAGACTCTAGGAAAGCAAGATGAGATAGAAATATGAAAGCAAGCAGAATCTTCTGTTTGGAATAAATACAAAATAATCTGAGCTTCGTGGGGGAAAAAAGGAAGTAACGCCAAAAGTCAGCTATTCACAAAAGCTGAAAATCACTCAGGAAAAAGAAAAAAGAGTGGATCATCATCAGTGACAATGAAAATCCTTACTTAAAATGCAGAGGCATCCAAGAACCAAGTTGGGTGAGTACTGCACAGTCCAGGATGCAAAACAGCCTCTGCAAATATTACAATACTCCTTGATAAACCAAGCTTATTGGCATATCTGAAATACTGTATTAATTCTTGGTTATCTTTTTAATTGAAAGTATTTGGCAGAAATAGAAAAGGTCTAGAAATGGGACATTGAAGTTACCAGATAAAAGTGTTCTTGGGAAGTGAAGCTCAAAAGATTGGAGCTGTCATTTAGCAATGAATAAAAGGAAAAACACTGGAGAGAAGGTAACTCTTCTAGTGAAGCTTATTATTTCTTCTCAAGAAGAATAAAAGGAATTTAATTAAACTGAGCATTTAGAACAGATCAAAGAGGACTCTCCTCCACAGTGTACAGTTAATGATGAGACCTTCTCACTGCAAGGTATAATTTTGCCCAGGAGTTACCCTGGGGCTGCTCCATTCACTCCCACTTCTGCCCCCATTTCCTCTTCTCCAGGAACTTTTGGTGCTGTCCACTCTCCATGGCTGGAAACTTGCACAGCTCTGCTCCTAAATTCCACAGCAGCTCTCCTTGCCACAGCCTGAGAAATCTTCGAGTTATACTGTGTGTTCATTTGCAGCTAAAAATACCTGCACCCAGCAGGGAATTGTCACAGGCCAGCTGCAGGGCACCTGCCAGCACATCCTTCTTAAATCACTCTGGCTATCTGATCCTGAACATAATCAGCTAGAGGGCCCAAATTATTGAAATAATACTGATTTTCACTCCTTGTTGGGATTTGAAACTTCAAGGCTGTGATTAATTAAGCCTCTCTACTACCCCTGTGTCCTAGGTATTATTAGCCTGATGCCTCATGTAACCTTTTGAAGGTCACAGTGCATAGAGCTACCAGGGGTAAATCTCTGAGTCTCTCTTGAAAATCACATTGTTCCTTTAGCCACTAGCCCACATCCTTCCACAAACAAAGTCTCTTCCTTAGTCTTCAATGAATTCCCAGGCAGGGCACTGCAGTTGCTGCAAGCATAAAATACAAAATCTTCTTGCAATCTCAGATCATGTTTGTCATTCCAGTGACTCTTGGCCAAGACATTTTGACGAAAGTGTCAGATGTGTCTTACACCTTTTCTTCTGGCTAAATGGACAGTTCCAGCTGGGTTGAACAAAGTATTGGAGGGACACCTGGGGCTCAGAGTGATTTAACATTGTTTTCAACCTTACAAGGCCTGATGGAAGCTGAATTAGAAGGAGAACACAGCATTTTTGTTTTTAAGCAGGACCATTGCTAAGGTGCAGAAGCCCACAGGAAGTGGTGCAGAGTTGTGTTGAGCTTGATCATCCCAAAGTTTGGATCTTCCATTTGTGAGTGCTTCAGCAGTAACTGCATCACTGAATTGTCTCCTCAGTGGTTCAGTGTCGCTTTGATTTTTCAGTTTTCTGATGTTTTACATTTCTACTGGAGCTTTCTCACGCATTGAAAAATAAACAAAGACTGATGTTTGGTAAATAATACATTCCTTTCCAGAGGGAAAGACAAATTGATAGACTTCTAGGTTGACTTGTGCGGTCAGAAAGGTGTTAACCTTGTCCCCCAACTCCTCATCAAATTCCAAAGACTATATAAGTCAGAATCTCAAAATAAAGTTGCTTATTTTTCTCTCTTCTCAACCTGACAGGTGAATGTTGCTCTTCGTGTCCTTATAGTAACAGTTTAGGAACTACATTTTTTGCTTTCTTGGTGCTTCTTTATGCAGCCATCTAAAATTCCTATTATAGAATCACAGAATGGCCTGGAAGGTTGGAAGGGACTTCAAAGATCATTCCCACCCCCTGCCATGGGCAGGAGCACCTTCCACTATCCCAGGTTGCTCAGAGCCCCATCCAGCCTGGCCTTGGACACTGCCAGGGATGGGGCAGCCACAGCTTCTCTGGGCAACCTGTGCCAGGGCATCACCACCTACACAGTGAAGAACTTTTTTCTAATATCTCATGTTTTCAGCTGCTTGCATGCTACCAGAAACACAGTTAAAGACTGCAAGGTAATGAAAATATCAATTTGTTGGACACGTTCTTCGGAGCAGTGGCTAAATTTGGGACATACTTTTTTTCTTTTTTCACTGCAGAGAGGAAAATGTAAAGTCTTGAACTTCAGAATGTTACCTGAATACCACTTTTTTTAACAGTTTAGGTCCTTTCTGTGTAGAAGAGACCACTGATCTACCATGCCTTGGTATTCTGCCCAGAGAAGCTGTGGCTGCCCCATCCCTAGCAGTGTCCAAGGCCAGGCTGGATGGGGCTCTGAGCACCCTGGGATAGTGGGAGGTGTCCCTGCCCATGGCAGTGGGGTGGGACTGGGTGAATTTCAAGGTCCTTTCCAACCCAAACCGTTTTATGATTTAAGTGATGACCTTGAGTAACCATTGATTTTTCTAAAAGTGAATGAATGTTTGTACTCAGTGAAAACCAGGCCCTGTTGCAATAATACCATCCTCATTCTCCAAGGTCAGAAGCACACTTGGAAAATCTCAATTTCTCTTTTTGCTCCTTATCTTTTGCTCTGATGAAATTCTAGAAAAGAGGGCAGGGACAATATGGATCATAGAACAGGGAAGGACAGTGATGTTTATAGTATCAGAGTCCTCACCTGACTATTTTTTCCAATAGAATTTACTGGTAACAATCAATTTACACCCTGGAGAGTCAAATATAAAATCGTGTACAGTCCAATGCCCAGTAAATGAATGCAAATAGAAATAACACCATGATCTTTAACACCAGTTAGCCTCCCATAGAAGTCTCAGGAAAAGGACCCAGACACAGAAACGACATCTACTGGAGCCTTGGTGCCAGGGCCAAAGGATATTTCTGTTGTTGCTCAGCCTGCCAAGTACTGGATAAATAATCAGAGGCATTGGTGAGCAGTTAGATTGCTAAGAGGAAACAAAAGCTAAACTAAATCAGCAGGGATCAAGTTAAAAGTTATTAATTGTGTGCACTGCCAGCACTTACAAGAGATCTTGGAGGTTTTTTTCTTCCAGTGTAGTTTTGGTAATTTTTGTAGGGTCTCACCCCATCTGTTACTGCTCTATGGAAGTACTGTGTCACTCCACCTTACATCTCCATGCTGCAAATACATCACTTGCTTTAGCTTCCAGAAGCACTTCCATGAACAGGAAGAGATTATCTGGGCTTGGGTTTTTGAGGATTTTTGTTAATCCTTTGCAAAACAACAATTTCTTCAAGAAAGGAAGAAATTTGGCTCTGTGGTGACATCAGAGGCCGTCAAACTTACCAGCAAAAACTGATAAGTGTATTTTAATAATAAAGTTTATTTTAATTGTTCTCATCACTAGCATCGCTCAGTAATTCCACATTTGTATTGATGCACACTGAGATGTGTATAATTTATAAATTTTCTATGTATATATGCCTGTATGCAATGTTTAAGAGAAAAAAAAAACATTGCTAGGTAGGTCAGTGATTTCATCTCAGGAGCTCCTCAGAAGCAACAACCATTTTGTGCGAGGAAGGAAGGGATATTGAAGAGATTTTGCAGGGTGCTTTCCCTCCCTCGATTTGCTTTCTTCTTTAGCTTTATAAGCCACTGGCAAGTCACCTGCTGGAGTGGGAGCTGCTGGGATATTCCAAGGGGTCAGCAGAGCTGGTCAGATGGGGTGACCTCGAGGCAAGCAGGAGGTAATGATCGGATTAGCTGAGTCAGAAAGGCCAACCACAGCTCTATTTATACCATGGCTCCCCTTCAGAGGAGCTCACCTAATCAGATCTGTCCCCAGGAATATGTTTATCCTGTCTAGAGTCTGGCTTTCAAAGCAATTTTTTTAGATGCCAGCTCCCTGTAAACCCAGGAGTGCTGAGATCCCAAAGGCCCTTTTGATTTCCCTCATTATGAGAGTGTTATGAAATTTAAATCCAGACTCTAAATGCCTAGTTTTAATCCAGGTATGGAAAGCTGTGCTTCTGCCTCAATCCTACTGTCAGCAAGAAAACCTTGCTCCAGTTCTTTCTGCAGACCTGTTTTTTCCACAGACTTAAATAAGTCAGTCCCTCAGCTTTGAGGATCTTCCCCAGACAGAGAATTGCTGCCCTGCAGGAGGCCATGGAGGTGTGTGATTTCTGCCACCAGGAGAAATGCCACCTGGGGAAATGCCACCTGGGGAAATGCCTGTGCTCCCCTCAGTGCTGAAGGACGCAGGCAGCATTCCTGGCCTTGCAGTCTGAATCCCCAGAGGTGTGTTGTTGACCTCACAGACTTTTACATTCTACTGAACAACCCAGATGGCAGCAACAAAGCCAGAGCAGCTCAAAGCTTTCAGTGACCCCAAAATCTGAGGAGAAAGTCAGCTGAAGTCATATACAAGGAGAGAAAACAATTCCCATTTCCTGCCTCTGAGGTGCAGCTTTCTCCCAGACTGATTACATTTGAATCTTTCCCCAGAATTAACCCGTTCTGGTGACCTGACTTGATGCTCTAAGGCATTATGTACAGAAATACTCATGAATAGGCGTTTCTGGAGTTTTCCCTCCAAATTCTATGTTTGTGGGGCACACCAGGTGAGTTCTCTCTTCCTTCCCTGCCCACCCCAGTTCTGCAGGTGATGCTTTTTACAGGGAATATCACAGTGCAGCAGTGGAGCAAATTAACTTCTCTTTGCTGTTTCTTTGCCAAAAACAAAGTCAACCTTTTCATTTGCATTTTGAGCAGTGCCTTTAAATCCTGGATCTATTACATTAAAAAGCCAAAAGACCTGGGAAGGGTGAGGTTTTACCCCAAAACTTACAGAGATATTCAAAGCACAGCTTTGGAAGCAACTTTAATCGATAAGCCAAAAATCTCTGCTGCACTTCAGTAGCACAGAGGGAGCTGCACAACTGCTATAAACTAGGAAGAAAAAGTGCATCTCTCATCAGTAAAGCTGGTGGCTGTGTTTTGCTTTGCCCTGCATTTGTATCCTGCATTTGTCAGCTTTCCTTGCCTTTTGTTTTGCCAGGCTGTTACTGCGGCAGAGAAGTCAATAAACACAAGTTTCAAGTACTTTTCAGATTGTGATTATGATATAAAGTTGCCATTAAATCTTTTTTTTTCCATATGCTGCCTCATCCAGAGAGATTTTTCACCTTCTGTTACATTCAGTTTTTACAGTGAGCCACGTGCTCACTAAAAAGAGCAAGGACCCAGTTCCCAGAGGTGGTGGTGGTACCTGAAGGGAATGGACAGGAGGTGGAAGATGGTTAAACCCTTAAGACAGCCCTGATGCCATTTTATACCCCTGTCCTCATTCTTTGCCCAAAAGAAGATGGGTAAATAGTAATCTGTGAGAACTCTGGCTGGAAATTATTCTGCAGGCTGGACTAAAAACATGTTTCTGTGTCATTCCTGTGTCAGTCACCCCCTCCTTTTCTGATATGCACAGTATCAACACAAGGAGGGGATAAGGAATTGTTTAGGGTGGGATGAGGTGTAACCAGGGGCAATGGGAGGAAACGGAGCAAAGCAATGTCTACGCTGACTATCAAGAAAAACATCCCAACACTGAAGCCTAAAGGGGCTGTTAAATATCTCCCAAAGGAAGCAGTGGGAACCTTTATCAATGAGTCATTTCAAACTTGAAGGACAAAGCCAGAGTGTGGGGAATGGTTCTGTGCTGGCAGGGTATGAAGGATCTTTCCCATTGCTCCTCACTGACTCCCTGCCCTTGCCCTCCTGAGAGAAACAGAGCCTGAAAAACAACGAGACTGGTGATTTCCTAACACAGGCACACAGAAGGAAAAACAACATCCTTTGAGATTGGGAGCCTAGGAAGTGTTTTTTAAATTAGCTTCAATAACATGACAGATGATAACAAGTTTTAGAGTAATTTTCTTTCTTTCTTTCTTTTTTTTTTTTTTTTTTTTTTCAGCCACGTGTGTCTGTCCTGGAAGGAGCTTTCTTGTGAATTAATTAAACATCAAGGCTGCACTGCCAGCCAGATTGGAGTGGTGTGTTTTCAGGAGAGAGCCTAAGCTGGCAGACCTTCAGCTGCTACAAATCAATTAAGTCCCTCTGATTCCAGCACACAGAAAGGGCCACAGACTCACAGCTGCAGAGGATCTGGCCCATTCCATGTTGGAACAGAAAGATTGCTTTCATTTTGCCGAGAGCTGGACTATTTAAAATTTAAATGCTGTTAAATTTTAAAATCCCAATTTAATTTAAAATTCCCTTTGCAGTTTCTTTTAGTGACAGAATTCCTCATTCCTGCTCCAAAGAGCTGAGACCTTACCTTTGCCTGAGACTGCCACATCAGGGTTTGTGGGGCTTCACTGTCCTGTGGTCAGCAGGTGTGATGTGCCTTGCCCTCAGGTTTTTCAATGAGCCAATTTCTTGCTTCTCTTGGTCAAATAACTGTAATAAGAATAATCATGGAATCCCAGAATCATGGAATCAAAAAATGGGTTAGGTTGGAAGGACTTTAAAGATTCTCCAGTTCCAACCCTGTACCACAGGCAGGGACACATTCCCCTAGACCAGGCTGCTCACAGCTCCATCCAGCCTGGCCTAAATAGCATCAAAAGTCAGCCAGAACTCCCCAAATTGCCTGAATCCCTGCAAAGCAGCAGCAGGCCTTGGTGCTGGAAGGAGTGGAAGCGGGATGGAAAAGGAGCCCCTTGCCTATGGCAAAGCCCTGATGCTCAGGCAGGCTGCAAAGACATAAAGCACTTCTAACAAGCATGGCCCAGCCCTGCATGCACTGTATGTGTGCTGGAGTCTTCAGTTTTGGGAAGAGAGGATTCTCCCACCTCCCTGGACAGACTTTTGGACATGTTGCAGAGCTGTTGCAATGCTTGTGTTTGTGGGGAGTGAGTTTGACTGCAGTGTGAAGAGAAGCCCTATGTATGAGTGTGCAGACCCTGGCCATGTTTTCCTGTGTCTCAGATTGACAGGTGAGGGTTTTGCTTTATAAAATTTATTTCATGGCATCTGGTCCCCAGTTAGTTGGGCATCAGCAAAGAAGAAAATCCTCCTCTCCCTCAGCTCATGGCCATGAGGGAAGGGGCTGGAGAGCTGCAGAAACAAGCAATAAAGAAGAGGCAATGGTGTTGGGAGTGAGGAAGGAGACCAGGGGTTAAAGCAAGAGGAACGAAGGTTAAAGGGAGCTTGGAGGGGCTGAGGGATGTGTTGTTAGACCTGGGAGATCAGTGACTGTGCCCACAGGGAGAGCTGCACCCCAGAAGGCAGCACCACATCCCAGGCTGGGAGGAATCAGTTCACTGCTTGCTTTTTTGTAAAGATGGGAGATTTTGAGCTTCCAACCAGCAACTGGGTTTGTAATTTGGCAAAGAAACCTGGAAAAAACCTAACCAACAACCCAAAGCACGTCATCACAAAGTGTTACAGCACATGCATTTAGCACCTCACTGCAAAGCCCAGCTGAGAGCCGACTTTCCAGTGTAATTTTCCTGCACATCTGC
Source organism: Trochalopteron elliotii (assembly GCA_024734555.1). Classification (NCBI taxonomy): domain Eukaryota; kingdom Metazoa; phylum Chordata; class Aves; order Passeriformes; family Leiothrichidae; genus Trochalopteron; species Trochalopteron elliotii. The sequence goes on from JANPWX010000055.1 coordinate 657,782, forward strand.
CAAGCACCGTGTGGAAAGAGCCATCTGTGGTGTCTTACAGGGGCATTTCCCGGTCACAGCTTCCAAAGGGTAACTAAAAAACTCAGTTCTGTGCACGCCATTGCCCAGGAGGGGCTTGAGTTTTCACAAGAATATAAGTTAAAGCTGAGAGAACAACTGATGACTCCGGCTGTTTAGTCTGCTCTGCCTGGATCTGGAGTTAATGAGACCACTCGGCAAAATTAACATCTTCTAAGTACTTCATAATCCAATTTATATTTTACAAATTTTGCTTTAAAGAATCAATGGCATGTCCATCAGGCACTGCTCATTAAACATTTTTGGGTCAGGCAATATCTTGGATGACCAAGATCCTGATGATGCTCACATTTAAATCTCAAAATGAGTGATTGCCCACAGGAAAAAGTGATTAAGGGAAATGGTGCATTGCCCATCCCTGGGAACACTGGTCCAGCCTGAGCTCCTTTTTGTGATGCAGGTTTTCATCAGGCATATCTTGTGCAGCTCAGAAGAACGTCTGGAGGAAAGTCCATATGCAAGAGGCCAGGCTACATGATCTAATGGTCCCTTTGGCCTCAGCAGCTTGAATCACTGAATTGGAATCTGTGAAAAAAGTGTCCCCAGCTGTAGGAATAAACTGGCTCGGTTGCAAATAGGTCAATTAAACTGAAACCAACAACCCTCTGGGGTCATCATAAAAGTTACAAATTGGATTGAAAGGCATGTAAGTATAATTAAACTTCTGTAGTTTCAAGCTAATGCAAAATTTCTCGCTTCCTGTCCAGCACTCCTGAGTGATGTTCCTGTGCTTGCCTAAAAATCTGATGCATTATTTTCATACCTCTCTACAAAGGTCTCTAGTGGGGACACAGTGTGAGCA